>VXAU01000439.1:98920-230158 GCA_013399695.1 Formicarius rufipectus | reverse complement strand
CTGCCCTGCCCGCCCCACCGCGGCTACCACAGCCGTGCGGCCACCCTGGGAAGCGCTGCCCTGGTCCCCCGGCTCACTTGCACAAAGACAGATGCTGGCGTCGCCTTAAACTCGTTATGCCCTGTTTTCCGCGCTGAAGTAATAAGGCTTATGTGGTAATGCTGTTATGCCGTTAATGCGTCGCTTCTGAGTTGACTGCGCGATGTCAGGCATAGATTGGATGTGGCTTATCAATTTCATGACTTTCATGCAGAACGTGATGATTTCCTCTTGGTTTTGTACGGTGACCAGAATATGCTGGCTGTAATATTTAGTTATTCAGTATAATTCGTTCTGCTTTCCTTCCTTTACTTGAACTAGTTCAGCTGGAGGTTCTTTAAGAAGTTCATCGTTTAGTCTCTCTTTTAATGACTGCTTAGTACAGTGATTGAGTGCAGGCCCTGTGATACAGAATTTCAACTTTTGTAGAAGTGTAATCCAGTAAGTTCCCTTTATGCATGTTTTGCTTCTGAGCTTCATAACAGTAATTTTAAAAATCCCTGTTAAACCTGGAACCTAATGTTGAAAAGTAGTTGTAAAGAATGATGCATAAATCAACGCAACCAATCGAGCTCTTAAATGAGACTAAGGCAAAGAAATGTATGGTCGGGCCCCTTAGAGAGTCACATATTCGAACAAACTCACGTTCAGAGGCAGTGAATAATTTCCCCAGTTCTCTTATGGTTTAGGGAATATCATAAGTAATTTAAACTTACCATACTAGCAGTAAGTGTCTTTCTCTGTCAGCAGTTTTTACATTGTCTTTCCTTAATGTATGTTCTATTGATTGTGAATGAAGATACTGAGTCTAGGCTTTGTTGGAGCGCTCCTGTTTGATAGATTGGAAATTCAGTGTGAATACCGGTACGTCTGGTACCCTTTCATCATAGCTCCTTGCTGCTGGAGAGGCAGCCATGCTGCTTTTTACAGTTGTTTTTCTAATAATCATACGTGAAACAAAGTCCTTGTTTCTTAGAGGCATGTATTTTTTTTTTGCACCTTGCAGTTCGATCTTTTCCCAGAGGGGGGGAGTATCCACTGAGCGTGTGCATGTGTGCCTAGCAAAGGAGGAAAATGCAGGAAGGACAAAACCGAAAGCATGCAAAGTAAACTAAAAAGAGGAGAATAGGTGTTTCTAGGTGTCTAGTTCATGCAAAAATTGCATTTTGGGGAAGTGTGTGATTGAATAAATTAATTGTTTTCTCATTCCTTCTTACCATAACTATGACTATGTATATTTCATCGGATTTTTTTAAAAAGAAGAAGGCGAATTCTCTGAGAGAATGCTAATGTGAGATTCGCACCAGGTACTTGGCGTTATCCTTCAAAACACCATCTGTCAAGCTTTCTAGAGATTTATTTTAGAGTCTAACTTACAATGACTGTTAAAACACTCAGTAAGGTAAGAGTGTAACTACTTAAGGAAACAAGAATTAATGCACTGGTTGCTGTCGGGTATAAATAGAAAAGAAATTTATAGAATGGGCAGAATTTTTTTGGGGTGCCAGAAGAGCATGGAATTGTGGTGCAAAGATCTCTGTAGTAGTGAATTTCTAGGTTATATCCATGATGAAGCAGTGTTTCTAGACTCTGGATTTCTGTTGTTTAGAGTGTAATATGCGATGTGTGCGATCAGCTTCGTCCATAACAATAGCAGCCAGGTGTTATTTTTATGATGTCCTAAGGTTGTTTCATTGTGAGTACATTTTTGTATAAAATGCATGAATGTAGATATGAAAGATTTTGCTTTAGAGTCCAGAGCCTCAAGTGTTCGCTCTGACAGTGATGTGTTTTTTCATGTCGATTTCTGGAACCTGAGGTTGAGCTGAGACACTGCTGTGTGAAACCACAGAAGGACACACAAATGATAATTATTCCAGAAAAATGGGTTTGATTTGCAACTGTGAATTTACTTGTAAAGATAAGTCCTCTCCCTCCCCCCATTTTTCTGCAATAATTTTCTTGTTTGCTTGATCTTTGTTCAGTGGGGTTTTTTGTTTGTGTGTTTTGATGTACTTAACCTATATTAAAACAAATTACCATGTTTCTAATAGGTAGGTTTGTATCCTGCAAGTTGACCTGTGTCAGATTATACTTGAATCAGTAGCTATTTACCCCTCACCACTGAGGGATGAATAGAAGTCACTTAGTCCTTACCTGGGTGTGGTAGAACCTACTGAAAAGGGACTTTTACTGTGGCAGAGAATTTGCGTACTTAGCAAACAACAGAAAGAAAGGTGAGGAAAGAGGTACTAGTGCTGCTTTGAAGGAGAAAAGGCATAAAACAAATTCTTTAAAAATCATCAAGGGAATCTGGTTGATTCTGATGATGAACCCTGACTCCAAATAACTGAGTGCCGTAATCACTTTATTTCCCCCTGGGTCATTATCTGTTTCGTATAGAAATAGATCCTACATGACTGTTGCACTATTGGAAATGGAAAAATCCTTTGTAAGTCATCTATTAGAAGAACTTATGTATTGTGAGTGGTTGGTGATATTTGCTTCAGTCTGTATAAGTTTTTTCAAACCTTTTGAAAATGCGTTGCACATACTTATTCTGATAATATAGTTCAATCAGTAAGGACAACAAAAGATCTCTAGTTGAACTCCAAAGAACAAGCAAGTCTCTATCATGTTGGAAAGGGCTTTTTGGTATCAAGTGAACTATTCTGTGTGCCAGGCTTTTATAAGGGCTGGAAGGGTCCCACTGTCTCATGGAAAGTTTTAAATTATTTTGTTGGAAATTGGTTACCAGTAGTTATTTTCTTAGCTAAGATTGTAATGCTTCTAGTCAGGAGTTATCCTGATGCTTGGTCAAATGGAAAATGTCAAGAGTGAAGAGCATGTTCTTGAGCACTGCTTTATGTACCAACTTGTGCTTGTACCACAGCACACTCTAGAGCTTCAGGGAGAACTGAGGGTGTCTCTGTTCTGGTGCTGCTTCCTACCCTGGAAGATAATGAGCTGCTTCGATGTGTTACTTTTGTATGTATGTAAATATTTATTGTTTTGTGTAAGATGTCTGTGAAAATGAAGGTAAAAATAAGTGTGTGACTGTAGCTGTAAAGGCGTGGATGACATAGAAAGCTACAACCAGATGGAACTGTTCAGTAGTTCAAAGCTTTTATATTATCATTATATTTAATAAGCTAAAGTGCTAGCTAATTGTCTATATACTTCTGTGGACAAGCAAATTATATACGTACGTGTTTAGTTGTGTGGTTTTGGAATATCTTGCATTGTGTATTATTAAAACTGTGTTCTGTAGCATGAACATAAAGGAAAAAGACCTATTGGAAAGAGCTGACCAAAGTAAGAGCATCTCTCCCCATGGAAATATCAGCATTACTTGGGTAATGAGGTAGCTAATTTCTCTCTCTATAATGACAGTACAATTGACCTCAGGATTTCAGCTGACATTCTGAAGGCATTGAGAGTCAGGCCTTTAACTTTAATCTTGAGTTAAGTCTCTAGATCATTCCACGTGGCATAGCATGAGTTTGTTAAGTCTCCAAGTTGTGTAAATTAGACTCATATAACTCAGCATCATAAAGCTCCTTGTAGGTTGGGACATGATTATTCAAAACATTAGCCTTTGCACTCATTGAGCAATCGTACAGTCTTTCATACAAGCCTGCAATAGTTGTTCTAGCTAGTATAAAACTGTTGATGTAATGCAAATTAATTTTGTCTTATATTCATGATTTCAGCTAACATATTGGCTTATGTGGGTTTTGGATTTCTTTGGATTATTGAAAATTCCGTAGCATTTTTTTTTTTAGAGGAAGGCAGCTTTAGTTTCATAAGTGTATGTTTCTGTTAGAAGCCTGGGATAATAATGTTGCTATATAAAAATTACTTGTCTTGGAAATACCGTTTATGACAATCCTAGCCCTAGATGTGAAAGGCTGTTGGTCAGGCCTATGACCTGCTAAAATCAGGCCTCTGATACTTTTTAATTTATATCAAAGTTTTCATTGAAAATTACCTGTGAAAATATGCTTTCAAATTTATTAATTTACTTGTCTAAACAAGTCTTTGGATTAAAATAAGATTAATATAAAATGTTAATGTAAATACATACATTAATATTAATGTGTGAATGGTCACTTTTCTGTGTACTGTTTCTCTTTTTCCTAATGTTTACATCAGGTGAGAAGAAATCTGTGTTCACAAAATAGTTGGTATTAATCGTTGTTTGCTTTGCTGTCTCAAGAAATGCAGTGTAAATAGTTGGTAGATTGACTCAGGAAACACACTAATATTTAGAGCCTATATTTTTGATGTCTTGATTTCATTAACAGCTAGATTTTTGTATTGATTATTTGGAGCCTTTTCAATAAAAGGTGCAAACTCTAGATGAGTTTGCAAGATACTTTGGATTTCTATAAAGTAGTGATGTGCTAGGCTTTTCAGACTTGGTTCAAAGCTCACTACATTTAATGGGAATCTTTCTGTTGCCAGTAGTGGTCTATCAGGCAGTCCTTGTAATAAAAATAATCATATATTGACTGATACAACTATTAGGTTTGTAATCGTGCAAACTAATAGGATATACTGCAGATGCTAGAACTGACTGCCTTTTGCTTTTTATATTTTTGTTAAAGGTGAACTTTTTTGTGATGATGTGACATAACATGATATGTTTGTAACTCCAGGAACTCCTTTTTGCCTGGCAGAATGTAATGCGGAAAAATCCCAAGTGATATCTGGATTTAGGGAAAACAAAATACTGTACAATATTAGAATGGGTGTAACAAAGCAACTATTGTGTTTATGTTGTCCCCAATATGTTAGTCATTAAAGGCAAGCTTGCTTAAGAGAACAGAAAAAAGATAGAGGTGATTTAAAATAGTAAAAATAAAAATAAGAAAACTCCCTTTCAGACATCTAAAGTGGCTTAGGACCATTTGATCTGTGATCTTAGAAAGCATGTACTTTGAAACACAGTAAGTTGTTTTTCAAAGAGGCAGCAATATAAGTGCAGCAAGTGAAGGTTAGATTCTGATATGCTTGTCTAAAAATATGGTGCTTTGCTCTTTAAATAGTGCTATTTGAATTGCTGGAGCTGGTTAAGGTGCAGTTCAGTGCAAATAGCAGAATTTAGTACCAACTGTTTAAGGGAAGGTCAAAGGCATTGCTGAAGCTTATCTGGATGGCCAGAGCCTCATCAACAAAGTGTGCCATTTTTTGGCAATATGAATGTGTTCCTTGGAAGGAGAAGAATATTTTTTGTCCTGGGAATTTATGTCTTACTTAGTCTCGTTTGTGTATTTATTCAGGGAGCACCTGCTGTAACTGTCCATCTTTCTTCCTCAATGCCTCTAAGTAGATATTTTTAAACTCAAGAATTTGTAAAACTGATAATACTTGCAGTCAGTACCAAGAGAAGGCAGAATACCTGCGTGCCTGACTAGAAAATTCCAGTCAACTCTTAGCTTCCCAATTGCTGAATACCTGTGTAATGCGTAGAATAGAGTGGCCATTCCTAACCAGGAGGTGGCATGATTGGGCTCCACATGGCAAAATAGAGCTTCTTATCCTGACACCTTCTGGGAAGGGACTAGTCTGGCCCAACAAATATATCAAATTCTTTTTCATCAGATGCACACTTTTCTCCTTTAGGCAATATGCAGACAATATATGCTGAGAAGCAGATTTACTGGAGCATGCCGGGCAATTCAATAGTCTGTAAAGTCTCTTATGATCAGTAGTGACCAGTACGTGAGTCTCCTAATAAAGGCTGGACATCTGCCTAACTCACCAAAGCAGTGCCATGAGAGTGAAACAGTTCCTCCAGCATGTGAGGATGTGGGTGTCAAGCTGAAAGTATGGGATGTGTTGGGTCTTATTTTAGAAGGCATAAATGTACCTGCTGTCTGGTAGTTCCTCTCCCAAGTTTTATTAAAAAAGGAACACATCATGCCTTGTTGTGCCCTGCAGCTGTACCGAGGGCTAAGCATACTGGTTATATGGAGTAGTGGTTTTCTTGACCGGCAGGGTCACTGCAGTTACGTGGCACTTCAGTTCAAGGTAAGAGTGCCTTTTCAAAACCAAGCAGTTTTTAACTGTTTCAGTTTAAATCTCTTTTCTCTGACAAACTGCTGAATGTGAAGGAAATTTCAGTGTCCTCACAAACGAATCTCAGAATGTATATTTTTCTTTAAAATATTTTGACAATAAAGAATAGGAAAAGTGTTTTCATCAAGAATATGGAAGAAAACATGAAAGAAAAAGAAAAAACTGGTTTGCAGGTGGATTCTGCTAAGCAGTGTGAAGGTGTGCATTCATCTTTTGTTCACATTCATTTTTTGGTCCTTGGATGGGCATCAGTGCGCTGTACCAGAATAAGCAAAAAAGCAGATAGTTTTTAAAAGAAGGTGTGTTTGGAACTTCACTGATGCTGCTGTTTAGTCTTTGACTGTATAAACAAATAAGGACTGTACAGTCTGACCAGAAAAATGGAAAACCTTAATACTTGTGTAAAGATCTGAGGTACATAGTACATAGAGTTTTTACTTATTTCTTCTTTATACTATATACTTTCAGTGAATACATTCTAAAACTCCCATCTCTAAGGTGTAGACTAATGGTGAATTTCCTTCTAACCTTAAAGATCTCTAAGTGAAAAGAACTTTATAAGAAATATATCTTACTACTTTTAATATGACATTATTCTTTCTAAATTTGCAGGCAAAAATAATCCTGGTTATTACAGTCCTCTGTAAATCCTGTCATATTTTAATTAGAATCCTGCTGGAAATGGGTACAGCTATTTTATTATCCTAAAAATGGCTGGAACTAATAAAAACTGTGAAGAAGAATTATCTAAGACTTTCAACAGATAAAAAAACCTCCAAACCCCTCAAAAAAACCTGTTTATGCCTGTTTCTGATTTCACAATTTTTGCTGCTGAAAGGGAATTTTTTAGTTTGGATACTGAAAAGAATTATCAATTGAAATGTATAATAATGCTAATTCGGTAATATTGAAGATCATCCATATTTAATTAAGATGATAGGAAGTTCTGATGGTCATAAATGGCTGCATGTCATATAACCAAAGACATCTTAATAACTTCAGATGCTCTGCTTGCACTGCACATTGCTGTTGTTCTTGGGTTAACATGATGCAAAGGCTGAAAGGCACAGGGCAGGTCACTACACGTTTAGAATTTCTCTGCACCTTCTAAAGTGCTCATTAGATACTCTAGCAACTCCTTCCTGTTGTAAGAGTTACACTGAAAAATGTAAACCTCAAAAGCTTTTGATTCATAAAGTTCTTCGAATTCTGGCAATTGACATAACTATTGAAAAAAGTAATACTTCATGCTAGTCTGTAAAAGACTTACTAAAATCTGCATTCCTCCTTTTAAGTCTCTGTTAGATCTGGAAAAAGAATTCTACTTGTTTTATAGTTGAAACAGTTTAGATTTGCTAACTGGTGAAGACAAGTGTTTCTTCAGCAAAAGCAAAAGTAGGGATCAAGGCCCCTGGCTCATAATCAGTCAACTTCCAAAGAGCAGCACTGTGAATCAGAGGGAAAATAGTTTTTCTAAGAGGTGTGAGCACTGGAGAAAGAAAACAAATCCCCTCTTGGCTTATTCCCCTAGTTTAATGTTCCGTAGGTTTCAAACGTATGTTTCAAAGCTCTCTTTTCAATGCTTAGAGTTAGAGGACTTGCCATGAAATCAGGAACTGTGTATGTATGTTTTTAAATTGCTTTTTGGCATTGAAAAATTGAGTTAACTTATCTCTCACAGTGTCAATTTTTATATTTCGTATTTGTGATAATGTAGGCTCATCTTGCTGATTTTTCACAATATCTCTAAGCAGGCTTTTTTTTTTTTTTAATGTGAGATCCTGGAAAGAACTTTTTGGTGTTGTCTGTGTGAGCTCTAGCTAGGGAAAGAGTGAGATTGTGTTCTTCCTAAATTCTTAGGACTTTGCTGATTTGCTGCAGCAATGAAGCTGGCTCCTTGACTTTCCAGTTTCCAACTAAAACTGATTTTTCTCCAGTTCTGCTGAAAGGAGAAGCACCAAACTTAAGTGAGTGTCTCCTCTGTTGATGTTTGCAGGGTAAATTAAAAACTGAAAAAATGAAGAATTCCAAGAGACTTTTCTCTCCCTGTCTTTAAATAGTTATTCAATAGGAAAGTGGAATGTTGATTTTGGTAAATGATGCTTGTCATCCTGGTGCTTCTGTAGGACTGTAGAGCTATTTTACAGATTAGCTTTCTCACAGATACATATTTGCAATTCCTTCACTAGTACTTGTATGCCAAGTAGTAGGATTTAGCCCATTGTTAAATTTGAAATAATGTCCTCATACTTGTAGATCCAGGAAAATACATGACAAATCAGTGTATTGTTATGCTCAAAAACCATTGGCAGGTAATCTGTCACAATTCTTATTTTGCATGGACACTTTTTCCTCATCCTAGGTATCTGTTTAACAAGATCATTCTGTTGTTGTAAATACACTGTAAATACACTGTAAATACACTACATTGCAGAATGCCCTGTAATTTATTCTATATGATTTGTTAGGGGTCGTCCAGATGCTGTTGCTGCTGTTACTGTAGTGGTTAATTTGTTCTTTGCCTGCTGCAAGTGGTTTAGTGTAAACACCAAAGGATCAGGTTGTGCAAAAAGAAGTGTTCTACTGATCAGTGGAAAAGCAAAGGAACCCTAGGGCAGCAGACAATGTGGGAAAATGGGTGCTCATGTTACCTATTTCATTACTCTTCTTTTTCCGGGAAATTAAACTGCGAGGTAACCTGGATATACAGTAATTTATGTTGAGTTCTGCATGACAGAAAGGTGTTCATGCAGTACCAGCTTGTTAGAACACACAAACCATCTGTTCAGCATGAAAATGCTCTTGCTACTCCACAGTATATGAATAATCTGAAATGATATGTCAGATGCAAGGGAGAAGGGAGCACTAACTCTAAGAAATATTTGATACAATGCTTTTTTTTTTTGTTTTTGTTTTTTTGTTTGTTTGTTTGTTTGTTTGTTTTTTGTTTTGTTTGTTTGTTTGTTTTAAATGAGTAGTGCTTGTACTGTCAGCTATCCAAGTGGAAGTGGAGCCGATTTTGTTTACATACAAAGCAGGAACTTGATGTGATTCTTCATCCATCCAAACACTAAGATGTCCTGATTTGGAGATACACAGAAAATAATTAGTAGCTAATACCAACTTTTGGCTGCAACTTTCTGGTTCATGACAATTCAACTCTGTCCCTTCTCAGAGTTTTTAAACCTTTAAAGGTTTTTGGCTGTTTTTTGTGTGGGGGTTTTTTTTGTTTGTTAGGTTTGTTTGTTTGTTTGTTTGTTTTTTAATGATAAAGTAGGATGGAGAGAAGGAAGAGTGGGGGAAAGGGAAGCCAAAATGGAGGAAAGGTGGAAAAAGGAGTAGCAGTAGGGAAAAAGATACAGAGAAGAAGATGAAATAATTAAGTCAAGAAAATACTGATTCAAGAGGTGAAAAATATTCAGTTAGTTTAGCTCTAAGAAACTGATGAAAGTACAGAATATTGACCATTTAATAAGGATGTCTGGAATCTTTTAGTTCAGTTTTATTCAGTTAAAATGGGTGGTTAAAAGTAGGGGCTAGTAAGCATTTGGAAATACTGTTTGTTCCTTTAAGGAAAATTAAAATGAAATTTAACTCTTTCTGAAAAGCTTCTGTTAAAAATTACATAACTTTGGTACTGTTGTATTTCATGTGTTCAGAGACACACTTTATGTATCTGCCATAAATATATATATATAAAATTATTCAGCAATCAAATACAACAATCTGTTTTACAGAGGTTCTCTCAGTTTTACGCTAAACAACATCTGAGATCTTCTCTGTCCTTCAGATATTTATAGTCCTTTTAAGTTATTATGGTTATCCACTTAATAATTTAGTTATGCTTTTTATTTTAAATGGTAGTAATTGTAAGATTGAACAAATTATGTTTTAGAATTTTTCTCTCTTTATGTAATGGAGCCTGCAAACTTGGGAGTGTACTAGTGGTAGGAGCTGTGAACTTAGCCTTTTATTTGTATCAGGTAGAATTACTTAAGAAGTTTTCAAACCAGGAATGAGATGATGATGGTGAACATTTTATTCAGTCTTTTGGGGTTGCACAGGAGAGAGGTCAGATGTGCTGAGAATATAGCGAGGTGTTCAGTTGTGGAGCCTGCAGGTGACTAGAGAGCAGCAGCCTCAGAGATGTGAGCGCCAATTCACAAGCAGCAAACTGACTTCTGTTTTTAGACCTGACTTCTCTGCCATACATAAACTGAAACAAAAATTTTGCAGATGATAAAAACAGCTTTAAATGACAAATAAATAGCAAAAAGATTGCATGAAGCTGCAGAAGAAAAAAGTAGTTTTGATTGGCAATTCTGAGGTAAAAGTGTTTTGCTGTGGTATTGGATTTTGCATCTTGCTGGCTTTCATGGTGAAAGAAAACAATTGGAATGACTAATCGGGTCATTTAAGTGTCAAGTAACATTAATTTTCCCATTTTATGCAATAAATATGTGATTTAAAAATATTTTGTAAGACATTGGAAAGCTGTGTGACAATTTCTATATTTTAAGGCTTTTCTGGCCAGCTTTAGGACTTGATATATTACATGGTAAAGTGTAGTTCTGGTCCGTTCACTGCTTTAAAACAAAGAAGTGGAGTGAAAATTAGAAAAAAGATCCAATGCAGTAAAATTATTTTCACCTCCAGCCAATGACTCTAGCTGTCAGAGTCATGAAATGTGTGACCTAATTGAAATATGAGGTAAAATCTTTGCTGTTGCTGGCATTTGACTTTTAGGTATGTGCTGCTTGCATGTTGCTTGTGGGGCAGGTGTATTCCAGTGTAAGCACTGTCGTCTGATTTCCCCTGGTTGTACAGGTCAACCCACCTCTTGGAGTATAGTGCACTGCTCTTCCCTCTCTCATATGTCTGTCTCCCAAGAAAAGAGGGATTTGTCATACAGAGAAGTGTTCTACAACACCAAGTATGTTGTAGGCTTGTGCCAGCATGCAGCTGGATGAAGACCAGAGCTGGGACTTCAGGACAGACTTCACGAGTTTGACTTAACTGAAATACTGACTGTATCCAGCATTCCAAGTCAGATTGTGGTGTTGGGTCACTTTTCTTTCCTTACATAAATTAATATCCTTGGGGATAGTTTCCTGCATTAGTTTCTGGCAGTGTGCATTTTGGTTGACAATTTCTTCATGGCTTACACCATTCCTTAACAGTGGATCAGAATCAAACTGCAGAACAATTTTAGGAGGTGTACTTTTATTTTAGCATAATTTTTTTCACTTTTTTGAGTTGAGGTTGCTGACTATTTGAGATCCATCTTAAACCATACTTCCTTATATGTCATGTAAACAGAAGCACTGAACTATCTTACACAGAACATCTTACATCAGACATGGAGATTAATAAGCTAATAAAATTGATATGCAGGATTGTATTATGCCTCGTATCTTCTCATTAGGTTATTTCAGGAAAAGGAGAACAATCATTCTGGAAAAAAAACACAATCACAAAGTCTTATAGCTTTATACTTCGATTTCTCCTGCCCCTTTCCCGCCTCCCCATTCAATGTAATAAAAATTTTTTCCATGACATTTCAGGCAGATGATTTTTTGTGTGAGAACAGTATATTTTCCTTCCACTTGACTTTGGTTTTGACATGGGCTACAAACCTTAGTGGTTTCCTCAGTACAAATAGTAGTTTCATAAATTTTAACGATTGCTTCATAGTCTATGGCCATGGTGATGTTCTTGCATACCTCTTTGCATATTTTTTGAGAAATGGCAATCTTGCAAACTTGAACCAAAATTTTCTTTTGTACCAAGGGGCTTTGCCTGAAGTATGTCGAGTGCTTGGCCTGCATGGTTTACTGAAGTATCGCAGGTGGAAATTTATTCTGCCAACCTTCATGAGATAAGCATTCTTCTCTTCAGTCAGTAACACTGGCAGTTCCTGTTTTGTGCAAAACCACATTATTTATGGATTTTACATGACTCTGTTTTTCCTCAAATTTTGAGGAATTGTAACTGCCAGATCTTTCCAGACTGATTTATGGTCACTTCTAGCTCAAATGAAAAGACCATCTAGTTTCATACTTGTCTCTCCTATTGAATTCTGTTTACATGTAGTAGCACTTTGTTTTCATTACACCCATAATACAGAAGCTGTTGGCTCTTAAACTGTTGCAGATGTTTCAGTACTCTCTAAGATGTTGATAGACAATTTTGGTGATGTTTATTCCAGAATACTTAGAAAACAGAAAAGTTTGTTTTATTTAATAATTTCTTGTCTCATTACTCCATATTTAGAATCTCTTGATGTGTACTTTGGACAGGAGTAGTCATTGGTTCCTTCAGACATCTGTATGGGATGGGATTTTGTTACACTGTTCACTATCCCAACGGACCTTTGTACCTCTCCATTTGTCTTTTGGGGCACACAGCTTAGTTATTGTCTCTTTCATACAGTGATCTCTGTTTAATTGACCATGTTAATTTTTCTCCAGAACATCCTGCATTTGTTTCTTGAGTCTTAAACCAGCTCTCTGACTCTTTCCAGGAATGTTCAAAATCCATGGGGATTTGTGTAGTTTATCTAAATTTTATTGTCTTCAGCCTCATAAAAATGGATCTTCCCAGGACATACCAATGTCCCCTATGTATTGCACCTTGGACTGTTTGCTGCAGCATGGGAGTTCCATGATCTTTTGCTTAACTTCCAAACTCATTCAATATGAGATTTGGCTTCTTTATAGAGCACCTTCCTGTAGCTAGAATCCCAAGTTAGGATTTGTTTGTGTACCAAATTCAAGCTGTTTCATTGAAACTCAATATGTTAAGTCCTCAGCAGGTTTGTTTTTGTTTGGTTTTTCTTTTTCTCTTGAGCATCTTTCCCTAGATTTGAATTTCAGTTTCTCTCTACAGTGGTAATCTTCATGCTTCTGAAAAAAATATTCTTCATTTTTAGGTATGCATTGTTCATCTTTAGAACACAGTAGAAAATTATAACTGGAATTTAGTTTTCTTTGTTGTTTTTAGTAGCTTCATGTCTTTGTTTGGGTTAAATGAAAACTGTTAGAAATGTCAGGAGCTTCTGAACATGGGTTTTGAGGGCTATTACCTCACTGACATTTTATGGGAGGAAACCTACTTCATAATTGATATTCTTCTTGCACTATAGAAAGTGCTGAGTTCTCGCAGAGCCTTGGAGTGGTGGAATCAAGTATGGCAGTATTTAAGAAGATAATAAATGTCAAATAAAAATAATGAGTTCAGATGTTGCTTAGCTCAGAACAGAAGGCACTGATAAGAAAATCTGAAGCTTTACAGTAAAATTAATAGGTAAAAAAATTAACCTTTTCTAAAATGCATCACTAAAATTCCTGAGAAGGAAAGTCGGTGAAAACCTGGCTGAGTGTCTGTTGTATCAGACTTGACAGATGTCACTCTAGTGCGGTAAGGAGGAAGTTTACCACTGGACATTTTAGCTGCATGTTAGGGATTTGTGCATGAAGAAATACTGTGCCAAAACTGAGACTAGACTCCAGAGTTAAGTGGCTGATCTATGCTAAATAACTGTCCCAAGTAGCTCTTCTCATGGCCAGCAGCATTGTGGGTATTCTGTTCAGGTTGCCCGTGTGCTGGGAATAAATTTCACAGTACTAAACTTTTAAAGAAAAGAAGTCAATGTAGAGCAAAATGTTAAATTTTAGTCACACCATTAAGAGTGATTTCCTACTATGCTAAAGCTAGTTTTCTGTTTGTATTTGAATATTCGATCTATTTTTTCATTTTTCACCTTGCAGTATTTAATAGATGTGTTTGTTGTTCTTAAAATCAGAATAACAATAGGTAAATCTAATCTGTACTTTTAGAGTTGCATATTATACTTTGCTAGACCACAATACAGTTTGTCAGGGAAAGTAAATTGAACCACACTTGAATGTTGTGGGGTTTTGCTTTGAATGTATTTTGTTACTTTTCTGAGCTCTAATATAAATGTTCCTTGGAGGAACACTCCACTGAGTATGGGATTTGGGTAGAAAATATAAGGTGTGAATGACAGGAAATAAGGTATTTTGGGAAAATATTTTCCTTTTGCCACTCAATTGAAAATAATGCATTTTTTCAGTGGTCTCCAAAAATACATAATGGACTGCTGATTCTATTGCACAGGTGACTTCTGGGTTCCCTGCCAACAGGTAGAGACAGAGCTAAGCCTTTCCCAAAGCTTAACAAAAATAGCATTAATAATGTTATCCTATCCCTATGTTGGAAAATGAAATACTACTTCTATTATGATTTATCACTTACACGTTTTTGCTAAGTAAGACAAAACTGCTTAGTAAAAGCAAGTTCTCTTAACTCCAGAACTGCTGAGTATCTATGTTATACGGCTTTTGCCTTCAGCTAGTTTGTGCATCTTACTGCCAGGGCTATTAAAATGATTTTAGATTTTGAAAGACTAAAGTATTTTTGAGATGAAAACTTGCCAAGACGTGAAGCCTTGGATACTTTTTTAACACTAACTTTGTTCATTAATTCATTATTGAAGGATGTAACTTCAAGCATTACAATTTCAGTGTTTGTTCTAGAAGTGTTCAGTCCAGACAGCAGTTCACTATCCATTTCTTTCCACTGAAGAAGTGAGTGAAATAAGGTAAAACTGTCTCGTAACCATGAGACATCTCTGTTGCCTGTAGTATTCCATAGGGTGCTTTTTCATGCAGCTGACAAAAGACCCTCAGGAATTTAGTCCTCATTTGAATGCTGAGTAGTGTAAAGGCTATTATAAGCTCATGACCTCAGCATTCTGAAACTTCCCCATCTCTCATGATTGAAATGTTTATAGCCTGAGGTGCATGGACTGGGAAAGGATGTTTGGTCCAGAGGCAAGTCTCAGTACTGCTGAGATAATGATCTTACTGTGAGTAAGAGTTATTCTGAAAGAAAAATAGTACCATTTTACAGTAACAATTTATTGGAGACCTTTAAAGAATAGTTTTGAGGTGCCAACTTATCTCAGTTACCATAACATTATTGCTATCACTTTAAGAAAAGTACCTGACAACTGCACAGGGGAAAAAAATCAAGTCTTCGATGTCCACTTGAGTTCATTCCTAAAGGAATATCTTTCAGCTGTTTTGTAAAACTTTACAAGCAAGCCAGTCATTAGAAAACATGGGTATTGATGTTCAGAGTTTAAAGTTAACTTTTAAGATTGTTCTTTGGTACTTGAACTGAGTCATAACTTATGTCCAAGCCTATTATCTCTGCGTGGAACTTTAGAAGTAACCTTATGCTGTTAGTAAATTGCGTGAGCATCAAACTGAGTGATGATGCAACATGTGCCTTTTTGAGAAAATCTGGGAAGATGTGTTTGAGGAATAATTACTGCTAGTGAACAAAAGTATTCTTTAGAGGCTGAAATACATAATCTCTTTGGTCATTGGTACTGCTTCATTTGAAGTGGTTGAATAACCCACGCCCACTAACCATCTTTTCTAGATTCCATTGGTCTAATGGTTCCTCTCTGAATGGCCCTGTTGGGTACAAAAGTCCTTTGGTGATTTCTTCCCAGGAACTGAATGTACTGTTACTTAAACTGTATAGTGGACAGAGGGGGAAAAAGTCATACTATGTATGTACACGTGGATAATAAGTCACTCAGTCTTTTCCTACTTTTAGTGAGGATCTTGAACTTGAAATTCTTAATTTTTACTTTATTCTTTTTTTGTAATTCTTATGTTTTCCCTATATCGTGTGATGCCACTGTCTCACTTAAATTACAAGCTTTAGGAGGCAAGTGTGAGGTGCTATGTGAATGTAATGCAAATAATGTAATATAAATGTTTTTATCGCTTGTTGTTGGTCAGGAAGCTGATCATTGCAAAACGCAGTTGCCTTTGTAAGTGCCATCAGCAAGCTTTGAATTCTGTCCAGAAGATGCCTCCTACCCAAATGCCACTCTTCTTATTACCTGCTCATTCAGAGTTTCAGTTCAGTTGAGCTCTTCCATGTGGACATAGCCAAGAATGTGCTTTCCATTGCCATCTCTAATAGGTCTGTTTGCTTGGTAACCTTTGGTCTTTTCCAGTTAAGTATTGAACCCATAATTTCTGTATCTCTCCGCTCAGTAAAGATATTTGGAAGTTGTTCTTGATTATCTCTGCAAGTGTACCATCCAATAACCAATACATCCTGGCCTGGATAGGAAGACCTTCTTGCCCTCACTACAGGATCTAGACTGCATTGTTCTTTGTGTTAAAAATAATTCTGTCATTCTTAATGTACCCCTTGCAGCAACACTGTTGTGTTTTTTCTAGACATTTCTTTTTTCCTTAAAATGCAAGCTGCTTGTGCCCACTTCTGACTTTATTTTCACAGAAGAAGTAATAATTTCACAATCTTAGAAAATTAAACAAAGATACAGTAACAACCTGCATGCTTATCAAATGCACTTTTAAAACCAGCATCCTGGGGTTTTTTTCCAGTTAAATAAACACTGATGTATCCAAGTTATTAATTTACAGGGTTGCAGCAAAAAAAAATTGCTAATGTATTAGGAGGACATAGGAAAAGAAGGGAGAATGGTGGGCTGGATATTATCAGTTTGCTTGTTATGAAACAATTTTTTAATAGAGAAAGCCAGCACGTTTCTAAGGCACCAGAGCTTCACTGAATGAATGCCCTGAAGAGCAAGTAAGTCCATGTGAATTGAATTGTGTGAATAAACACTATTAAAAAAAATCTACAAAACCTCGAATCCCCTGATAAGTAGTCAAAATGGCAGTAGGGGTATTGGCTGAGTAATCATTAAACAACAGCTCCAGGTTGGGATAATAGAGGAAGCAAGGTAAGACAGATAGGAGACAAGTTAGAGAAATAAGCTTGAACTAATAGAAGTGGAAGATGGTGTAACAGTTCAAGCATGAAGGAAGTAAAAGCAAGACAGCATATAGCTGAATTAAATTACAAGGGAAAAAGAGAACAGGTGAGAAAGTTGAGGAATAAGGAAGGAGGGATCCTTATATGGCTCTTTACAGTAAAAAATGAGTCTACAAAAGATAGCAGCAGCAAAGTCTAGAGACAAAAATAGGGCTTCAGTAAGGTCAAGAAGCAGTGAAGTTGTTAATGTGTATTTTAGCGTAATGTGATGGAAGCTACAAGAGAAAAATTATTTGCATCAACAGCAAGAGGAGTTCTGAAATGCATCTTACCATGCTAAGAAAATGCTAACAGTGATATACAGGAGTGTGCCACTCAAGTGTGCACCTGCCATGACTGCTGCTTGACAAAAGTCAGACCTACACTTTCCTTGAAAACTGTATCTCTGTTGCCAATAACTTATCTCCATAAGTTAAATGGCTTATCTAGAGATCATTGAATATCCTGCATTGGAAGGGATCCACAAGGATCATGGGCATTCAGCTCCTGGCCTTGCAAAGGAGCATCCCCAAGAGTCACACCATATACCTGTCAGCATTGTTCAAATGCTTGTTGAACTACTATGGCTGCTTCCCTGGGGAGCCTGTTTCAGTGCCTGACCACCCTCTGGGAGATAGTTTCATGTTGCTATATGTTACTTTATTGGTTGTCAATTGTGCCTTAATATTCCAACTTTCTTCATAAGGCAAGATTTATTTTTTTTTTTTTTAAACTGGTTGTGATTTGTCTGGTACTTGTTTTATAACACCTGTTCCTAGTGGTTTTATCTTGCTACTGCTACTTGCTCTTTCAGTGGGAAAGGACAATTCAGAAAGGTTTGCAGACGACCCAGGTGTAAATCTTTTAGCACCCAGTGCATTTCTTTGTCATTGAAATGGTATGGCTGCTACACATCTCCATTTGAAGAAAGGCTTTGTCTGCCCCTTGTAATTTTTTACATTAATATTAGTTAATATGTTTTTATTTTTCCATACTCTGAAAACATGGTGTTCTCTAACAATTTAGTGTTGTTTGTTAGAATGCTTGCTGTTGATGCTCAGGTAACCAGTGCAATCATGGCCACATTATTCTACCTTGAAACATACAGTGCAGAGCATATACAGAAGGGTTGAAGCTGAGTGTATATTCATGTCAACACCATGTGTTTCTCTTCCTTTTGTTCATGTAACTGAAGAACCCTTTCTTGTAGTTTTTTACATCTCTGGCCAATTTCAATTTGGGCTGACCTTTTGCATGTTGAACTGCATCTCTGCACTGCTTTTCTCTTCGGGTGTGCTTCTCTTGGTTTTGAGCAGACTCAGAAGCTCACAGTTAAGCCAAGGGGGTTGATGCCCAAAGGAAGTTTCTGATCCTGTTGGAAGCCCATGCCAGACCAGGCTCCTGGCAGGACCTGTGGCCCCATGGAGAGAGGAGCACATTTGCTGTCAGGCTCATGACTCCACAGGGATCCACACTGGAGCAGTCTGTTCCAGAAGGACTGCACCTTGTGGAAGGGATGCACACTGGCACAGTTTGTAAGAGCTATGGCTTGTGGGATTGGCCCGTGTTAAAGAAGTTCATGGAGGACTGTCTTCCATGGGAGGGACAATAGGCTGGAGCATGGGAAGAGTGACTTCTTCCCTTGAGGAGGAAGGAATGGCCTAGACAAAGTGTGATGAAGTGACCCCAATCCCCTGCACCTCTGATGGGGGGAGGAGGGAGAGAATTGGAAATAAACTTCCCTGTCTGACCCTCCAGGACCCCCTCTGGCAGTCACACTCGCACCACCTGAGCTGGGACAGAGGCCCCAGTACTGCTACACCCCACACTCATACAGTAAGACCAGGCTTCCTTAGCGCCTTGACTGCAGGTTTCCCATCACAGTCTCAGAAGTTTTGATCCTTAAAATAATTTAATCATCCTGCAATAGCAAAATAACAGCTCCAGCTGGTGCCTCCAAAGAGGGATCCCAAACAAAGGAAACTCTGGACTTTTATACCCTCACAGTCTAAGCATGGGAAACTCTGGAATCCTTATCTCCTGCCATGTCTCCAAGTGTCCAGCCCCATAGCAGGGCCACAGGTGCAAAGGGTCAGGCCCATGCTTTGGGCTCTGCCAGAGCTCACCGAGCCACCTGCACTGAGTTTTTATTTCATTTTATTTTTCTTTATCCTGCTCCGATTTGATTGGTAATAAATTCAGTTCATGTTAAGTTTCCCCATGTTAAGTCTTTTGCCTGTGACAGTAGTAACTTCTGAGTGATCCCTCTCTTCCCGTATCCCAGCCTTTGAGCCTTTTGTTACGATTTCTGTCCCTTGTCTAGCTGAGGAGGGGAGGGAGGGAGGTTTTGGTGAGTTCCTGGTGCCCCGCCAGGGTCATCCCACCACAGCTCATCCCTTTCAGTCCAGTAATCAGGATTCAGCTAGCAGCCTCCCTTGGAATGTATTATTTTGTTAGCACTTCGTTTCCTGCATGGTAATTTTTTCTAATCGTTTTAGATCGCTTTGTCTGCTGTGTTACTGTATTTTTTTTGTGGTTCTTTTTTATAGTGTGTCTAGTTTTACCTTGAAATGTAACCTGCAAATGACTTGCTTTTGTTTAAGAAGAAAGAAGTTTTCATAAGTGTGTTTGTATCAGCTAAAGGCTGTCTGGTTACCGTGGTGGCTCCTGTAGGGTGCACTGCTTTCTCTTCACGTGGGAGCAAGGCTACAGTGTTACACTGATTCACTGGTGGTGGAACAAAGAATCAGCACTAAATGAAACTGAAGCAGAACTTAACTCTTTGGAATAATAGGGTATAGAGATTTACAGACAATATGCTTGTTCAAAGAATAGGCAGATTAAAATGGGATATTTTCTAATAAAATTCTGTTATTGCAGTACTGTGAAGTTGGTTTTTTTTCTCTCTCACAAGAGTTTGGACAACTGAGTTTGGTACTTTGTAAGCAGCACAAAAAGAAAAGTGAGTGGAACAAAATGACCGAAATTATAATGCTATTCAGGGCCAGTGTCTTGGGAATTAAATTCCAAGAGACCTGTGCACCACTGTGTGTGCTGTAAAGGGAGTGCTCATTACTTGTGGGGTCCTTGTGGACTACTGCAAGTCTACAGAGCAAATAAAGCATTAATGCCTCTGACTCATGCCACTGAGGGCTCTGGTACTAGTTTATGCGCATGGATGCAGGAAGGGAATGGTGTAGGCTTAACCAAGAATCAAAACACTGAGTGACTACAGCTGTTTTTTCTTGCTCAGATAATGACCCATGTAGCAGAAGTGAGGAATGCCTCAGTTTGCTGACTACACCTTGTGGCTACCTGCTTGGTGGGAGTTTGTGGGATCTCTGCTCTCCTCCAGTGCATCATTTTCTGCTTAGAACGAGATCAGTGTAGTTGAATTCTATTCATTTGACACTGGAACTCTGTCTCTAGACTTGGCAGTACTAAATGTTAACCTAATGCAGCAGCTTGAAAAATAGTTTGATATTAAAACTAGTGCAGGTTGGAGTTGCATTAATGTCTAGCGGTGATCGTATTTGCAAACTGGGTGCCTGTTCCTGTTTGGCATAAGACTTTGTATTTGGGATCTTGTTATTTTTTCCCTGATAGTATCTTGACTTCTCTATGCTGGAGTCCTTCCTTGCAGGAGGATGGCCACCCTTTCATCTCCAAGAATTTTATGTTGAAAACATACTATGTCTTTTAAGGCATGATGGGCTGCAGGAAGTGTTTAAACTGCCACTTGCCAAGTCCGTTTTGCTAATCATTTTTACATTTAGGTCAGATGATAAAATTGCTACTGGAAGTTCTTACAGCCAGCAAAGAAAATCAAATGCAATTATCTCAATGACACTAATAAATATGGACTACTTAACCTGAGCTTTTAAAGGGTACCAGCTATAAGCTCATATTCATAGTAGTCTAAATGATAATTGCATTTTGAATAAGTAAAATGTCAGTTTTATGTTTTACAAACTGTAGTAGTAAAGCTCTCTTTGATCTTCAGCCTGAAAAATCCCCTTTAGATCATCTCTAAGTCCAGCAAAAGAGTGGAAAATTATAGTTCTGAGATTACATTATAAGGAATTCAGAGAAAAAAGTACGATTTGAAAGTATGACTCTTTAAACTTTTTTTTTTTTTCATATTGTACAGTTTTCTTTTAAATTTATATGTGGTACTCAAAGCTTGATAGGCTGCCTAAAAGGTCTGGATATCTTCTGTGCATGCAGTTTCCTCTTAAATCTCTGTATATTATTGACAGAACTCTTAATGCAGTTAAACAAAATTAATTCTGAGCTCTTATGTGTTTTGTCTCATTTTCAGTGCACTGTTCTAAATTCAGTTCTGTTAAGCTGCTCTGTGGGCTTTACCAACTGAAAAAGTTATCTGTATTAGGACAAATGTATTTTACTAATATAAATCAGATATCCCTCTGAAAGCATGACACCCCTTAACCCTTCTAGAGTACTGGTGCAAGAGGATTTTTTATATTCAGCAGAAACGAACACTGGTCATCTAAAAGATACTTGGTTTTAAAAGCTGAACAATTATCAGATGTCTTTAGAAATCTGAAACTGTTGCAAAAGCAGACATGCCATGATTTGTACTGAGTTAGCAATTATTTAGTATCTTCCTAATGTTTACAGATATTTTATTAATTTCTACTACTAATTTATGATTTTGTTTTAATTTGTTATTATTTCCTTTTCTTCTGTTGAATCTTGGTAGTATTTCAGCCTTTTTGATACCTAATCTTGAATTTTCAAAAATACTTACTAGCTGTGTTAGCATTTTCTCTGCCAGTTTTCGAAGTCCCTTACAATGTCCTGACCCTGTTTCTTCCCCAAAGATTTCTGCCACTGTTTCCTTACCTTCCTCTTCTCATCCTTCTCTGGCTTTGTTGCTAGTTGCCACAAAGCAGTTGCAATCTCTTTGACCCCACTTGCAGAGGCCTTCCTGGCAGCAGAAGAAGCAATACAATGGTGTTCATCCTAACTAGAATCGCAGCAGATACACAGTTCCTGGACCATGCTGCAGTGAGAGACCTGCTTTGTGTGGAGTAAGTATAATTTTAGTCAGGATTGTTTGCTTGAGCTTTGTACCACGTCTTACTTGTATGAGCTTAGAATAAATTCCATGATGTTCAGCCAATCTGAAAACATCTCATTGATCTAAGTAGTCTTTAGCCCAAAACTACTCCAAGATCATTCACTTTTTAAGGTTTTCTTACTGTGTTAATTTATTTTTTTTAACAAAGGCTGCACTAAAAAAGGAACTCATTAGCTTGGGGTTTCTTGATGTTATCTCTTATTAGCTTTAATGTCCCTTTGTGCTAGTCAGAAATGTGCATAGTAGAGTTTCTTTAGATTTCAGCTTAATATAAAAGTGTGGCTTGGTTTATGGTGCCAAGTATTGTAAAAGAACTGAGTAGCACCATTTAGAAAGCACATTGCCAGTAAATCTGAATTTTTTCCTTAAGGACAAAAGTATACCTGTGAATTACTGGGTTTTGATAGTTGTATTCTTCTAAGTTGTCGTCTTTCATGTATTTTAAACCAACAAATTACAGCATAAAGGAGAATAAACCCTGTAATATTGGGCTATCATAGGTGAAATGTTCATATTAGGTGATTTTGCTCCCCAAGTACAACTACTATATTCTACAGACACATTTGTTTTGAAATTTTGAGAGCAGTGATGAGTCATAAAAATTAGTAGTATGAAAATAATCCAAATAGATAAAGCAGATAGTACTTCCATCTTGTCCACCTGCTTCTCTGCTCCAGGTTTCTCTTATTTTTGATTCTGTCACCAAGACTTTACTAACTTACGCAGACATTCAGTTCTACCCTGCTTGAACACAAGAAGGGTCTGTCAGTGGTCAGTGTGTGTTCTCCACATAGTCAACTATTGCTGATTTCCCTACATGTAATATTTCTTTTCTAAAGCAAGCCAATTTCTTATTTTTCACCTTAATTTTCCACCATTTGTTCTGGAAATACTGTGCAATAGAAAAAACAAACAAACAAAAAACAACAACAAACAAAACCCAACCCAAACCAAACAAAAAACCAAAACCCAAACCAACCAACCAAACAAAAAAACCCAACAAAAACAAACAAACCAAAAACCAAACCAAAAACCAAACCAAAACCAAAAAACCCCAACCAAAAACCCCCCAAAAAACCACACAAAAAAACCAAAACAAAAACCCCAAAACCCCCTCCCAAAAAAAAAAAAAAAACCACAAACCACAAAACCACCAAAAACCAACCATCCAAACAAAAAAAACCAAACAAAACCAACCAACCAACCAACCAACCAACCAACCAACCAACCAACCAACCAACCAACCAACCAACCAACCAACCAACCAACCAACCAAAAAAAACAGTGGCTGGCCAAACATAAACAGCTTCTAAAAAGCCTCCAGCAAATCAGTTCTGCAAAAAGATAGCATCAACTGGATAGTATAGTGCAGTGGTCTGTTACCAGCAAAAAAACGTGGAATCCACTTCCAATGAGCAGTAACATCTTGGCAAAACTATGCAGATACTGTAGCCATTTGCTCCTAAACAGTTCCTCCCCAGTAGTCATATGTACATCAGTTTGCTTGCAGGTAAAACTGCCCGCTTATTTCTCTTCTGTGCTGCTTCAGCTCCTTTCCCCCCAGCTAGCATTTTCAAGAATGACTACCAGAGAAGGCCACTGTTCCCTAATCTGATGGACCTGTAGAGGCATTTTGAGGGGAAAAGAAGCAACCAACAAAAAGAAAAGAAAGCAGGAATGCTACTTCTATGTACAGTGTGTCCCTTGGCCCATCAAGTACTTGGTGGAAATAAGGTCTGAGCATGAGCTTCATATTTTCAAAGAAGGACTCAATCCCAGTTTTAAGCCTGACATTTGAACTACATGTTTAAAAACTATCAAGATACACTCTCAAAGCTATTTGTTCAATAGAGTATTTTGATTTGCAACACAGTAGTTCAAGATTTACTATTAGTATTCATGCTTTCCTACTTGTCTTAGTTAATTCCTTGGCATTTCTGAAAGTAATTATGAGTCTTTCATGCTATAGGAGATTGTATTAGTGCCTTCAGTGTGTTTAGTTATATAAATATATATACACACACATATATAGTACAGCTTTCTAGTTTTATACTCTGTTTCCCTTCCACTTTTCTGTGATTCCCTCAAGTGAGAATCAAAACTATTATTTCATAAAACATTTCTCTGAATAAAATTATTTCTCTCTGTAGAAATACCCATATGAAATAAAGCAGAAATTAATAAGGTCTGGATAATGTTTCTCTAAATAGCTTTATTGACTAGGCAGTAAATTTCACAGGGCAGACTTGACCTGTTGTTATGTATCTATGAAGTGTCATATGTATTTATAGCATTATGCACATTTTAAATACTTTGAACCAAACCACTTATGAAAATGGAAAACTGGTAGAGAATGCAGTATTTCTTTACCAGTAATTGTTGCAGAACTCTGCAATGTCACTAGTGTCATACTGTCTTATGGGAGCAGACAGACTATAGTGAGTTACAGTCCAGGGGTTTTCTTAAGAATTTCAGGTAAGCTGAAGATTATAATTAGAGACTGAGTAGCACATTTGTGTAGTATGATGAGGGGAAAGAATCAGAATTCCTCCAAGGAAGAGTGCACTTCTTCAGCCTGTCAGAGTTCTTTGAAAAAAGTAAGTAAAGTACGTAAAGGTTACCTGTCAGACATAATGTTCTAGGTTATTCACAAAGCCTTTGATAAGATTCTTGGTAGTAAGCTGCAAAGAAAATGAATAGTGACAGAGGAAGGAACATAACTTAGATATGGTTTAAAAACTGATTATGCTGAAAACAATTGTAGATGCAGTCTGCTTCTGAAGTAGCAGTAGGACCAGTTAATGAACACTACTGACTGTGATGAAGAAGGAAGCTGCACTAGAGCAAAATTTCCTTACATGTGAGATTTCAGATTAGGCAGAGCTATCCATATCTGTATGAAACTCCAGATAATAAATGTGACACAGTCAGATGCTCCTGGATTTGGGCAACTAGCTTAATGTGTAGGGCTTTTTGGACAGGAGCCTGTCTTTTGATGTAGATATTTAGCGGATGATGAAATATTAAGGAACTACTTATGGAACTAACTGCTAACAGAAAGTAACTATAATGTGTTGTCAGAATATTTTACTTAATAAGGATGAGAAATGAAAATATATTCATTTTATCAGAAGCAGTTGGTATATTTAGTCCTTTTACTTTAAAGAACCAGCAAAGTACAATATATTATGACTGACTTACAATGATTCATGAAAAAAACAGTAATTCAGTTTAAGTGAGGGTTAGAGAGTCATAGAACAGCCAAGGTTGGAAGAGACCTCGAAACATTATCTGGTTTAACTTTTTGTGGGAAAGGGAACCTATATGAGATTACCTAGGACCCAGATCAATCACATATTTGAAAACCCCTGGTGATGGGGATTCTGCCATGACCCTGAGAAACTATTTCAGTAGCTGAAGACAAGATTTAGTGAGGTATTCTGGAAAATTAATTGATTGTATCTTTTTACTCTTTCTGAAACATAATAAAACAAGCAGACAGTTGTAAAATTAAGGAGTGCATTAAAAACCTATAAAATGAAATAATTATGCACTATAGTCACCCTGTGAAAGTAATTAACTCCACAGGGCATTTAATAAAAAACTGAGGCTTGAATTTCATTTTCTGTAAGTATTGCCTACCTAGCACCAAGTAAATCAAGATGACTCTCCATTGCAGAGTGCTTTATACATGCTTTTAAATTTGTATAAGATTGGTGAAAAAATGCTGTCAAATCAGAAAAATGTTATTTTACTGTTCCTTGTCTCAAGTGGAAACAACTAAGTAAGTAGATCTATGGAATCTTACAAGTTTGAGTAAGGACTTCTAAAATACTATTCTTTCAGTGTATTGTAAATTCAGAGAAGCATGAGCCTCAGTCAGTCGTTTGATTGGGAAGAGTCGGATGCCGGAACACACCTGAAAGTTTACTGTCTGTGTCCGTGTTCACGTTGTCTTTTTAGATTGTTAAAATGATCCTGATCATTTTGCAATTCATTGTTGCAGAGGAACATACCATTATTTCCATGTACTTGTGCATAAATATTAACACAAGGCCTAATGTGTAACTGATTTTGCATATTTTGATTGCATTGTTGCAAATTTTGTGGAACAGACTGACGACACAACACTGAATGACCACCATCATGTACTGGATTATGTTTGTATTGGCAGAGGCATGAGGCTTGTATGGAAGGATCTGGAACCTTGTCACTTGAAAATGAACTGGAATGCTCCTCTGCACGGGAGCCTGTGTATGGTGTAGAAATGTGGTGAGGGAATCAAAGAGTGTCTGTTCTACTGTAGTCCTCTGCCCTTTCTTACAGTCATACACAAAGGCTCTATCTATAGTGTTAAATGATATGGGATAGTACTCAAGCATAAGGACTGGCACTTTTGCCCATGCTGTTAAGTTTGTCAGGTATTTCCTGAGATGGTTTGGGGGCAGTCCAACTGGAATTCTCCGAGACAACACCTGGGCATGATTCAGAGTTTAGCACAAGGTTGACATTTGCCTTGGTTAGAGGAGTTTAGGCAAACAGATGTTAGTTGTCTGTGACAGCTGGTCTTGGGGCCAAAGTTTGGTGATACTATAATATTTAGTTAGTTGATGTAAATTAATAATGTCAAATTCCTTTAATTTTACTTTCCTTCTGATGTTAAGTTTGTACAGTTCCACATCATGAGACTGTTTTCCTCATCCTCATTATATGGTTTCACTCTTCATTCTCCACAAAACAACTTTAATACTACAGTCATGACTTATTTCTGCCTTTGCTCTTGAGTGCATTTCAGGTGATTCTTTCCAGCCTATTTCCCTAAGCTGCTGTGTTTGCTGCTACCTCCTTAAAACCTCAGTTACTCTGTGTTATTTAATAAATGATTCAGAACTTCTGCCATTTGAAAGAGTGGATTCAAAAGCAAAGCACGTATGATCTTTCTCCTGCTTTCCAAGTGTTCTCCCCTCTTCCTTTACATGCACACACTCCAATATGGTTTTATTTTTCCTGTATGTTAGGTTATGGTTTCCTTAGGCAGGATGCATCTGTGCCTTGTTCTGGAGTTTTTTAATGAGTAATGGGAAGTGATGATAGGAATGTTCTGCTAATCTTTCTAAAGATGTAATTGCTGCTGATAGCCACAGAATTGTCCATTCATATTATTTGTAACTAGGATGAGCTAAGGTCAGTTATGTGTTGAAAGTAGATAACTGTTCACTGTGAACATAACTTCTATCTGTTTTTGTTTTGATCAGGTGATTCATGAGGAGTCAAATGGAGTGCCTAATGTTTGGTGTCTCATAGCCCTTTAAAAAAGTCATCCCAAAAGTACAGTTTTCTGAGAAAAACAGCCATTTTGTTTATATAATAAAGTTTGTTACATGTGGTTTTAAAACACTCTTAAACAACAGCATTGGAAAAATTCAGCCTAAGTTCCTGTTTGTGTTTCTATGTAATTGTATAATTCTGTACACTGTCTACTGCTTGTTAATATTATTTATTCCAAGATTTGTATAGCATCTGGAAGACCAGGCATGGGTACTTAATTAGTGTATGTCTGAACTGACTAGAATACTGACGACTCTGTATCCAAAACAGTCCCTGGATGTTTATGGGGAGGGATGCACTTTTCAGATGTCTGTGATACATATGGTAAAGGATCCAGAAAAGTGCTGTGAGATCTCAACAGCTGCTCAGGTGGCTCTTCCTGGCTATGAATGGATGTGGTGTCCGTACGTCCTTCTCTGCGTAGTTACTAATTCCTGCAGGCACTTTGGAGACAAAGTCATGCCCCAAGGACATTTTTTATTTGAAAGAAATTTCTAGGGTACCCTGAGTAGACTGAGAACTGAAGCTTTGAATAAAATCTTCTTTATGACAGTACCTGAATCTCAGAACAAGAAGTCCTAAAAACTGTCAAATAATGTGAACAGGCTGCAGTAAAAGCTCTGGACTATGTGTTTTTCTCTGAGAAGACAAAAATGAATTAAATGAAAAAGATTTTGCCCAGGACCATTAATTCTTTAGTTAACAAGTGTCTTTTTTTATGAAGAGAAAATTGTTTTAAAAGTTTAATTTTGAACTGTAAATATATTTGTATTTGTTTTCTGTAATCACTATGAACTTGCCAGTTTCTTGGCGTAGGGTTGGGAAAAGAATTGTATTTCATTTGCAGTGTGCTGCTAAAATTAAGAACAAGTGTTACTTAAAATTAAGGACAAGCCTATTTTATAAATCTTGCAAAGATTGGCTTATCTGTCTTTTAGTGTCTTAAAAGGGATTTGTACTACTAATTTTTGTTTAAGTCAATGTAATGGATTAGAAAAAAAGTACAGCACATTGCATCATGATTCATGATTGAAAAATAAATGAAGAGATGTTTTCCGCCTGTCAAAAATGTTCTGTCTGACAGTCGGCTGGCTCGGATATTTCCCAACCCACGTAAAGTCTGACTGTGCCCTGTATCTGTTTCTTGTGTCTGCAGTGGTTGACTTCTCTCTTTCAAGAACGGTGAAAGTGGTGCAGGCAGATAACTCAGGTTCTGTGCTACCACAGTCCTATTAAAATTTTATGAATTTTGAGTATCTAGGAGACCAAGGAATGACAATGCAGCTATTCCAGGTTATTAAGTTAGCCTGGAGAACACCCTGCTGCTGGCAGCATGTTTTTCCTTGCAAGAAAATGGTGTGCTGTTTCTTTGTAGTGCAAAGGTAAAGTTAGGTTCTTTTCTCTCTAAGGTGAACAGGGAAATGTGCAGTTATGCCTCTTCTATTACAAAGACTGCAAAGACTTTATTAAAACTGCATTCTCTTGGCTTCTGAAACATAATTCAGAGCATTGGAAGGGAATGGATTTAACAGGGAAGAGTTGATGTTATGCTGAAGCTAGAGCTTCTAGTCTCAGAAAGAGACAAGGAATTTCTGAATCTAATGGTTCCCACCTAAGGATTGGAGTGAGGTGCTATCCAAAGTTACCTTGTATACTAAGAGGATGTAGTTCTCTACTGTAATTTTAGCATGAAAAGTGAACTGAAATCACACTCTCAAGGGCATACTGTTGCTTTATGGAAGAGTGCTTAGAAGAACTGTCCTGCAATATGTCTTAAGATTAATTGAGGCATTAGGAAACTGAGTGGGAATTTGTCTATCAGTATTAATATCCCAAAGTAAATGTCACTAATCAATAGCTTCAGCTTGGTTATGAGGACTTTCTAGATGAGGTAATTTTGAAACTCTGTGTAGAAATTGGGCTAAAATAGTAACACTAGAAAGATACCTTCCTTCTGAAATAGATATATACAAAAAAAAAAAAAAAGTGATACCTTTTTGAATCAGTAAAGTATTAGAATAAATTGGGAGAAAAAACCCAAATTGTTAAAACTTTTTTAATAACATACAACTCAGAGGTGACTAACAACCATTGTTTTCCTAAAACTCTGAACCATGCCACTAGGTCTCCATATGCTGTAAACCCCTCCCTTATGATACATTTAAAATGTCCGTTTTTTGCTGAATTAGGTGCCACCATCTGTCAGTGTAGCATAGCCTGTCAAGACTCTACCTGTCTCTCTCTGGGGTAGCAGTAATTTTCTATCACTGTTCTCTCATATTTGCACTTACAAACCATAATGAAATACTGGTTTGAAAGTCACAAGGTATGTTTATACCCTTCCAGGACAATACTTTCAGATGTGGGGACAATCTGCAAAGTGAGGACAACACATTGATATTCTTTCTTGCAGAATGAGTTGTTTGGGATGATGCTCTTCTTGCTCTGTGTAAAATTTGGGTGCAGTTAGATCTTCGCTGAGGCACTTGTGTTTATAAGATAAGCACTGTGCTCTCATTGGAGTTTATGGAGATGTAGTTAATGCAGTATATGGAATGGGGAGAAATTCATCTGAATGTCCACTTCAGTGAGCTGAGCTGTTTTCCTGGTTTTAGCATGAAAAGTGATCTGAAATCACACTCTCAAGGGCATACTTTTGCTTTATAGAAGAGTGCTTAGAAGAACTAATTATTAGAAGAACTCATTATCTCTGTTGGTTAAGATATATATAAGGTGGGATTGGTTCATTTATCTGAATTTGATGTCCCATGGTTATCAGAGACATCATCAGACCTGATTAGTACAGGTATGACACAGGGCCTATGGGAGACTGGTATTCTTACGGAGGGGTAGCTAGAGGCTAGATGGGCTATCCAATCTCTTGGGTAGTAGTAAATCTCTGGATTTAGGTAACTAAATCAAATCCTTGCATTTCCAGTAGAATTTAGGTATCTTAATCTGAAGCTGAATTCCACTCAGATACAAGACATCCATGAAAGGATTTGCAAGTGAGATATGGAAACTTGTAAGTTTGGTTTCTCAGATTGTCCTGGGGGTTTGAGGTTAAGCAATTCAGGTTAAGGGCAGAGTAAATGACCTGGGGCTGTCGGATTAATGGGTGTGATAAACCCACCTAGTGCTAATATGATGCACTGACCCAGAGGAATCCAGGACCTCCCAGGCTGTTGTCAATCAAAGTCTGTTGCAGACATCTTGACTCTCCTGTCTTTGAAGGCATTAATTGTGTGAGCATCCAGACAGTTCCTCCTTTAATATCCTGCTGGTGTTCTTGCTTTAGGACAAACCACATTGCCCATCAGAGGTGGTGGAACATAACATCTTTCTTTGCCATCAGAAGGCCAGAAAACCTCAGAGCAGGATTTTATCTCAAAATACAGGGAACACTTCTTAGAACCTTGGCTTAACCATTCATTGCTGCTTATTTGTACGAAGTTTCCTAATGGTGTCAACAGGCCATAATAATGAATGTGGGACAATCTTTGCAGAAGTATATGTTGTTATTAGAATTTGTTAGCAGAATAAATAATGCAAATGACATATGTTCCAGCACATAAAATGTAGTTGTAATTGGAAAATGTTTAATAGTGGCTATGATAGAAGGGAAAATTCTGTTATAATCACACATTAATTAACTATTTGGGGATGAAGGACCTTATTCAAATTCAGTCCATAAGGAAAAGCATTCACAAGTTTTTCTAAAATATTGAGCCAGTCACTGGCTCTTCAGGTAAAGGTTCTTGGTGTCTGCTTCTGTTAACTCAGGTTTTCTAAAAGGTAGGTTGTACGTACTGCTGAGACCTATTGCTTATTGTTGACATGTTTAACAAGTGTATGAATTATATATAATTCAGTCATTCCAAATATACCATGTTTTTCTTTAGACTTCTTAGTACCACTGATACATTGAAATAGAGCTCAGATTTGACCTCAATATGTTGCACAAGACTGCTTTATATTATTTAAATTTCATAAATTATGTTAGTGCCAACAGGAAATGCCTTTGGGCCAATCTGGTTTTATTGCAAAAATGCAGGAATCCTAATCACAACAAATTACTTTGTGAATGTTTATCATTATAAAGATTGATTACAAGAACAATGTAATTTGTCTGACTTTTATGGGAGAGAATGGGAAGGACCTGGCCTAGCCATATGATAAGAGAAATTGAATATCTTTTTTCTTCTTCGTAAGAGTTACAGCTTTGTCAGAAATATTAGTGTCTTGTTGATGGACCCTTAAGAATTAATAGTTGGATTACAGAAACTATAATAGCTGTAGATTATTTGTTGGTTGCTTCCCAAATAGTAAACTGGAAACATCTTGATATTAGTCACATTGCTGTTCTCTTGTGACTTACACAAAGAAACAATACTAGTATTTCCAACACATTTTTCTTTATACTAAGAATATTGGACCTTAAATCAATTACTGAATCTACAAGTAGTATAACATGAATGGCACCACGTAACTTACATGAACATTGAGTCTGTCCCTCTGGCACATCATCTTTCCAATTCACCTGAACTTGAAATAAGCTGCATTTTCAGACCAGTAGTGCTATTAACCCATTGTGAGGCTTGCTTAACTTCCCAAACTATTTAACAGGTATTTCTTCATTATGGAATGCATTTGAAAAAAATTACATTTACTTCAATATTTCCATTAGTCTGATTAGTCAAAGAGGTTGATAAATAGGTCTTAGTCTGCTGAGACTGTACATGCTTAAGTTCATGAATTGGAATAGTTGCCGTCAGTTATGAAAAAGAATCTCAAAGGTGCTGTAAGTTGTGATAACTCAGTTGTGAAACTTTACTCTGGTAAGAGAAAGGTACCTGAAAGGCTGAAGTTCATCTGTGATCACAGGGATCACAGGGTCAATTAGTCCTTTCTTTGGTGGAAGGATCCCCAATGTGCTCTTCAGATTAGGCAGTCTGTTCATTCCTTTCTTGATTACTTAATGCAGAAGCTAGTTGTCCCAGTTAATCAGTGTAAAGAGATGGGCTCTCAATTTTTTCTTCCCTGAGAGATTTAATATTTTTCATACAGAAAGCAGATTTTGTTCGTGTAGTAATCTTGTTTCTTTCAATCAACCTGTTGTTCAGCCAGCTGCAGTTTTGGGTAATTACTTTGTGCCAAAAGAGCCACAAATATTTGCTTTCCTTCTGACTAAGAAGACATTAATCCCTCAGGGAGAGTTTAATATGACATTAACCTGTAATCCATGCAGAGCAATCTGGCTCAACATATTTTACATAATTAATAGATATATCAAAGTGATAGGTATCATAGTCCTTTGAAAATCATTTAAAACTGTGAATTTGAAAATCAACATGTATTAGAACTGGAACGTTGTCTTTTTATTGTGACTGCTTTCTATTTTCTGTCTTGAGGTCAACACACAGCACAGAAAGGAACTGTAAATTGTCTCATTGCAGAAAGATGAAAACTATGATAAACTTTCTCATCAGACTGAGAGTGCTCTTTATCTGGACTTTAGTTTCAGTTATGGTCCTGGAATCCATCATTAAACTCTGCTTTTATCAGCAGTGCTCTTAGTACAATAATTTATGCATACCCTGATTGCAGTAGCTTGGGTTTTTGCAATTATTCCTTCATAGGTTGGTCAACTTGTTTGGTTTCTGCTGCTTTATTTACTGTAGGTAACACTGACCAGTTATGCTGAGGGCTTTTTGTGTCGACAGAATCACAAGGAAATCCTTTTTTAATGAGACAGCAGAATAGTCATGTATGTGTTAAGCATGGATAGTATATGATTGAGGTATCATTTTACATTCCTTGAAAACTTAATGTAAACATACAGAAAACCAAGGCCAGATTTGGGAACAATTTGTTCAGAGCATTTTTTGTGGTCAAGTGTGAGTCAGAACAATTTCATAAAACTATTTTTTTTGCCACTTAATTGAATATGTTTCAGTTTTAATAGAAATTCATTGTATCTCTAGCTGACTTGCACATTCTCAGTTAAATATGTTTAAAAGCAGTTGCCTACTAAGTCTTTGCTGTTTTTTGGATTGTTTCAGATCAGCTATTGCCAGGGTTAATGTTTAAATTAGAGCTACCTTTATTGAGACTTCAAAATTATTTTTGTACAGTCTTTAGTTCCAGTAATACACTAGTTCTAGTAAAAATATGTTTGTACTAATGCAACAGAGCTCCTTGTTAGAACAGGAGTTAAATGGTTGTATTTTATTATTTTGACACTTGATATCATGAGTTTGAGGTATCTGCATTCCTAATATATAGGGAATCTCATAATATTAAATGTAGTTCTGTATGATGCCATGATTTTGTAGCTCTAGTTAAGAAAGATCTCTAGTCTTTTTTCTCTTTATTGATCTCTTTCTTTTTCCTTTTGCATTCATTACAATGTTACATTTTTTTTAGTAAAAAAGCTTTCGAGAAAAACAATACTATTTTTCATGAGTTTTGGGAAGAATTCACCATTTTTCTCTTTCCCACATAGCATACTCTGTATTCTTCCTTCATTTAGAGGATTATTGTATAATGCCATGCAGTAACTTCTTCAGAAGACATTAAGAAACACCTTCTGCTGTTCCAAAGTAGCCTCTACTCAGAATTTGTAGAGTGTATGTGTATCCCTTCAGACTGAAGAGGAAGTTAATCAATAAATGAGGCTGTTTGTCTGAAAACCTCCTGAGTCCCAAGTGGCAACTCATTTCCTCTCCTTGCACTGCCTGACTGTCATGTGGGGTACTTCCCTGCTAAGTCTGAAAGCTTTCTGCCGATGTAACTGCACTCATCCATAAATGCTCAGAAGTTACATTTAAGATGGTTACCACTCCTGTCAGAAACCAGCATTCTAACGTGTGAGGGTACACGTATTTGACATTAGTTCCTTGGGTGCTTAGTAGGGAGCAGTGGGCACGGATATTCAGTGGACCAGATTCTGTCTTGTTCTAGGCAGCATACAAATAACTCACTTGTATGGACTACCCATCTTTGCAAGTATTACATTGTGTGTGCTGTTTTCCACTGACTAGAGAGGAGTCTTAAGATGCCTGTTCTAGGACAATTGCAGACCTATTTACTCAAAGCTTAGACAAAGCAAGGCAACCTGCCTTGAAGCAGATCTTATTCCATGGTTCCCACATCTTATGCTGTAATTATGATGATGAGCAAGAACATGAATTGTTTTTAGTGCACACCCTTTTTTTTTTTGCTTATCTAGCCTTGAGCAACTGTGAACAGATAATTCACACACACATTTCAGTCTCAACTTTGAAATGTGTAGATCTTTACCTAGATAGTAAGTAGATGGTGCTTTAATGTCTTCGGGGTGTAAAGGCTACAGTTTTCTCCAGAGTGGACAGCTTATGATATAGATATTTGGGCATTGTTTTGTGATAACTTTGCATTCGTAATAGTGGAGTAAATAGAAAAACTGCTAATGCCTGCAGAGTCAACAGCAGAACACTGTTCTTTGTTTGGCAATAGCAGCACTGGAGCCTGAAACACTAAAACAGGCTACCTCATAATTTTATCTAACACAGGCAAAGCATACTGCATAGCTATTGCTATACTTCTTCACTCATTAAGTGCAAAATAATGGTAATAGCAGCTTCAGAAAGTATATGAAAAGTAAATATCACTTTCAAATTTTTGTGAGGAATAAAATAATTCTACCTTTCATAACTGTATTGCGTTTAGTCTTTTATACCGAAATCCATTTGCCTTTATTAATTTTCCATGACCACTTTAAATTGCAATTATGATTGTGCACAGTGGGAAATACTTCTGATTCTTGATTGCCTTTCTTCCTCTGTTATGTACTCTGCCACTCAGGAATAGATTCACTATATTCTAATAATTTTTCTCAAGGAAGTATTTTTGTATGTTGTAAATATGCATTTGTGATTTTAAGGAAATACAAAGAAGCTTCTAGGATATTTATACTATTATGAAGTAAGCACTGGAGGTAAAGCAGTGTGAGGACTGCCTGTGAGCAGAACTCCTGGAGGAGAACCTGTGGAGGTGGTTCAGGGACATGAGAGGGTCAGTTCCCTGATGCAGTGTCTTGCTTCAGGAAGTTTGGGAGGCACTATTACTTCAGCCTATTCAACTGTAAAAGTTACTTTGCCTCTCTGAATGGGCTCCCAAATATACTATTTTATTGTTCAGTTTGGTTTTACTGAATCCTTAGATGTTCCAAATTTCTACCTATGGAACCTTGGTCCTTTACCTATGGAACAGTTAGCTGACGTCTATCTTCATAAGCATTAATGTTTCAGGGTGATATTTCTGAAGTGCATTTTATGAAAGTGTTGATTTATCAAAGACATGTAAAGCAGTGTTAACTTATTTCCAGTCCATATATAACAATATAATGTGTTATATTACAGCAAGCCAAATACAATTTTTGGCTAAATAAAAATGTCTCAGCAGCATAAAATACTAAAAATATGTTGAATTATAGAAAAATAAGGTTCTCCAAAAAGTCACATGTTCTATATTGCCATGCCCATAACTGAAATAGGTATTTTGTTGTAAGCTTCATCTGTTCAGATGGATGTTGAAAATGCCAGCTGATGGAAACAGCACAACCTGTTTCTCTGGATACTCCATGCCACTGCTCTTTTGGGGAAATATTTACTCTCCAGTGGTAGCACTTTTGCAAATACCTTTCTATAGTTTCAACTTTTGTCATTTCTTCATTCAGTTATTCCTTCTTAACTCTGTACCTCAGATTCCTTATGTACCTCAGCCTCCTCAGTGCAGCCAGGAGAGCAATTCAGTAAATGAATTCTGCAAACCCTGGGTATGTATTGGTCAGCTTAATGGACAGTTTTTCCAGCTTTATGTAGGATAATGGGTATGTGCACTGTGTATGTATCATACTCCCTGAATGTGAACTCATTAAAAGGATGGTTGGACCTGTGTATTTTCATTTGAATATCTGCTGATGAAAATGTTCTATTAGAAACATCAGTCAAAATTTATGTCTATTAGGGACACTCTTGGGAGGAGTTTATGTCCATAGAATAAATTGGTACTTCGTGATAGATGTATTTCTCCTGTAAGTTTTAAGTAATTTAAAATGAATATTCAATTAATTGCAACATGATGAAATTTCAGTGTGGTATATGTAAAAATCAACTTAACAGCATCCTTGAAAGTTTAGTCCAAGATTGTTGCTCGTTGGTGACAGCTCCAGTGGTTTTTAGAGAATCTCAAGAGGAGCTGGAGCAGTAGGGATGTTTGTGTCCATCTCCATGAGTGCAACACAGCAGGGAAAGGATAGAGTATGCAGAACAGGAACAGTATAGACTTTTCATTATCCAGATGATCCCAGCAAAATGAAAATATTTTGTTATAAATTACAGTCAAAAAATGTCCACTGCTTTACAAAAGACCTTGTGCCTGTCTCCCATATGTCCCTTTTGATACGTAGCCTTAGACTGGCATTGTGTACATTGTGAGGGTCGTGGAGGGCCAGGGCAGCTCCCTGGAACTGGGAACTCCCCGCTGCACTGGTACTTCACCGGTCTGGAAAGTCCAGTGTGCTGTAGTGACAGCCTTGGTGCTAGTGTGTGTGCTCTGTGTACCTTATGAAAGACAGAAACAACACTTGAAAGGATTTAATGGGGGAAAGTTGTGAACGTGAGCTGTCTGTGCCATGGAAACTGTCTGAACTGACCATCATGCAGCAAACTCTGTAGGTGCATAGCTTAACTTTTTTGTTTCTTACCTTAAATTTTGCCACTCTTGGAACAGTAGCATGTGCTTTTAAGCATGCCAAAAGCAGCTATTTATAATTTCTTTTTATTTCTTCCATGCAATGTTCTGTCTATGTTATAACACCATTTTATTCTTGGTATCCAGGAGGTAACACACAGATCCTCTCCTATTTACATACCTTCACGTGGGTAATCAAAAAGAGCACACCAAGCAGGAGGATCCAAGAATTGGAAGTTATTGTTGCCTTGACTAATGCTTTAACACTGACTAAAATAGAATAGCTGCTTATGGTTACTCTAGTTGTAACAATGCTAACACCATCAAAATAACAACAGTTTCTATTGCAATTCATTAGTAATACAGTGAAATCAATAGCTGCAAATATCTGTTTTGCCCTTCTGATTTCTCATCTCTCTGATGATCCATAGTCCTAGGTCAAGGGCAGGATGCTTTAGTGAGTTGTCAGCATCCCGTTTCTTCACCAGGAATACGTCAGTCGTGGTGGAGAATTTCCTTATACAGAGTTTGTCCAGGGTTATTTTTATCTATTTTAACCCATATTTTTACTCTTCTGTTTTCTCTGGGGATTTTAATAGCATAATTGTTGAGGTGCATTAGTCTCCTTATATGGTACTATTTCTTTTGGTGAAGGAGAGGCATGCAACTGGAAAGCTGGTCAGCTTAAAACAAGTTAGGTGATAAATGGCTCAGTTTATACAAGCTGAAAAGTGTGCAGTAGATGCTTGATCTTTGGGTACTCTTGCTGTTTTAGCTAGGAGAAGCAACACAAGAGTTACCTGATCTTGCAGACTGTCGCAGCAAAAGTTGATCAAATAATTCTTGTAGATACAGCTAAAATCAAGGAAAAGTAAGTTCAGGTCCAGACAAGGGCAGTTAAGGCTTATGACTAGTTATTGTTATAAAATTGAAGGCCTTATGCTACCCCTTAGCAAAACCAGTTTTCCTGTTTCACATTTCACATATTCATGTTCACATTTACAGGAGTTTACCACTGGAATGGACAAATTTGTCCCGTGGTTACCTTAATAATGTATTTCAGATACTTTACTCTTTCTGTGCAGTGAAAATTAATAGAGCAGCCTGTAAAATAGGTACTGATTTTCTAGATATATAAATTATCAATTACCCATTAGAATTTATTTTAATAATTAAGTACATATGCTTTCATGAGTTGTTAGCAACTGTCTTACAGTGTTTCATACCATTGCTATGATTGCACTGAGTGTAAATCAGCTTGGAGAGAAGCAGAACGGCTTCTTCGACACAACCAATTAAACTTCAAAATCTTCCATCCTATCCCTACATGCGTGTGACTTTTTCACAGCCTGCCACTCTCTTTGGTTTCCCACTGATCTTTTTAGTGTTAAACAGTTGGAGGGGTGAAAAATGAGGGCGGAGCTCTCACAAGTCCCAAGAGAGTGGGACAATTTGATAAAGATCTCTTCTGGTATCCAATGATAGTACTTGTGGGAATGGTTCAAAGCTGTGCCAGGAGAGGGTCAGACTGGACATCAGGAAGCATTTCTTCATTCAGATGGATGGTCAGGCACTGGAACAGCTTCCCAGAGAGGGTATTGATGCCCCAAGCCTGTCAGTGTTTTTACATTGTCCTTAATAATATGCTTTAACTTTTGGTAAGTCCTGAAGTGGTCAGGCTGTTGAACTAGATGAGCACTGTAGGTCCCTTCCAATTGAGATAGTCTATTGTATTTTACACTCAATAGGAATGGGAAAAGAGCCAAAAGTATGTGTCACTTGAAGCTGGAAGATGTGGGCTGTAGTGAAGTGGCAGGGAGGCATGTTCCAAGGTGCAAACCCCCTGTCTGTGTTCGCCTTTTGGAGATCTCTTCTCCCTGTTTCCACTATACTGTATTGCTGTCCTGCCTGTCATGTCCTTCTGCTGCCTCCTCTGCCTCCTTCTGCAGCAGGATGCCTTGAAACTGTGCCCAGTGGAGTCACAATAAGCATGTAATGAGTAACATGAAAACATATGTCTTCAAAAATGGCTTCCCTTTGAGGTGGTAGGTGCTTTATTTGCTAATTGTGTCAGTGTTTCATGTTGTTGCTAAAAGATGGAGAACCTGGAAGTGGATTTCCATAATTTGGGTTGAAAGGATTACTTCTAAGACTGGCATTAGAAGTGTTCCTCTGAGACTGCATGAGTGCTGATGTTTGCTAATAATGACCATGTGGCTGTAATCTCTATTGTCTTTAATTTACTGAAAAGTCCTAGGATTTTCCTATCTCCTGTCATTGTGTTTTGATGGCTTTTTATCTTTGTTGTGGCATATGTCTGCATTTAATCCTTTCTTCAAATAATTTTTCTCCTTGTTAGTGAATGACCCACTAGTTACTCTGCTCATTTTACTTTGACATTTACTTTTATGTCCTCTATTTTTTTTTTCCAGGAGTGTTTCTTCAGAAATTTTGCTATCATTGACAGTATGCTCAAATAACAAAAAATGATTTGCATTGTATATTTAAGCAGTAGGTGTAAAGATTTGCTGATAAAACTTGAAGAATTGATTTAAAATGAGATGGTACATTCCTGTATTTCTGTGACTTACATAATGTTATATATGCCTGAGATGATCAGACTCTTAATTTTCCAAGGAATAATAAACATATTTCAGCATTAGGTTGCATCGGGCAGTGAAAAGATGTTAAAATACATTTGTATATTTAACTGTGCATATATTCAATATGAAAAATGGCATATTGATGTTTATAAGTTGTATTTTTAACTTTATACTATAAAGAATTCATCATCAGGTAATCAAGACAAAATAGTTGCTGAGGAGTACATAAAAATAGCAATGAAATTTATTTTAACCTTATCATAATAAACACAGATAAATGCTTTTTCAGTAAAGTGTAGACCTACTGTCATTAGTAAAGGGAAAACAAAGAGCTGTTATAGTCATTGTACTTCTTTGTATGGTCATGGTAATTGAAAAGCACTGTATGTGACCAGAGGTGTAAAATGGATAGATAATTCATTAATGGCTGTTATTATTCTGCTGATGATACCACATGGCAATTTTTAAATCAATGCACACAGATGTAGTGGGCTTTAACCTGCTTACTCAACACTGCGTGATGGTCAGTTCTTTGTACTGCTGTTACAGTTGTTTGGGGTGTTTTTGATGTTGTTGTTTGTTTGCTAGAAGAATCACATCATTGTATAAAAAACTAATTGTATACATACCCCTTGAAATAAATTTACTTACCCTTACGTATCTGCTGAGATCCTAGACACTCTAAGAAACCATTTTCTGGGGGTTGGTAGACTTCTAAGCATAGTCTGGGCCAGAAACTGTTACTGAAATTCACTCTTTCAACTTACTGTTACCCTTGTGTTGGTGCAATCCTTAGTCACGTCACTCTGTTTTGAGGATTGGATTATTCTGGAATTTATTACACTGCCTGAAATTGCAGTTACTAGTGTCTGTCAAATGGTCCATGACACTGCAGATGAACTAGTCTATTAAAATATAGCTCTTTTAATGAAAAGATCTAGGAGCTAACATGGACAATGAATGTCTCATTTGATAAATACTTTTCTCAGTACTGTGGGGTTGTTTTTGTTTTATTTTGTTTGGGTTTTTTGTTTGTTTTCATTTGGTTTTTGTTGTGGTTTTGATTTTTTTTAAGTATAGATTAAAATAGTGTACTTTATAGCAGAAGGCCATAAAGGCAGTGATGAAACAACAGATCTATTATTCAGAGCCTCCTATGAAGTAACATATCTTGCCATTCTTCACTTTTATGCCACACGATACTTTCTACATTTTGTATTGGTTTGCATTCCAGCTGCCTTGTCCATCTTCAGTGACACTGGTGTTAAGGTAGAGTGATTTATGCATATGGTATCTATATGATTGCACACTGTACAGAAAACATATAGCTCCTGAAATATTTGAATCATTCTGATTTTTCATAGGGACTTCTGGAAGTGTATGTTGTATTTTACAGATGGCTACCAAATCTCTTTTAGAGCATCTGGTATTCAGTGGAGTAGAAAATCTGTCATCATCATCCTTACCAGGATTTAAGTGATGTGTGTGGGGCCATTTAGATGAAGCCAACGTGTATTGAGGCTTGTGACAGAGGGTAATCAGAATCTGATGTGTGTGAACTAAAGACTGATGGTGTAACTTGGGATCCACGGAGAGCAACCAGAAAACTTTGCACAGTGTGACTCCAGCACACTGCTCAGCAGTGCTGTTCCTGTATGGTAGGAGTAAGAGGAGCAAAACAAGAATATAATAATCTCTTTAAGAATGGGACTGATCTTTTGAAGACTCAAAAGAAGTACTGTGTTCAAGACCACTCTTTAGGCAATTACAGATCTTTTAATTTCTATCATGTACCATCTATTCATTCACCACCATTCCACAGAATGAAAAAAAAAAGCACGTATTTAACTTAGAAAGAAAAGTAACCAAAGTAGAGAAGATTCTTCTGTGTAGTTTGCCAGCCAGTTTTTGCCATGATTCCTTTTACTTTCTTGAGAAATGACTGCTATTATGCCCATATTATTCTACACCTCCTGACATTGCAGATTTTTTTCACCACTCTGATTAGGGCTAACATCTGCTATGAGATATTTTTCTTTCTTCTGTGTTACCCATGACTTAATCAATTTTGGATTATGACAAATACAACATAGTCCAGAATAACTTAAAACATTTTCTATATCTGAAGCTATAATGTTTACATTGTAGGTTTCATAATTTATTTGTGCATCTCACCTAGCTAATAACAAGATTGGACTATTAAAATGTTCACTAATGCTTCCTTCAACTTGATTCTTTACAATTACAGTTCTAACACAATTACTACAAATAAATATGTCTCTAAACAAACAAAAAAAATCATTACCCTTTTAATTTATTTTCTAGTTGAATCCTGAATTCAAAATTAATTTAACTGGAACTGATAGTACTCATATTTTCTGTCTCAGTTCAGTATGGATTAATACACAATGAGCGGATGGATTTACTTACATTGCTCAGTAATCTTTACACAAAATTACTGGCATTGTTTAAGGTCACCCTAGGTCAAAGATTTGATGGCCTAGTAAATGTATATCAGAAGATTGAATTCTTTGTTGAAGAATGCTTACTTTTATTTATGAAACAAAATTCCATTGTGCTTGATGACCTTTTGCATATAGGAAAAATTCTGGACCCAGTAGAAGGCATGTCCCAGTAGCATAAGAAATTATATAATTCACTTGAGAATTTCTTTGATAATGCACCCACAGTACCGTGTGTTCTACAAAATAGTTCTAGAGCTGATTCATCATTAAGAATGTAGATTTATAACTGCACTGCTAGCTTTTCACACAGAACAGTGGAGCTCTGCAGAGAAAAAAAGAAAATGAAAAGACTGATTTCTTCATCATTTCTGCTTGTCTTTCTTAGGCATATTGAAGATACTGATCTGCTAGCAGGAAAAGTAGTAAAATGTTATATACTGTTCCTGAACTATAAATGAAACCTATGACTTTATTAATAGAATATGTTGATTAGCATTCTGTTTTGAAAAATTTTAATTTCTAACCATCTGTATTTATGGCAATTCGTACACATGGTAAACTTTCTAAAATTAAGAATACATTTTGCTTGCAGTGCATAATGCAAGATAAATATTTAAGGATAAGTGAGTTTGATCTGAAGCTCTGACTAGGGAATCTCACATTTCCTGCAGTGCCACATGCTTACAAGACAATTCAGTTTGATACCCACATGCAGGGGTATCAGTTTCACTTGCCTCTTTCTTGCCATGGGCACACAAGCAAGCAATGAAGGACCAGTCTTCTGTCTATCTAGCCAGTTAATTTTAATGTCTGCCTCTCTTTTACTTCTGCAACCTTCTCCCTGGATGTCAGCTTAAATCTGCCTGATTTGTATACCTTCAAAGCCCTTCTGATTGTCCTTTCTTAGAGTTTTGCCTGTGATTTTATATTTTCTTTTTACAATGTGTACATTATATGTTTCTTTAGATCTCTTCATAGCATATTTAGCTCTGCCACCCATCCAGTCATTTGTCATTTGTTACTGAGATGTCATCTCCCAGATAAGATCTGCGTGCTGAGCTAACTTTCATCACTCGTCTCACAGATCCTCAAGGAGATACTTTTATGCTTCTTGTGTGTGATCCTCCTTGTTAACACCTGTAAACTGCACTGGTTCAGCAGTTTCATATCAGAAAGTAATTATTACATTTTAAAGAAAACCTTTTATTTCTAAGTATTTCTATTATTTAAAACTGAAGGGAAGTTTACTAGTAAAAATAATGTATAAACTGGCATTAAAATGGAAGCAGATAATATTTGCTAAAGTCAACTACGTTTTGTAAAACCTGAAAAAATACTGCAAATATGTTAGTTTTATTATGCACTTAGTCACACAGAGGAACACAAAGACAAAAGACCTAATACAAAAAAACTTAATACAAGTGTTACTATCTAATGTTTGAATGCTAAGAGTGTTACATAGTGGACTCGTTTTAAAGGATGTGCTCTGTGGTGTGGGTTTTAGTTACTGATCCTTATGTTTGAATAGGGTCCATGTTCATGTAAATGCCTCCGTGAAATTGTCTTTTAAGTAGAAATTTTAAGATGACTATCAATTATCACTTTGCTAATAGTTTTTTTATTGTTTGTCCATATAATGTTTGCACTCTTTATGCAGTCCTTCATACATGGGATGAATTTTTTAAAAGGTTATGTTGCCATTTCCTTATCCTTTTGCTGATGGCTGCTGAAGTGTCACCTCCACCTCAGTGCCTGCTGAATGCTTCAACATGGTCTTGTAGGCAGGCGGAAAGCTGAGATTTCCCCTGCCATGCAGGGAAACTATCTAGAATAATTCAGCTCTTTCAGAAATCTACTGTATTTTGTAAATATTTTGTCTAAGTGCAGAATTCATGGAGTTGAATTGGGTAGTCACTGTATTAGATGCTTGAATTCTTTTAAAAATCTGGTTCCCAGAAGTTAATATGCAATCATTGAATGTGAGGTTATTCTTAGGTGCCATTTTGGGGTAGGAACTAGACTTCTAAGTGATGTTATGGCTTTGAAAAATGTTGCCCTTCCTGTTTAGCACCAACATAAAAAAGGATGTGATTTGAGAAACATTTTCTACATTTTCCTAGTGGAAAGAAACTAGAAGAGATCTGGCTCTAGTCATCTTAGAGAGACTTCTGCTTGAACCCAACAAGTGTATGGTTATCAGGAAATAAGCAGATCTCCACAAAGGTTTCCTTCTTCCATAAGTACAAAAGTTAATTACAAATGCTAAAAATGAAGGATTTCAATATAAACTCAGCTCTTCTTTTTGTATAGAGATCAATAGTAAAAGAAAAATACATCGTTCTTAAGTGTGGAAGATTTGTTACCTCATTAATTTTTTACTGTAATAAGACTATAAACATCATAAAGCTGGGTCTTTCCCTTCTTTAAATTATAATACTGAAGAGTGTAGTAGGTGAGTCTTCACTGCTCAGATTCCATGGTTTGGTTGGGATTCTGCATAACAGAAAAAAGAGATGCTTAAAACCAGGGATGGCTTATTTTGTGTTCACTGAAAAGAAATCATGCATTCTTCTTGTCTTATTCTCACTGATTTACTAATGGTGTATTTTCAGACCTGAGCATATTTTATGGAATCAGAATCTGAAGAGAGCCCTTTCATCCTAGAAATGAGAATATGTTGGCACAATGATGTGAGTTGTGGACAAGTTTTGTAGTATAGAATCCAGTGCTGTACTTGTCTGTACAGAACTTCATCATTCAGCCCTGGCCTTATTTGTAAGCATTAAGGACAACGCTCAAAGAATGCCAGCTCATCTGATTTCTTAATTTCAGAATGAATTAAGCACTTAACCATCTTTAAAATTCAGGGCTAAGTTATTTTTTCCTTAAAAGTATCCGTTTACAATATAACTCTTGGCACTGATTTATTTTATATTTCTCTATGATTTAGGGTTTTCACAGCACATGTATACTGATTTCTATGGCATACTGTCATTAGAATTGCTGTCAGACAAGTAAGAGGTTCTGCTCCAGTTCCATCATGCATTCTGTTTAACCTGTCCTGTGCAGCTTGTGATTTGTGTTAGCCATGTGTTTCTATGGACTCGATACACATAGCTTTCTGAGGTGCTTCTTTAGCAACAACATCATAAATTGCTCTGAAACATTTATTTTCAAATTCATAGAATTTATCTCTGTGAAATGTTTTCCATATGGTGTGACAAGGAGAGGTTTAATAGAGGACAATGGCCAATACCCAAATACAGTACACATCACAAAAGTAAATCTGCATATTTTCCTTTTCTTTTTGGCAGATAGCCAGACAGCCACTTAAGAAAAGTTACATTATTTCAAGATTTTTAGTTAACTACATGGATTGCATCAATTATGTTTGCACATACTGGAGTCTCTGTTCATATCATAACAATAACCTACCCTTTAATTTGTGTGCTGCAGTTTTAATTGGTAGAGATGTTTTCTGTAGCAGCATGCATCTTCTGAAATAGAGCAGTGCACATCTTTTGATTAATGCAGGCTGAATCACTGGAGTGTTCATGTTACCAGTGTCAATTTATAGGCAGAAATGCCAGAAAATTATTCAGACAGAATAGCACGTCTGCTAATTATTCTGTGTCACTTTATTTATGTCAGTATTCCAAAATCTGGATTTTTCCCTACTGATGTGCTATTCAAATAATATTTTCTATTATCAAGTTGTAGATGTTTTTTGTTTGATTACAGGAAGATTATTTTTCAATGCTGTTCTAAACTCCTGGTAGATAGATGCATGAATTCAAAAGTAACATGATTTTTTTCCCCCCAAAAAAATCTGAAATTAATGAATTTTATGGACAATTCCTTTCATGTCTGTGTAATTTCAGTTATATTATTTTGAAATCTGAATTACTGAGACAAGTTGACTTTGTTTGCTTGACCTTGCTTCTCTGGGATGCCTTGGGTTTTCTAGAATATCCTAGCAAATACAGTGTCATATAACATGTAGCCTGTGCATGAACTCCATTTATATGGAGTTTATTTATCCATTTTTGGTTTTAAACTTTGATATATCAAGTCCCTAAGAAGGGTCTTTTAAGGAAATGACATGCCCTTAGGGAAAATGCAAACGACCTCATTGCAGAGTGAACCCTACCTATTACATTTAATCTCAAAAAGCCTGAAATGGCCATCAGAAAGACTAAGCTGTGATTCTCGGGCCCTGATCCATGCACACATAGGCTGTGTTTATTACACATGTATATTAAGTGTACCCAGGACTGTTACTGGGTACTGAAACTGGAATGAAAATGGCTGCATCCATGATGTTTGTGTCTCACGCTCTCCAAAACAGAGGGTGCATGTAGAACTTTTGTCACGACTAGTCCCTGGCCTTTGATAGTCTGCATTTCAGCCATGACCCATCCATTCTTTGGGAGAATCAAGAGAATCTCTGTCCTGGATATGTCCTGGCCTTTTAGGTGGTTTAGCTGGTCGAGTTCTAGTGACAGGGATGCTCCCTGACACTCAGGGATTTTGTGATTTGTAGAAAACATTGTTATAGAAAACTGCCTTTTTGTAGTAGTTTGGGCTCAAGAGATAGAATACTTCGGTGCCCCTGAGTGTCTCCTGCACCCCCATTCCTATTATTTGCTGTCCCTGGGTATCTGCTCTGAGTCACGATTGCCCTGCATATTCCTGCCCTTCCAGGAGTTAAAAAGAATCGCCGGGCTCTGGAGACTGTGGCAGTTTCTCCTTTGAAGCCTGAGAATTGGCAGCTTTAGGTTTTTGGCTTTTTGGCATATTTGAATCAAAAGATGCCATCTAAACCTCAGAATATTGAGTGAGGAGCAAGGCGTGCTAGCAAGTTAAATTTAGATCAGAGACAAAATGTAATATGTACATTAATATTTGAGGGATTTATGTATAGATATAAATGTATTTAGATAGCAAATTAGTATTTAACATTAAAAGTGTGCTTAATCAGTGAGATGCTCTACCTTTGTTCATTTCTCTTTTAGGTCCCACTCAGAAATAGTTGTTTCACTTTTCTGATATCCCTGCTTATTCTCCCCATCAGCATAGTCTTCAGATTTGTTCCCTTGATTTCTCATGTCCTGTCTCCTAACTTCTTGTCCGTTTCAAACAGGAGATTGATGAAACATGAGGTGAACTTTTGCTCTTCCTCTCTCTTGGTTTTTTGTTTGTTCCGTGATTTGATTCTGTCATCTCTCTTCTTGTTTTTCTGCTTTGTATTTCCTTGAGAGTCTCCTGGCCATCCCCTGGCACCTTTCTCTCCAGATTCCTTGCCTTCCAGCTTCATCTGGGTTTCTCCTTGTCTTGAAACATTTTATAATGGAGACCAAGATGTATTTATAGCGTCTAATACCATCTCTTGTACAATACTTTGCCAGCAGTCACAATGCTTAATTTTGTTTCCAAGAATTAAAGAAAATCTTTTTTAGCCAAGAAGGGACTATAATCCATTGGAGGCTTCTGAGAAACCAGAAGAAAATCAAAATGCAAATACCACTGTGTTTCTTGTCTACCCCACTTCTTTTTTTTCCTTTTTTTTGTTTTGTTTTGTGTGTTGTTTTTTTTTAAATTTTTTTTAATCTTTTAATTATGTAGTTATTTTTATTTTGAAATTGCCTGCACTTTGTTTTTGTAGATGCGTGAAAAGACCCATATCCTTTCTAGGAACATTCTTTCTAAACAAGTTCTTTTAAAATGGACGTGAATATTTGCAACCATACAGCTGAGCAGCCACAAAATTCTGGGCAGGAACTGACATGCTCCAGTGAATATCAATAATTCTATCTCTCTTACAAGAGCATGTAATGACAGGACAAGGGGAAATGGCATAAAGCTGGAAGACAGTAGATTTAGATTAGGTATTTAGGAAGAAATTCTGTACTATGAGGGTAGTGAAGTGCTAAATAAGGTTGCCCAGAGAAGTTGTGGATATCTCACTCATGGAATTGGTCAAGGCCAGGTTGGGTGGTGCATTGAGTAACCTAATCTAGTGCAAGATGTCCCTGCCTAAGGCAGAAGGGGTTGGAATGAGATGGTCTTTAAAGTCCCTTCCAATCCAAGAGATTCAGTGATTTTCTCTGTTACTAAGCCTGCTCTGTATTTTCTGACTGAAACAAAAATCTTACCTTTTCATTACTTCATAAAATTGAAATGATGAATATGTGAGTGTTGTCAGCTATTCTTGTAGGCATTCACCCTAAAACAAAGGGAAAGCTACAGGATTTTTATCATCATTAAAAAGACTACAACAATATACATATCAAGTCCTGATGAAGTATTTTTAAAAATGAAATAGTTATAATTTGTTGAGAAAAGCAATTCCACAGAAATAGTGGATTCCTTGTTAGCTCAGTATCAAGTTGCAGTTCTTTGTTGGGCTGAGCCTCAGCAGACCTGTTCTGCAGTGGAACAGATTGTCTTGCAACACGGTGTGCTCCTGGAAATTTTTTTCTTGGAGAATAAGCCTGTGGCATTTTTTGAACTTGAGAGGCTGTTCCTTGTGCTAATCAAGGCAGCTGACAAACCCTTCAGCATGCTTGAATCAGTGTAGGTTTGTCCAAGTTCTTTCTCTGCCCTGTACACCCTTAGGAACAGGAACAGATTGACAGAATTTTTAAATTTTTTTTTTACCAGCTGCTGAGATCGTCAGCAGCAGACATGTAACCAGATGAAAAGCTTGTTAGTCTGAGGCATAAAATGCAGGCAAACCAAGCAATTTCTTTTTAGTGTTTTCATTGTGAATTGCATTTTTCCCTGTTTATTAAATATTACATGATATTTAAGCTGCAATTTGATCTGGGCATGGTTATTTAGAATGTTTATTGTGAAGCAGACCAGTTGTCAAATGTGGCCGGTCTTAGGGATCTCACTTCTGTTTCACCAACGTGCTGAGGAAAAAAAAAGGGTTCTTAGTGGAAGGACTTCTTTCTATGCCCTTTAACAAACAGTAATAGTGAAGTAATTTGTCAAGGTGACATTAAAGTGGAAGAGGCAGGAAAGAAGAAAAGATGGCCCCAGGTACATGGAAGTACGATGGACATTTTCATTTGCTTGACAGTTCTGAGTAAGGCAGTTTTTCTTTCTTCACACATACAGGCAAAGGCCTGCCTGCCACTTACCTTTACTGAATGAATTAATTGCTTGTAAAGAAAAGCAGGGCATACACCAGATTTGTATGGCTCACTTGTGGGTAACAAGGTAAACCAGCATTCAGATTGGTGAACGAAACAAGATGAAAGACACTTATGGTTTTAAGATGAAATTTAATGTGTCTGTTTACTTAGAATCATAATAAAACTAAGGTTGGAAAAGACCTCTAAGATAGAGTCCACAGCTAAGCCTACACCTAAACCATGTCCCTAAATGCTTTATCTATATGTTTTTTGTACACTCCCAGGGACAGTGACTTCACCACTTCCCTGACCAGCCTGTTCCAATGCATCTTTTTGCGGGGTGAAAAAATGGTACTTGGCCATTTATGGCAGTGTGGAATCTTCCAGCCAGCTGGAGTTAGGAGTATAATGCCTAGGTATCATTTATGGATATGCACATATGGAAGGGATCAGCAAGGATTCAGGATTCAGTCTTAACTCCTAGACTGTAAAAAATTAATCAGCTGTGTAGATTCATCACAAGCAGGTTTCATTGTTACTGGGAGCTTCTCAGCTTGCTTGCTGAGTTTCCTGGCAGAATTCCTGCTTACTCTCCAGTTTCATATAGTTAGTCTTTCATAGTGATCTTGTCTGTGGTACATGTTTGTTTGTCGTGGTTTGTTTTTTGGTTTTTTTTTAATTGAATATGAAGCAAAGGATTTAGTGGGGAAAAACAAGGAAGACTTCCCATCACTGAGTTTTGGATATATGCCAGGAGCATATTCTGTACTCTTTAATCTGAGATGTTACACTTGAGAGGCGGCGGGCATTGGCCGAGTGGCGTAGGTCCCCGCCTGTGGAGCCGGCTCCTCCTCTGAGGACACCGGTTTGAATCCTGGAGGAACTCGCTGTCACCGTCCGAGCGTGCTCGGCCGTGGCAAGTGAACCTCAGGAGTAAAGGGGGTGGGGCCAGTTCCACGCACACTGTGCCTCACCTAAAAAATCCATTGCGCAGGCTTATCCTAAAATCTTCGTTCACGAAGTCCAGCCAACAACAACTCTGTACTCTTATTATTTGAAAACATTATCCTGGGCCTCCTTTTTTCTCCTCTTGGCAAGGTTAACAGTCTTTGATGAAGTAGGTTGCAGACAGTTTCTAACATTTCTTCACCTTTTAAGACTGATTTCTAGAAATGTCATTGGAGGATATTTGCAGGAAATGAAACAAGTCTTCTTGACAGCTGTATGTTAGTGCTGTGGCCTGTACTGTGAAAAAAAGTAGCCTTAAGGCAAGATGACAAGCCTGTGAAGAACACGTCTTGTTTGCCGCAGTATCAGGCTGTAATACCACTAGAGGATGAGTTTTAATTCCATGTGTCATATAGCACGTTGTAATGAAATCCCATTGCCTGATGTTAATGTGGTTTCTTCCCTATGAATACAAGTTCACTTGCTTGAAATTTTCCTTGTTGGCATAGAGAATCTTGTTTCCAGGCAAGACTCAGGTTTCCTGCTATTTAATAATTTGCAGATACTTGGTTTATGTCCAGTCATAAGAATGTCCCTAATCTTGCCTCAGTTTCCAAATACTCTTTCTTGCATAAATAAACAGTAGCCAACAACATCCAAGGTCACATAAAAAAAACTAGTATGTAGTTACTAAACCCATCTGTTACATCTAGTGCTTGTTCTGACTTCTGATTACTGGGCTGGTTTCTGTATCCTTGTGTTATGGCCATTCCATTAAACAGAGCAGGATCGGTACATTGGCCCAAGCATTGGCGTCTTGTTGGTGTGTCCCCTATCGTGTCTGCACAGCAGGTGAGCAGTCGGGATTTAGGCATGCCTTGAAGTACAGTAGGAATGAGGAAAACCTGCTGAGTGTGCTGTGGGCAGGAGTGTATTCTATCAAATTCATTGAAAATTCTGCAGAAAAATCCACAGGAGATTCTTCAATAAAACCCCCTTACATTATTAAGATATCTTCATTTTTGCACATTTTCTTCATTTCAGCTTCCTTAGTTTTCACTGTACATTTGCAAGTGTGTGAATTTATGTTGCTGCATGAGCCATGTATTTTTAGATACTGCTGACAATTCCTCCTGAGGGGGCAGTATGGGAAGGTTGGTCATCTTTTTAGTGTACAGTACTGATCCTCTGGAGCAAGTATCTGTTTGTAAAGACTTCCAGGTGGAGGCTCAGAACAAAGATATGCTCTCTAGTGGGTTTGTGAATGAAGACTTACATACCTTTCTGCTGTTTAGATACCACTAGTTTAGTCCTTTGATTTAAATATCATTTTATCAAAGAGATTTTATTTTTAGCTGTTGCTCTCAGTTTGAAGTAATCTAAAGCAAAATGTATTGCAATTGAAGCAGATCTGTAGTCTTCCATTGTGATAGGAAATGATCTTTTGGATGAACTAGGAAATCGTGATAATATATGGTGAATCTCTGAACGTCATTTAACTTGACATTTGCCAGAAACAAACTTAATATGTGTGTTGGCTGCACAGTATTAATGAGCACATGGATGCAGCATTTCTTTAAATCAAGTCTTCTGTGATGAAGCAATGAATGTTTAAAAGATAATGTCATTGTAGAGAGGTAGATATATATATCAGCACTTAAACTTTTGTTTCCTTCCTTTGTGCTTTTTTACCAATTATGAATAAAAAGGGTTTTTTTTTAATTTTATATATAGTTATTTGTTTTATATAAATGTACATACAGGGTATTTTTCTGTCTCTGTAGCAGTCAGAGCATTCTTTTCTATTTGCTGACAGAGCAGATTTGGCAGCAAAGGTCATATTCTAAAATGGTCTTTAAGTCTCTCCCACCTCTCAACAATTCCTTGCATTTACTTGGGGTTTTATCAAAATCTGTTCCCCATGGAACAGTCAGTCTTTCAGATGCAGATGACATCCTAAATGGAAACTACTGTTATGAAGGTTTGTAGACACTGCTTTTTGATACGTGGTCAGCAGAGATTATTAGCTCATTAGTGGCACTGCTAACTGGAAAACCAGGAGAAGTCAGTGAGGAGCCTGAACTCCAAGCAAAATTTTATACTTGTTAACTTCAGTAAAAAGCATATTTTAATAATTTTCAATATTTTGAACTTCCAGGCATTAGTCTTACTCTGTAGCTGTTCTACCTCATGGTACAGAAAAGCCCCCAAAAGTGTAAGAAGGATCAGAAAGGGAAAAAAGTCTATTGGTTCAACTTTCCCTCTTGCTCTGAGGACAGAATAGCAGATATTATCACTAATAAGTTCTAGAACTGAAGAGAGAAAAATAAAGTATTTCCTTCTTTCCAGAAACTGTGAAGAACAGAAAAGCTTAGTTTTGGCTGGTTACTCCAGCTGGGCAGAGCAGCCCTCTCAGGAATACCAACAGCTTTCAGATAGTCAGGGATAGATAATGAATATCTCACTGTACTTACTGGTGACTTCATTGATTGATTCATCTTTCCCCCTACTTACCTGTTCCACACCATGCAATATGTAACACAGCACAGATGTTTTCTCTTCAAATTAATCCCTGAGGACACTTCAGTATGTCTTGAAGTGCCTTGCTGAATGGACTTTTACACGGTAAAAGCTACAAAAATCTTTGTTGACGAAAAGCTACTTTCCTTTTCTTACGTGTCATAGCAGGACAGTTTCCTAAGACGTTAAACTTGAGAACACCTAAAGATATGTTCACAAATAAATACACTCTTGATGTTTTTGGTGTTTTTTTGCTTTATTCTTTCTGAGTACATCTTCATGCTATTTCCTCTTTTTATGAGTAGTCTCATTCTAAGATGAAAGCAATTCATGATTAAATAAAAAGTATTCCAACAACTTTCAAGTTTGCCTTTCATCCAACTGGTGACATATTCATAATACTATGTTACCTTCTCTGAGGGTAAGAGGTAAGAAGGGAGAACTGTACTGAGTGAGCTCACTGTTTAGTGAGCTGCACAGCACAGTTTGAGTAATAAGAAAGCTGCCAGCACCAAACTTTCATCACAGCTGTGCCAGTTTTCACCCAGTATCCACCTAAACTTCCAGGCCCTTCCCTTTCCCAGAGGGAAAGGAAAAGGAGGAAAGGGTTAAAAAACCACCTGAGAGATAATGGCAAAACAAACTCAGAGTAGCTAAATATTTAAATTTGTTACTAACAAGATAAGAACTAAAACTAAAAGTACTAAAACTAAAAAGTAAGAAATAAATCAGTCTTAAGAACACCTTTCTCCTTCCACTCCTTCCTCTTTCCAGCAGTTCAAGGAAGCAGGGAATGGGAGTTTTGCAGGTGGTGGTTGTTGCCATTGCTTTTGTCCTGTGGGTCACTCCATGAGGTGCAGTCGAGTCATGGCTGCAAGTCTCTTCCAGGATCTCGCTCCATCCTGGGCCTCCCACAGGGCAACAGCTCCTTCTGCATCCACCTGCTCCTCCAGGGGCTGCAGGGGGGTCTCCGCACCCTGATGGATCTCCACGGGCTGCAGGGAGGAGGTTGGGGGGGAATAGCTTTCAGTCCTTCTTCCTGCCCTGCTCCAGCGTGGGATCCCTCCTTCTCCTCCTCCTGCTCCGACCTTGGTCTCTGCATTGTTATCTCATGGATGGAATTTTCCAACTGCGCAACACTCCTGAACTCTTAAGTATATTGTCACAGAGGCGTGACTGTGATTTTTCTTTGCCTCAACTTTGGCCACCATCAGGAAGTCCTTCCTGGACCTGGCTATCATTGGCTCCACAGGACAGGAGAAGCTTCTGGCAGCTTCTAACAGAAACCATCCTGGAAGCCCCCCATTCTACTAAAATTCAGCTACAGAAACCTGTGACAACAGCCTATGCAGGATAACTGCCCACAGATATGTTTGACTTCAAAAGACACTTTTGACAGAACTTAGTCTTAGAAATCTTACCCAATGGCTTGCTTTCTTTTTAGCAATTTGATAAAAAATATATTTAATCAATATTTTAATTTTTCAGTCCTTTTAGTAACAATTTTGCCCCAAAGAAGAAAAAACTCATATATTGAGCCTAACGATTTTGTGGTTCTTTAAATGTTCTCAACAATTGCATTTAGAAGGCCATCACACTCAAAATGCATAACAGATCTTTTCTTTTTACTGCCCTTGCTGATCTTGACCTTAAGATTGCTGTTTGTTATTTTTACTGAGTTGAGAAAGACTCTTACCAATTTCCTGCAATAAATTTAATCATAAATAGATGTTTGGTTTTGGTTTTTTTTTTTTTTTTTTTTTTTTTTTTTGTGATTATAGTTGGTATAGTGAAATAGTGTGTCAAGGATTTACTGAGCAGTTGAAGTAGGATTACATGGACTAGTGTTGTGTGGAACTGCTTGGCAATCAGGCTTACAATTCTCCATAGAAAGATGCATGTCTGAACAGGTGTTCATAAATCTGGTATTTCCACTTGAGAACTTTTCTAGTTATTTAACACTATTAGTATTCTCTTTATAACTCTTCTAATCTATACTGATCTAGAAATAGATCAGTAGATAGATACATTAGGTAATTTTTTTTCAACCAATACTACAGTTTGGAGATGGAAATACCTTGTGGCTTACCTTTGGAAACTGCTGAGTGCACTAGGGGTAGGGTCAAAGTCGCAACCAGGCAGTAAAAAGCAGTTACCAATACAGAGAGAGGGGTGGGAAGTCTAAGTTCAGTTTTACTTAGTCTTGGCTCACTTTAGCTTTCTCCTTTGTTTTATTGTTAATTCTCTTTGGTTTTTAGTCAATTTGAAATATGAAGTTCTTTAGATCTTCAATTTCTTTACTACCTCCATTAGTCCATTTTGTTAAAGAAGTTTCCTAAGGATGCAGGGGTTATGTGATCATGCTGTTTCCGTCTTCTCACTTTTTCTGCAATAACATTTAAATATTTTGGATAAATTCAAGCAAATTTGGCAGATGAGGGTAGGTCTGAAAGTTAATTACATTTAGAGGACCATAAGATAGTTAATGTGTGACGAGACCTTGGAAGGTCTCTAGTTCTACCTCGTGCTCTGAGCAGGGTCAGACAAGGGCTCAGACTAGGTCATTCAATGATTCATCCAGTTGGATCTTGAAATCCTCCAAAAGAGGAGATGTTACAGCGTATTTGGGCAACCTGCAGCACTGCTGGGCTGTCCTCATGGTGAGAAAACCTTTCCTTATGCACAGTCCAAACCATTTTGTTCTCACCTTTCCCCTATTTTCTCTCATCCCTGTTGCACACTGCTGTGAAGAGTCTGACTAAGAGAACATGGGCACTGTGGAGCTGCTGCTGGATCCCTGAGAGCTGTCTCTTTACCATGACAAACAGGCCCAGTGCTCTCAGCCTCCTCTCACAGGACCCGTGCTCTAGCCCCAGCAATCATGTGATGCCTAAGGGTTTTAATGGGTATTTTGTAGATTTTCATAGAGTTATATAATCTGAATGAGTTTTCCTAAGTTTCTCATGTTTTAGGTGGTATTTAGAAGTTACTGAACACTTTCTGACACATTCCTGAAATTCTGTTAGACAGACATTACCAGGGACACGTTTTGAAGAACACCTGCGAGAACTCCAACTGAGATAGTAAGACAGCTCGTAATCAAAACAGGAGAGTCAGCTCAGAGCCCTTGGAGGGACTCCAAGGGGCAGTTCTGAGGGAGGGCACCAGAAGAAAATGGTATCACGGTTATATAAATATAAATATACCTCTATCTATCTCCACTAATGTTGTTTCAAAACCCCTCTGCAGGTTTAGGCATCACATGGGTGGCCTCCACCCAACTTGCTTCAGTTTGTCAATGTCTTGCCTGCTCTAGAGAAGAAAGGGGGCAAATCTGGCCCCAGTGTTCTAGGTCCATACAGTGTAGTGCGTTCTGACGAAAGGATGTCACTTTCCTACGTTTCCTCTATGGTCTGTAAAATAGGCAACCTGGTAGAGGCTAATGGCTCTTAAGTCCAACAATGAAAAAAACCTACATTATGAGTGAAACTTTTAATGAACATTCCATTTTTAGATGTACCCAACTTGAAAAGACCTTCAGTAAGACATCATGCCTTATGGGACTTCATGGAATCTAGTCACAAGAGAAAAAAATCTCTTTCAGCACTTGTGGCTGGTTGTACTATCCTGATAACCCCTCCCAACTTCTATTAGACACTGAAAGTTTTTACATCTCTGATTCCTAGGGGTTTGGATGTCCTTCTCATGACTGGAAACTTCTTAGAATGTTCCCTTCTCATGAATTAACTTAATTTTAATTTTTCCAACTGGTTTTATTGAAATTATTTTATTTATCTGGCCTTTTTTAACCCTGCCTTAAAATCCAATAGCCCTGCTTTTAATTAAAAGTAACACCTTAAGCAGAAAATGAGTGTTCATGTATATTTCTAGTATTTTCTGCTTTAAAAATATTATGGGATTTTGTGTTATTTCAACACCATTCTAGGTATTCAGCGTTTCAGCTGTGTCATTTTTAATTAATCTTTAAATTAAAAAGCTCTTAAGAGCTGTCAGTGATTTAGCAATTCTTATTTTTCACTGGCATTGGCTTGTTTTTCCTCTTTCAGTTCAAAAATTCTTTCATTAACCTGTAGAAAAACTTCTCAGGGTACTAGATAATCCTGCTGTACATAATACTACATGCATGCAAGGGGTTGTTGTTATTCCCATTCTGGAAATAAGTCCCATTATTAAGAGCATATAATCCATTCAGAGGGCCTGATGTTGTTAAAAGCACCTCACAATTCTCTAATGAAGCTATGCCAGTACTGCAAACACCAAACCAAGAAGTCAGATAGGTAAGGTGCAAGGTAGGCTGCAGAATTCATTTAAGTGGGAGGCAAATGTTGACAGCAGAAAGGAATGTGTAGATTTAAAATTTTTTTGGTGGTTGGACAGACTGACAAGAGGAACATTATTTTTTGTTGAGTTTTGACATGACACTTAAGTGTAACAAAAGAATGTTTTTACTGTGAGATGCCAAATTTTAATAGAAAAACTGTATTCATGACAGGAGTTTTGTAATAGGTGTCAAGAACTTTGAAGAGAAATATAATTAACATAATTTTATTGGCACTGTAAGAATAAAGCAAAAAGTTTCCAAAAAAGTAAGAGCTACTAACTCAGCTATTCTATTTTATAAATCCATGAAGGAAAAAGACAATAATCCCCCTAAAAAAAAAAACAAAAAACCCCCAACCAAACAAAAAACAAAACAAACAAACAAAATACAAAAAAACCCACAAAAAAACCAACAAAAAACCCCAAAAGCCCCAAAACCAACAAACAAAAAAAAAACAAAAAAACCCCAAACCAAAATCAAACCAAACAAAAAAACAAAAACAAAAAACAAACAAACAAACAAAAACCCAAACAAACAAAAACCCAAACAAACAAACAAACAAAACACCAGAAAAAAGGACTGACATTAATTCCAGAATTTTACAACTCAAAAGTCTGGAGAGAGCTCAAGATAAACTTTCATAGGGGATGATATCTCTGAAGAGATGTCAGAAATGTTTTTAGTTTCTTATGCTTCTCTAGTGGTGACATCTTTTTGCTTGACTGAGATATGCATGTTTTCTTCCAATTAGGAGAGATGAGATGCATGTGTATTATATAGAAGCAAGTGCAGGAGAACCATGTTAATGACAAAAGGCAGGGATGAGGCATATTTGCAGATTAACAGGTACTGGAGGAGGTGATTAAATAGCTCTGTGTCTCCTTGCTTTAATTCAGTTAGCTCAGAGCAAGAGTGGAAAATATACAAAGTTTCTTCTCAAGGAATATTTTATTTACTCTCATACCTAAGATCAGTGATGCTGAAAATGTACTATTGACTTCCTTGTGTTTCTTCTCATTACAGGGATGCCACTGAATATGGTCATTCTATTTCCATTGGTCATAAAATCCTATACTAACTATACCATTCTGTAAGCAAAATTCCCACTGCACTGAGGACTCAATCTTCAGCCAGCAACAAAGCTGTTGAAGTGGAGTTCTGAAGAAGTGCCTTCTCTGCCTCGGGGCTGAGCTCAGGCTGCTGTAAGTGGCAGGGCCCCTCCTGGGGAAGATGAATTGCACTCGGGTCTCTGAGTGTGTTCCCGCTCTCAGGGCAGGATGGTGACTAACCTTTCTGACACATGCAGGCAGGAGCTGGGAAAGTGGGATAGGGATTTGTGGCCTTTCAGCAATGGCAGCTGGATGCATGGCAGGTCTTCTCCATGGACACCCCCTTGTCATGGGGGAGAAGCTTGTGTGCCCTTATGAGGTTGTAAGCTATGCTTGCAGTGGTTTATGCCTCCAGTAGGGTCTCCCATGCTGGTCAGGTCTCAACTGAAGGGACAGACAAAGTGTGTCCACAGGCAGGATGGGCTCATCAGCCTCCTAGCTGCCATCCTAGGAGAAGGACTACTCTAACTCCAAACCCAGGTAGATGGAGCTCTCTTAGCCCTGTGGACATAGCCCCTACCATGGGAGAAACTCTGAAGGCCATACAGCAGGTGAAAACTGGCAAGGCAGCTGGAGTTGATGGAATTCCACCCGAAGTCTGGAAGCATGGAGGCAAAGCACTCCATGCTAAATTTCACGAGCTCCTTGTGCGTTGCTGGGAACAAGGTGAACTACCACCACATCTCCGTGATGCAGTCATCATCACCATGTACAAGAAGAAAGGAGAAAAATCAGACTGCTTAAACTGCTGAGGTATTACTTTGCTCTCCATTGCTGGTAAAATCCTTGCAAGAATACTCTTGAACAGATTAGTACCCGCTATCGCAGAAGAACTTCTACCCGAAAGTCAATGTGGTTTCAGAGCCAATAGGAGTATGGCAGACATGGTATTTGTTCTCAGACAACTGCAAGAGAAGTGTAGAGAACAGAACTAAGGACTCTGTGTAACTTCCATTGACCTCACCAAAGCCTTTGGCTCTGTGAGCAGAAAAGGCCTGTGGCAGATCTTGGAATGATTAGGATGTCCTCCCAAATTCCTCAAAATGATCATCTTGTTACATGAGGATCATCACGGCCAAGTCAGATATGGTGATGCTCTCTCTGAGACCTTTCCAATAACCAATGGTGTGAAACAAGGTTGTGTTCTTGCACCAACTCTATTCACAATCTTCTTCAGCATGATGCTCCAAAGGGCCACGGCAGATCTCGATGAAGAAAACGGCATCTACATCCGGTATCGTACTGATGGAAGCCTATTCAACTTAAGGAGGATGAAGGTCCACACTAAGACCCTAAACCACCTTGTCCGTGAGCTGTTTTTTGCTGATGATGCTACCCCCATTTCCCACACAGAAACAGCTCTGCAGCACTTAACATCCTTCTTTACAAAGGCTGCTGAACCTTTGGGGTTGGAAGTCAGCCTGAAGAAGACACAAGTTCCCTATCAATCTGCACCTCAGGAAGTTTTCCATCACCCCCACATCACCATAGGTGAATCAGAGCTTAAGTCAGTCCAGCAGTTCACTTATCTGGGAAGCATCATTTCCTCAGATGGTAAGATTGACAAAGAGATTGACAACAGGTTAGCAAAGGCATACAGAGCTTTTGGAAAACTCCATAAAAGAGTCTGGCACAATAAACACCTGAAGAAAAGTACAAAGATCAGTGTCTACAGAGCCATCGTACTGTCTACTCTTCTCTATGGGTCTGAATCTTGGGTCATCTACCACCTCCACCTTCGACTCCTCAAACGCTTCCACCAGCGCTGCCTCTGTACAATCCTAAACATCCACTGGAATGATTACATGACTAATGTGTCCATTCTGGAACAGGCAGAGGTCACCAGTATCGAGGCCATGCTGCTGAGAACGCAGCTGCGCTGGGCAGGGCACGTCTCCAGGATGGAGGATCACCGCCTCCCTGAGATTGTGCTCTATGGTGAACTCGCCACCGGCTGCCGTAAGAGAGGAGCCCCAAAGAGGAGATACAAGAGCTGCCTGAAACAACACCTCAGCCTTGGCCATATTGACCACAATCAATGGTCCACCCTGGCCTCCAGTCGGGAGACGTGGAGACACACAATCTCTAACACTGCTATCTCCTTTGAAACTGCATGCAGAATCAGTCTGGAGGAGAAAAGACACCGCAGAAAGAACTGTGCCTTGATAGTGCCACCTACGGAGACTTTCTGCTGTGCCTTTTGCAACCGGACTTGCCTATCTCTCATTGGCCTTATCAGCCATCAGCACTCTTGCAGCAAGTGTGGGTAAAACCCTCCCAAATCTTCATTCGTGAAGTCTAGCCATACTGATGGCATGTTGGTGTCCCCGTCCGGCAAATCCTCTCTGTGTTTCAGAGAGCACCCAACAGGATGGGGGTCCTTTGTGTCCCCCTGTGCAGATGTCTGTCCTTGATGGAGAAGGGCAGGCACTGTGTCCCTTCAGGGCTGCCTCACGCTTCCAAAAGGCTTGCTGTCAAGGGTGTCACAATGACTGCTTGGTGACACCACAGCGGTTCCAGGACCACGCTGAAAAGACACAAGCCTTGGGAAAAAAAAGCTTTCCCAGATAGCTCATCTCACATGACTGCCCCACTGTTGAGCAGAATCCCATTACTTTTCTTTAGATATCAATTTATAGGTTTCATTGATCATTCCCCGCCCTATTGTAGACTCATAGAATCAACTGGATTGGAAGAGGCCTCTGAGATCATGAAGTCCAACCCTTGATCAAACATGTTCTCTTTTGGAACTGCACCATCTCAAGGCGTTTCTTCCTCCTTATGTGACTTAGCGTGTCAAGGGAGTTGATCCTCCCACTCTGCTTAGTGCTGGTGAGGCTGCACATGGAGTACTCTGCTACTTGTGTCCCCTCACAGGATCTCGCCCTCGATTGAAGGAGGAATGTTACAGTGCTGTGCTCAGCAGTAGCCAAAACATGGGTGTGTTATCAACACTTTTCTAGCTACCAGTGCAGAGCTCAGCATTGTGAGGGCTACCATGGGGAAATAAATTCCAGCTCGGCCAGATCCACCACAGCTTGCTACCAGGCATTGGATTTGTGTTGGCACTATCGGCAGTGCCTTTGAGACTAAGGAATTGTAAATCAACTGTTCACTGCCACCTTGTGAGAAGAGTCATAAATATTGGGAGAAGTTATCATGAGGGATATTTGGAGTAAAGCATGGAAAGACAGGTGATGTGGAAGGACAAGAGGATTTCTAATAAGCTCTTGGGGTAGTTGGTACCAGGGCAGAATGGAGAAAAAGTGGTAGCATCTGTGTTTGATCATACTGTGGAAATGCAATGTAGGGAGCAAAGGCACAACGATACAAACTTGTCAGTACCATGTTTTATAGACAAATGTAACATAAAACAGGATGACAAAACCTGCACTCAGGTTTTACAGTTGTTATCTTGCTAACCTAAACAGGTCTCGTAAAGGTCTCTTTAGATTTCAGATGCATTTTGGGATAGAGAATAAATACTTTACCTCAGTCTTGAACATTAGATTTGACTTTATTTTTGCAATATTTAGTAGAAGCTGCTTTTGTCTAAAGTAGAACTGGTCCTGACACTAGCAATAGGGCATACATTAGTGCCCTTCTTGGTAGAGTGTGCTACCAGGCTGTGTGCCCAGCAAGGCTGTGGGAGCTTCAGGGGGATCAGTTCCTTGTTGCCTATAGTTCAGGGAAAGAAACCTGGCGGCTCCGCTGACGGTGCTCGGTCCATCCTGAGGAGGTTGGGGTGCCTCGTTCGAGTCTTAGGGCTCGTCCCTCATCACGTTCCATCCTCCTTAGATTCTCCCACAGCCTTTGGTGCCGTGCACTGCCAGACATCCCCCAGGTTTGGCTCCTTGTCACATGCGGTTCAATGAAAGTAACCTGGTGTCCCTGCTGACGGCGCCTGCTCCTGCCTGAGAGGGCTGGGAGAGCCCGTTCGGTCCTTAGGAAGTGTCCCTCATCATCAGGTTCCATCATCCTTGGATTCTCAGGCAGTGTTTGGCGGTGGGATCTCTGCCTGAGTCGGTTCCTTGTCACCTGTGGTTCTCTGTAGGAAAGCTGGCGCCTGTGCTGAAGGTGGTGGTTGCTCCTGGAGGAGGAGAGCATGTGCCATTCATACCTTAGAACTTGTCCCTCATCGCGTTCCATCCTCCTGAGATTGTTCCTAAGTGTTTGGCGCTCAGTGCTGTGGGACCTGCGGCGGAGTCTGCTCTGTGTTGCCCGTGGTTCCCTGAAAGAAACCTGGAGTCCCTGCTGACGGCGCCTGCTCCTCCGTGGGGAGGTTCGGATGCACGGTTTGGTCCTTGCAGCTCGACGGTCGCCACGAGCAGCGTCCTGACCCCTGTTCTGCTGCTGTCTCCTTCTGCTTGAGACGTTGTAGCCCTGGGCCTGCTGTTCCCTGCCGTGGCCATTACGGCGCCGCCTCTGACATCTGCTTTGGCTTCTCCTTCGGGTACTGCCCCGGCTACCACCATGGGTACTACCCCGGCTACCACCATGGGTACTACCCCGGCTACCACCACGGGTACTGGCTCGAGTGCCATCACTGGTATTGTCTTGGGTACCACCATGGCTTGTTCTGTAAGAGCTGTGGTGCTGGCATCCTGAGAAATGATGCCACCTTTGTTCATCAGAGCTGAGTCCAGCTCTCCCTCCTTGAGCACGACTGGTGGAGCTGCTGCATTTGCCAGTGGAGTATGCCGTAGAGTTTCTGTCTCCCACTGTGTGGAAGTTGCGTGGGAAAGGCCAGTGGCATACTGAGCACACTGCTCTTCTGTGGAACCACTCCAGTAGGCAGCAAAAACTGAAAGGGTGCCTACAGCAGCTCTTGGAGGCTTGGTCATTAACAATGTCCAGGCAGACTGGACAATATAGGTTCTCTGAAGCACCTGGAGGTGCAGTCTGGGAAAAGTTGTTGCCTTGTGCAAAGTCCCTGTTCAAGGCCATCTCATCCTGCAAAAAAAGAGATAAGCAGCTGATGGATCTGCCTGCACTGGGGACTCAATCTTCAGCCAACAGCAAAGCTGTTGAAGTGGAGTGCTAAAGACACCCTGGTGTCTGGGTGTATTCCAGCTCTCAGGGCAGGATGGTGACTGACCTTTCTGACACGTGCAGGCAGGAGTTGGGAAGGTGAGATAGCGATTCGTGGCCTCTCAGCAATGGCAGATGGATACATGGCAGGTTGGGACCAGTGTCTGGGCCCTGTCTGTGTCCCCCTCCTTCAAATCCTCTCTGTGTCCTCAGAGGGCACCCAAAAGGATGAGGGTCCTTTGTCCCTACCTGTGCAGATGTCTGTCCCTGATGGAGAAGGGCTGGCACTGTGTCCCTTCAGGGCTGCCTCACGCTTCCAAAAGGCTTGCTGTCAAGGGTGTCACAATGACTGCTTGGTGACACCACAGCGGTTCCAGGACCACGCTGAAAAGACACAAGCCTTGGGAAAAAAAAGCTTTCCCAGATAGCTCATCTCACATGACTGCCCCACTGTTGAGCATAATCACTTATTATTTTACCTATCAATTTATAGGTGTCACTGTTCATACCCTGCCCTATGTTCCCTTTTAGAAATACATGATCTCAAGGCATTTCCTGTTCTCTGTGTGACTTAGCAGGTCAAGGGATTTGATCCTCTTGTTCTGCTTAGTGCTGGTGAGTCTGCACATGGAGTACTCTGCCCAGTGCTGGGCTTCCCAGTGAAAGTAGGGATGGACATAGTGGAGAGCTCCCAGCAAGGGTCCAAAAGAATGGTGAAGGGACTAGAGCATATCTCCTTCGATGACAGAGCTTAGAGTGCTGCCTGCAGGCTCTTCAACCTGCCGAAGACTTCATAGAAGAAGGCAGGGTGCAGAGAAGACAGAGCCAGGCTCTTTTCAGGGAATTTACCCTTGTACATTCACAAAACTTTACTGTGGTGGTGTTCAAACAGTGACAGATATTCCCTAGGGACTTTTTGGTGTTTCCTTCCGTGGTCTCATACTCAAAACCTGTGTCTGTGGTCATAGGCTACTTGCCACTGTTCTCTGGAGGAAACTGTCCACACTGGCTTTTGCTACAATAATCTGTGCCCTGCAATTTTGGGTTTACATCCTGGGACTCATCATGATCCCTCTTTCACTTCTTTCACTGTGTTTGACCTTAAGTGATGTGGGACCTCATGAGAACTTGGCTCTCTCTTGCCTTTCATTGCCTGGGGGAAATCCCACTGATGTTTCTTGCTCTGCTCATAATAGGCTGGCATTAGCTCTTCTGGGCATGGAGCTCACCCCTCAGCATGTTCAATATTGGAGTGACACCTTGTCTCACTCTTGGTACTTACTCACGTAAGTCTGGTAATCCCAGGTGAAGTATTCTTTCATTAACTTGAGGAAAGACACCACTTTCATTCCAAAACTTTCATGTACTCTCAGTCAGAAACAAAGTGCTGGACTGGGACTGGTTGCAAGGGCTGGTGGGTGTTTCACAGGTGAACAATTAGTCCTAAGCTTTAGGACCCCCTCCTACTGAATATGCAGACTTGTAAGCATCTTCAGCACCCTTGCAGAAGAAGGAGTTTAGTTGCATTGAAGGCCACTGGCATCCTGGCTTGTATCAGCAATAGCGTTGCCAGCAGGACCAGGGGAATGATTGTCCCTCTGTTCTTGACACTGGTGAGGTGACACATTGAATCCTGTGTCCAGTGCTGGGCTGTTCATTTCAAAAAGACACTGAGGTGCTGGGGGATGTTCAGACAAGGACAACAAAGCTGGTGAAGGGTCTAGAGCACAAGTCTTATGTGGAGTGGCTGAGGAAGCTCGGGGTGTTTAGCCTGAAGCAAAGGAGGCTCAGGGGTGACTTTATTGCTCTCTACAACTACATGAAAGGAGGGTGTAGCTGAGTCGGGCTCAGCCTCTTCTCTCAAGCAACAAGTGACAGAGCAAAAGGGTGTAGCCTCAAGCTGAGCCTCAGGAGAGGTTCAGGTCAGGAAAAATTTTTTCACAGAAAGTGTTATTAAGCATTGGAATGGACCATCCAGGGAGGTGGTGAAATTTATGTCCCTGGAGGCATTTAAAAGACATGTACATGTGGTGCTTAGGAACATAGTCTAGTGGTGGACTTGGTAGTCCTTAATTAGTGGCTGGACTTGATCACCTTAAAGGTCTTTTCCAACTCAAATGATTCTGTGGTTCTAGTGCAATATATGTGTACATGTAGATCGACTTTCTGCACTTGACTTTCAGAATTATCTTACTTAGCAGTGTTCACAATACCTCTGGGAAATTCCTTAATTTCATTCCAATACTTACTGCACTTGCAACACTTTTCTCTCTTTATTTGCCTTTGTCTCTTCCCTCTCCACCCCATAGCACAACCCTTTCTATAAGCACATTAGATCTCTTTTCTAAGAATTTTCTATCTATTAAGGCTGCCCAAAGTAAGTATTTTACTGCAAAGAATCACAATTAAACTGGTGCTTAATTGATGCTTGCTGCTTTCCAGGTCAATTTTTCCCTCTGAAAGCATCATACCACTTTTTTTTTTTTTTTTTTTTCAGGTATAGTAAGTATTTTGTAATAACAAAATGTCTTCCTGATGCTTTTAGTGATCACAAATAACTTTTTAATCCTAAATTAGGGTAGGTGTATCTTATCTGAGTTCTTTTAGTTGTGTTCTCTGAGAGTTTTTAAGATTGCATATAACTGTAGTATCAGAGAACTGTCTGGTGGTACAGGCTTTAAATAAATAATTTGGTGTCCTATAGACAGCATAAACATTTATTAAGAAATCATGACATGGGCCTGTTCTCTGCAATACATTTTTCTTTATGCTTGTTGTAAGCCAAATAAACTTGTATAGGTGCATTACAGATTGCTGTCCCTGGGTTACTCTTTTCCGTTCTTGCTTTCTGGTCCTTGAAACAGCGTTTCTAAGACCCACAACTGTCTCTTTTTAGCTATAAATCTCTTATAATTAACTCATTATAAACATTGCCGTTTTCTGTGCTGTCAGCTGCAAATGCAGCTCTTTCAAAAGTACCTGTGCTCTTAGGGAGCTTTCAGGTACCCTATTAGATGTTCTTTGTAGGGTCATAAAGTAAATTATTTGCTGCTTTCTGTTGCTTATAGAGCTTTAGGGAGTAAAGAATTTAAAACTATTTAACCTGAATCTATTTTTGAAGCTTTTTTGTAAATTTTATGGAGTGCTCAACATACTAGCAATATTTTATATATTAACTATGTAATTAACAATTATTTACTGCATTTCTTAATTTTTAAGAGTTAAGTTTATTTCTTATTTTGAACAACCTTCAATTAATTCAGAAGCATTTGAACGGAAACTCAGTAACAAAAAGAAGTTTCTTTAGTTTTCTGCTACTGAAAGTTAACCATTGCACTTAGAATACAATTTAATTCTGATGGGTAAGGTCATATCTGCAAAAAGCATCCAGCTGAGATGATGTGATCCCCTTTAAAAGAATGATAGATGGAATTGTAAGGCTATTCTGTTCCTGCTCCCACTGAGATCATTTGGCTTCCCTTTCATCTGGGGAAGAATGAGTTGAGAAGTACAACCCTGTGGACTGTCACCTCTTGCGCTCAGGGCTGGTGACACTCCAGGTGTTTTCGAAGACAACAGACCAGACCATGTGAATATGGACAGCCCAGATGTTCAGCACGCAGTCTGTATTACAATGTGTAAGTTTAAAGTTCCTAAAGATGACAAATAACATGTCACTGATTGCTCTGGTTTTTAATGTTTTTCAGAAATGGAAAAATTTCAGGGTTCTGAAGGCAAGAAAGAAGATGAAGAAAAGAAGTATCTTGATGTCATCAGCAACAAAAACATAAAGCTGTCAGAGAGAGTTCTGATCCCTGTCAAACAATATCCAAAGGTACTGTAAATATAGCCTACTACTTGTAGTATGCAGACTTTGTGATACTAAAAAAAACCAAATTAAGCTCCTACTTGAATTTGCCTATTATTAGCTATTACATGTTTTAACTTCTGTTTCAGGGTCTTTCAGAAAAGCTGTTGAAGTGAATGAGTGTTGGGAGGAGGGGGTTGTGGTGTTTTTTTGGTTTTGTTTTTTTTACTTCAAGTAGGTTTTGTGGATTATCCTTAGGCAGACCATTGAGCTTTTTTCTCAGAATTGCTTTTTGCACATGTACTACTGTTTTATAAAATAAAATACCAGTTAACAAAGAAAAAATGTTTCAGTGACTATGAAAAGCTTCCTCATAGAAGAGTTGGAGGATTTTCTCTGTTGTAATGAGTTTTAGAAGGTCAAGTATCAGTATTACTGATTACTGTAGGCTTTGACAATGTTTATTTCTGTTTATAAAAATCAAATGTCTTAGCACCTCAAACTTTCTTCACTGTTCTCACTGCTCCATGCTCTGATTTTAAAAAAGGATTTTATTTTTTGTGAAAGAGCTCCAAATTCGGCTGCTCATCAGAAGTCTTAGTTTTTATTTTACAGAAGAGAATGTTGTTTTTTTTTCTTTTTTTTTTTTTAGTGGCTTGGGTGTTTATTTGGTTTTCTTGTGCAGTGTTTTATTTTACATAAACAGTTGTTCTAATAGTATTCATACTGAAATGGTAAGCATCTCAATTTTTCTCCAGAGTATTTTTCCTTGCTGATTTATTATCACATGGTATTTACTTCATCATTACCTTTGATTAAACTCTCAGCTTTTTGCTTCTTACTCTCACCAGAGCAATAAATTACAGTTGGTAAAGAGCCAATCAAAGAAAATTAAAGGTGCAAAAAATTGAGATTCAATGATTCCAGCTGACATTTACCTCCTGACTAGTGAATATAAAACTGAGATAATGTAATAGTCCAAATGGTAAAGACCTTAGAAACACATACTGTTACATTACTTTCTTGCTGCATAGCCTGAGGTGCTTTGACTAGATTTGTGGTATTTTGTATAAATGCTGTAGGTGACCTGAAATTCTTAGTAAGAATGTAATCATGCTGTAACTTCATAATAGCAGTGTGGTAATTATTCAGAATACTGTTTGATGAAGATAGTAGAATGAAAGACAAACTATTTAAAAGACAAAATGCAATAATCTATCCAGTATAGCTTCTGAATATGATTAAATTAAGCTTCATTTACTTTAATGAACCTGTCATATTAATGAGTAGTACAGATATAAAGCATTTTTAGAGATTTTGAGCAGTGGAGCAAAAAAAAAAAAAGTTAGTGTGCTAGAAGTGAAATACTTACTCAACAAGGCAGAACAAACTCTTGGAAAGTTTCAATAGTTGATTTGCTATCAATATTCTATCCTTGGTGTGGAATTATTCCCAGAACTACACGTTTTCTACTACTGACTCTAGTAACCAAGGATTGCATTTGCCATCTGTATCAAACTGCTGATTGCTGTGATCTAGTGTCCTATCTTTTCTTGAAAATTGTATGCATTAGTCAAAACCAGTACACAGTGGTTGCTTCAGACTGCTTTATAAATAACAAAAAAAGTAGAAACTCAAAAGACAATATTATGTATTTAGTAGAATATTTTAATAAGAGCAGTTGATCAGACACATATCTATAAATAGGTAGAATAATTGCTGTATGATTTCACCGCAGAGGTATTTATCACAACATCATGGAATATGCTTAGTTAGAAGGAACCCACAAGGTCCAACTCTTAGCCCTGCACAGGACCATCTCTAAGAGTCACACCGTGTGCCTGAAAGTATCATCCAAATGCTTCTTAAACTCTATCAGCCTTTTTGCTGTGATCACTTCCCTGGGGAGCCTGTTCAGTGCCCAACCATCCTCTGGGGGAAGAACCTTTGCCTGATATCCAACCTAAACCTATCCTGACAGAACTTCAGGCCATTCCCTTGGGTCTTGTCACTGGTCACCCCAGAGAAAAGATCAGTGCCTGCCCTGTTGTGAGGAAGTTGTAGGCTGGTGTTTTTCAACACTTTGCCTAGTATTGTTATGGAGAAGATTATTCAGGACTGATGTGAGACTGGCAGGTCTGTAGTTTCCAGGGTCCTCCTGCCAGCCTTTTTGAAAACTGGGACATTTACCAGCTTCCAGTCATCTGGGACCTCTCCAGATTTCCAGGACTGCTCAAAAATAATTGATGATTTTTGGTCTATATTTGAAAGAACTTTATTTTAAATTATTCATTTGTTGTTTGCTGATAAGCTTTTTTGGGCAGTTTTGAGTTCTGTAAATCTGAAGAAAGTGTGCAAGAGTATAAAATTCTGGAAAAAAAAAAATCCAACCAGTTTCAAAACTCTTAAACCAACCACATAGTTTATGGACTCTCTTTTTAGGAATGAGTATAATCCTTGAAAGACATTTGCTCTCACTTTAACTCCATGTAGAAATACAGAGTTTTCAAGGGACCCCTTTGCCTGAAAGTTCACTGTGGTCTGTAAATTAAGCTGCAGTGACAGTAGATCCCTTCAATGACAGCCATAGAGTCAGAAAGCAGCATTTTAAGATCTGAGCAGAAGTTAACACAGAAGGCTTCTAGTGCCAAACAGCTCTTGAAGTTAGAGAGTAAGTACTACAAAATTGTCTCTGCTCAAGTGTCTATGGTCTGATTTCTGAAATTGCTGGTGCATACTATGGGAAAAGAATGTGAAACACTGTAATTAGCACCAGCTGGCTTATGTTATCAGCTCTGTTAATGACACACAGGCCTCTCCTCTTCTGCAGAATAGGGATCAAAATAGAGACAGGTGTGTTAGTTGATACTTCAGCAGTGACTTTTCTGACAGGAATCATTTTAAATAGCAGCAACCCTTTTAAAAGCAGCATCTCATTTACACACGCTCTTCAGCTGGTATTTTTAGTACATTCAGATTTTCTCTTGAAACAATGATTCAGTATCTTATGTTTCTTGATCCTTCTTTCTGTCCTGTAACACCATTTTTTTTACTTTCATGATAGGTGAATTCTAACTTAGATTTGCATGGAAACACCTCAGGCTTTGATCAAAAAGTTTTTAGCATTTAGCAGTTGAATATTGTATTTCAAATACATCAAATACAGGAAAAGAGTGTGTTGGTTTTTTTTTTTTAAAGAAACAGAAATCTGAAATTATCTTTTTGAAAAACAAAAGCCACCATTTAGGGACTTGGTGGGAAACTGTCATTTCTTTGACAATACAGATTTCTGCTGTTTACTAACCAATTGTTTGGCTTCCGTAGTTTTGCATAGTTATAATCCCTTTTTCTGATAACTTTTTCATATAAACTGGGCTTTGCAAATTTGTTCCTTTGCACAGTTTAAGGGGTTTGAGGCCTTCTTTAAAACCTTAGCTTTAAATATAGCACATAATATAGAAAATTTTTGTTTGCAAGGTTGTCCAGCACACATTGTAAATTAAAATGTTGTTGACTTTGGTGAAAATCTGCTCCCTTTATGCTTGGCTTCAGCTTAACTGGATTTCAGCCAGGAAGGAATGGCTCACTTTGTTAATTCTTTTGCTTTGTCTAAGTGCAGATACACGAAATAGCTGACAAGTCAAAAAATAAACAATATGTGTACAAAAATCTTAAATATTGCAGTGCACTTGTCATGGTTTGACCTCAACTGGCATCCAAGCCCCATGCAGACATTCACTCCCACTAGTGGCATAGGAGGGAGAGAAAGAGAGGGACAGAATAGTGACTGAGAAAACTCAAGGGTTGCGACAAGATAGTTTAATAGCTAAAGAGAAGTTGTGTGCTGAAGCGAAGCAAAACCAGGAATGAATTCACAGCTTCCCTTGTGCAGGCAGGTGTTCAGCTCCAGGAGAGCAGGGCCCCTTCATGTGTAACAGTGACTTAGGAAGACAAACACCATTGCTCCAAATGTCTCCCCCTTCCTCCTTCTTCCCTCACCTTTATATGCTGAGCATGATGCCACATGGTTTGGAATATCCCTTGGATCATTTGGGGTCAGCTGTTCCAGCTCTGTCCCCTCCCAGCTCCTTGTGCAACCCCAGCCTTCTCATTGGTGGGGTGGGATGAGGAGCAAAAAAGCCTTAAATGCTGTGCAAGTACTGCTCAGCAATAACAAAAGCATCTCGAGATTATCAACATTGTTTTCAGCACAAATCCAAAACACAACCCCACACTTGGAAGAAAATTAACTCTACACAGCCAAAACCAGCACAGTATCTTTTACTATTTTAAAGATTCAGTGATAAATGTTATTTGTTTATATTGTTTTATGCTTCATAAACTCATGACTTCAAGCAAATAACTTGCAAACTTACCAGTGCTTATTTTGAGGGGTGAACTTTTCATGTTCTGCCTTTAACATCTGACTCAGACAATTAATATGGTGATTTTTATTTAGCATTCTCTTTCTTTTTTGTGTTGATTATCTCAAACCTGACAGTTGCTATTGTGCTTTCAAAGCAATTGTTGTCATGTTAAGCATCATTTGTGTGTTTAGTTCACTTTAGCTAAGATAGGAAAAACGAGATATAGTAAGATGTCCATTAGATGGATTGGCAAGAATGTAGAAAATTTCTGGGCTGTTAGTCAGCTGCATGAGTAGCCAGGACTTCTTTCTGTGATTTATATTGCTCCAATGAAATGAGAACCTTGTTGTTAAATAAGGCAGAATGAAAATTTGATCTGTCATTCCTGGAGATGTTTAGGGAGAATGGAAAAAAGCCTCCAGTATTTTTAGTAAAAGGAAACAGAGTTAAGTATCTAACTATAGAAAAGGGATTTTTACTCGCCTTACCAGTATTTTTTTTCTCTTGTGTAGGACAAGAAAAGCCTTTATACATGGAAAGGTACTAGAATTTGGACTGATGCTAAACTAAATCTAGAGATGATGCTGGTACTGGATTTCAGAGTTCTTTAAAGGGGAAACCTGAGCAATGGAAGGGAGAAAATGATTACATGATGTATACTGCACTGAAATTGATGCTGTGAACAGTTGTCTAAATGAAGAAGGCTTTCTCATATGCCTTGAAAGCTTTCTACCTGGTCTCAGTCAAGAAATTGAACATGTATCTTTGTAGCAAAATCTTGCCTTTTACTTTTTAAATGAATGGATCAATTTCAAACTTCCTTTTAAGGAACTCCTTTTTTAGTGTAGTTGTCACCCATAATCTCTCATCTATGGGCAAAATCTTATTTATGTTCTGTGTTTGATCTGGAATAGTGTTTGATTCTTTAATTAAATTTCTGTTTCTGGAGTCATTAGTGTACAGAAAGTTATTACAGAAAAGTTATATAAAGTGTTTAGTACTTAACATTCATAAAAATCTCATGAAAAGATACTTGAATAAAAATTATTCAGGGATGAAAGACCAGGCCCTAATTAAGGACTCAGATATTAGAAGAAAGATCTTTGAGTTTTGTACTGTTTCATTTCTGTTTCTTATCAAATTCCCTACTAATCTACAGTTTCCATCCTGATATTATTTCAAATATACTAGCAGAAATATTTCAAAATTTAAATTAGTTTTTCAATATTGTTAACTTTTTTTCTCCAAGTAAATAGATATTTGTAACCAAGGTATTTTCATACAGAAGTCAATTCTGTATGAACTGTCCAGCCAATTCTGAAAAGTTGAATAGAGAAAAGTTGTAAAAGCAGTTATCTTCATTTTGGTTTGTCTCAATATCTTCCTGTGCTCTAGCTGAGAGAAACCTCTCAAACCTCAAAACTTCACTGCTCTGAAATTTTCTTATGAGTGGTGCAATTCTGCTATTCAGTGCAGTTTTTCAGTATTTCCAAGTGTAATCAAAATCTGAAATAGATATGAATCTTCTACCCTGTATTTAAAGACAAGGGATATTATGAAAATTCAAGTACTTTTGCTGCACTTTCAGTAAAGTACATGAAAAAATATCACACACACATTCTTGTTTTCTGACTTAGGACCTGGTCTTTCATCTATCTCTCTACTTACCTTTCCATCAGAAGATTAACCTGACTCAGTGTTTCCAGGGCCTGTGCCAATCTCACAGAGCTCTTGAGGGATTACAGAAAGTAAACTTTATAGTAGGTCCCTATTTTTGTTAATTATTTATTTGTTTTCATAACATTGGTGTTGAAATCAGCTTCCATAGCATTAGCTAGCTTCTCCATCATGCTGAGAACTTCTGCTCTGTGCAGATCTCTTTAGAAATTGCTTCATAAAATTGTTCCTGACTGCAGAGAATAAGGTGTATTCCATATAGCATTTAGAGATTTGCCTTTCTGTTTCATTTAACCATCTGTGGCTGTATATATTTTAGCAATGTAATTAAAACAGCGTCAACATAGTTACAAACAAGAGGTACAAAAAAATATTCCCAACATTAGGATTTTTTTTCTCCTCTTTTGATTATGTGATTTTTGAAATATTTTTCTCAGGCTATCTTTCCTTTATTTATACATGCAGATACACGGTTCAGCCTTCAGCTTTGACTGTTTTCTTCCTTTCACTAATTCTTAAAATTGCACGCAGTAGCACTAAATCTCTACTTTGTGATTTACAAGGATTTATTCAGTGCCAGTATGGTGGAATGCAGCATTGCCTTCTGTATTTCTACTCTACTTTTAGAGTAGTTATAATTTAGTATTTCATATTGCAGAGCACTCAAAGGCCATTACTAAGCTAGAGACACCCTTTGTACTTAATACACTCAATAAGTGAACTGGTCTTTCTCCAGTCTTGAAAAGACAACATAACTAGAAAACAAGGCAGATAAAAAGATCCATTTTTATCTGCCAACCAAGAGAGAGTTGGTAGCTGGTAGCAGCAGTAGAATACAGACAAGTCCTTACCACTTACCTGTGGGAATGGTGGTCATGTCTCTTCAAGCCAAGAAAAGTCTCATCTTCCTGTCTATTCTTCTTTTATTATTCTCATTTGAGACCAGGGAGAAAAGTGAGAAAAATATAATTTATAACACCACTTTAATAAATTTGAGAGTGGGCAGAAATTCACTTTGATTTAACAAACAGTTTTGACTGAGAGCACAATTTTATGTTATGGTACATTGGTTGTGTATGATTGACTGTGGGCATGTGCTCCACCTACACCCAAAGATATTTGGGATTATCTTTGCAATTACAGAAGTATTGTTTTTTTTCCTCTGCTCTTTGTATTAATTGAGGATTTGTGGAGTAAATTTGTCATCAATGCAAGTTCAACTTCAGAGGAACCAGCTTTTGGAAACTGAGGGAAGTTCGGCAAAGAAGTCTGTTAGTGGCTTATGACGAAAAATAGAATCTAGTTCACTTCTAGTTATCTGTGTTGCTTCATAAGGACTAAAAAGAGTAATGAAAAGTAAAATTTTAATTTTTTTTCTCTGAATACACAGTGAATCAACGAAGTAAAACTTTCAAATTGGATCTGTGCTTCATGAGAAATAAAAAGCCAACCATTGGTTAGAGTAAGATTTATCACAGTACCCTTGACTTCAGTAGGAGCAGAACTAAGCCAGGGATGTGAACGGATCCAAAAGATCACCTATTTGTGATCACTTTTGGATGCTTTTTATTTCTTTTTTCCTTTTGGCTTTTAAGAGAATGAGTTACCAGTTACATTAGCATTTATAGCATCAACATCTTAAAGCTGTAGGGAAGTAGAAGAAAATACTTTATGGTCACTTGGTTCTTTTACCTATGTGGGTTTTTTTACATCCTTAAAAATAGCAAGTTTAAAAAAAACCCCACAAGTCTGTTCTCATTTCATAGGGGTTGAGAAAGACTCTCCTCCACAAGACATGTTTCTCTGTAATATGGTAGCTTTGGTAAGAACAGAATGCATAAGATACGTGTTGTGATACATCTTGCAAGAAATTTAAAAGAGCTGGAAATGCTTTTGTTGTGGGTAGGCAGCTAAGCCACTCGCCCACTCTCCCACAGCAGGACGGGAGTGAGAATCAGAAGGGTAAAAGAGTAAAAAGTCATGAGTTGAAATAGAGACAGTTTAAAGATAAACCAAAAGCCACCAGCAAAGCAAAGAAAAGCAAAAGCCACACACACAAGCAAAGTAAAGAAAAGCAAAAGACAGAATTTGCTCATCACTTCCCATGGGCAGGCACATATTCAGTCATTTCCAGGAGGGCAGGAGTTCAGCACTCCTAATGCTGACTTGGGAAAACAAAGAGCATAACTCTGAATGTCCCCCCTTTTTCTTTCTTCCGCCAAGTTTATATGCTGAGCGTGACACTATATGGTGTGGAATATCCTCTTGGTCAGTTGGGATCACCTGTCCCAACTGGCCCAGTGTCCCCTCCCAACTTCTGGGCACCCACAGCCTCCTCACTGGTGGGGTAGAGTGAGAAACACAGATGACCTCTAAGGAGTGCCAGCAATAGGTATAACATTGCTGTGCTATCAACAGTGTTTCCAGCACAAATCCTAAGCATGACACCATACCCTCTGCTATGGAGGAAATTAACTCCAGGCAGCCATATCCAGTACAGCTTTTCAGCAATTTGAAATGCTGCTCTCATATAGGATATGAGATTTCCCTTATTTGGTACTATTCAGTATAAGTATTTATAACTAATAATAATATTTTTAATAAGTAAATATAGGGCAGTATAAATGTAATGCTCTTTTTTTCTGTTACAGATGATCAATCTTCTTGCATGTTATCAGAGAATGAAAGAAAAAGGATTTAAACAATATTTTAAAAGCTTGCTGAAGTGCTATTAAAAAAACCCCTTACTTCCTTTCAAACATTAAAAAATATTTAATTTTTAAAGGAAAAACCCCACAATGGACACTTTAGATTTTCAGTAACAGGTAGCTGCTGGTCACTTTTTCGTATGCCTTTGTTGTTCTAGGCTAAATTGATTAAATGTGTATTAACTACAGAATCTACATGAGCTAATAAGCTCTTGAAAAAAAAACCCACAATGTTTTTTCTTACACAAACACTTGTAAAGAATGTTTTTGCCTTTTGAAGCTGAAGAGGAAATCTCTTATGTGGCTCTTCAGGCTTTTTTTCTCTGTTCAAGTGTGCTATAAGGTCACTTCAACGTAGTCATTAATGTAATTTATAATAGCTCCCAGGTACAGTTAGCTAAATTTTTTAAAAATTGCTTATATAATAAAATACTGACACTAAACCTAATGGTCTGCCTCGATCCATTTGCAGTAGACCTAATGATTAGAGAGCAGGTAATACAGCCCATTGTAGATCAATTCTGGTTTCAGTGGTAACAAAGTACACAAGCAATTCCTTGAACGTTAGAGCTAAGGAAACTTTTTCTGTGAGCTCTTAGTTAACATTTTGCCAACAGGTATGGTGGCAAAAGTTTTGTCTTCTGTGGATTTTCGGATCTCTTACAACATGAGCTTACAGCACAGCCTTTGCCTTTAGTTTGAACCTGTTCAGCTAGCCAGCCCTATGCTCCCTCCAACCTTCAAAGGTCTTACGTGTCTTTGAAGTAGCCTCCTCTTTCAAACTGAGTTGAAGTCAACCTTTGAGGTCAATAGTTACGAGAGAAAAAGACTGTGCAAGGTACATGATCACCTCGCCTTGATTTCCTATGGAAGGCTTGGAAATCACATGGCCCTGTGGGCCATTGTCTCAGACAGAGCATAGAGAAGACCAATTATAGCAACAAGGACATACAAGCAGCCTTCTCTAGAGCTCATGTGCCCCAAGCAGAGTGAATGTATGTTTTCTGAGCCAGTTAGTGACAAGGCTTTTCTTCCTCTTCAGTATTATCATTTGAATGGTTTTGTAACCCCATTGGAACATGCTATGGATTTTGGTGGCTTTGCCCCTATTTCTCAATCTTCCCACATATCACTAGAGAGCTTTAAAACATATGTTGCTGTATAGAAAAGAATGGTACTTCAAGGAATTTAGTCTCAGAATGCTCTTACTTGCTGGGTTGCAGCTATTTAACCTAGTGTATTTGACCTCAGTCGCCTCTCTTGTTTTTCACTCACATCAAGCAAGCAAAATAAACAGGTGATGCTTACATATGATGCAAATACAAAGAATATGGTCTAATATTAAAGAAATCTGTTTCATAAATATATCTTTTAGGTTTTTATTACTATATATTATTGTGTTTTATTAAAACTTATTAAAATGTCTTCTATTTTTATCTTCTATAGCCCTGTAATAGTATTGATAGATTTATATTTTCAGTTAATGGTAGAATGGTAGAAACTGTTGTGTTTCTGTGGTTTAGGATTGGGAGTCAGAAGGAAAATACTACAAACTGGGAGGAGACCTTGCCTTCCCCCTTTCCAGAAATGTAGCAATGCAGTGATGCCACTCATACGTTCTCACAAGAAGAAAAGGGGGAGACAATTCTTCTGTCAATTTACCTAGATATGTCATAGATTTGTTCTAACAGGATGAGTTTAGAATAGGTGAAAAATATAGCAAAGATAAGTTTCCATCTACCTTCTGAGATCAAAATCTTGTTACCTAGGTAAAGAGTAGGTAGCGCTAAAGTAAATACTATTACATATGACTTCTACAAGAAATGTACAGCTTAGCATACATAGCATAATTGCACACCATTTGCTCACTAATCACTCGTTTCCAAACTGGTAGGCCATCTACTATCTGATGAGATAAACTGTTTATTGTCTATGTCAGCTCAGCAAGAAAAAATTAAATTCTCTTTGGCTGGTTATTTTTACCTAAGAAAATCACTGAAGCAATGGTTAACAAATTATTAAAAGGAAAAGTATACAGGCTATAGACAATCGTTCAGTAATGATATTAATAATGAACATGTTTCTCAGAAGTTAAAAAAATTTAAATTTACTTTTGAATGAATTATTTCTCTGTGACTTATTGAGAAACAAACTGGTGGGTACATTTCTTCTGAAAGAGAACAATTTGTTACTGCTTTTACCAGCAAGGAATTCTTGCTGTCTTTTTAACAATTTTCCCCCTTGATATATACTGGCAATATTGTTTCAGATTGGGTAGAAGGGAAGTACCTTAGGCTACTCCTTATCCCCTTCTTTAAATACTCATTTTTCTGATTCAGTGAAAGTTGCCTTTGAAAGAAGTAGAATTTTTTTTGTGTAAGTACGCTGTAAAACTGTAGCTCAGTTACTCACATAGATACTAGATACTGTGAATGAGTAACTTTATATTTGAATAAGAAAGTGGATATGATTAAGACTTCATTTAATTTCATGTCCAAACATGACGCAAGACAGTACTTTTTTGTTTTGCTAGTTTTCAGCCCTGAGAGTCTGCATTCTCAAGCATTTCCAGTGAGTCATGTTGCCTAAAATAATCAACATACATAAGTAGGTGGGTTATCTGCAGTTTTCTAAGGTATCCAAGTACTTCAAGAGTCACCAGAAATCAAAACATATTTTTGCTAGATTTGTTCACATATGAAACTTATAACACTGATGTATGGCAGTCTTGCCAAAAAGTCATTTGACATCTAGTGATTATAAAACTCACTTCTTATTCAGTACTTATAATATTCAGACTTTTTTTCTCCATGGGAACCTCATTTCCAGAAAGCCCTAATGTCTGAGTGGGGAGATGCCAAAAGTGATTATTATGTGCAGCAACTCATCTCCAGTCTTCGCAAAATACACATGTTGACGTTCCAGTGTATAAATCTCATTTTAAATGGGTTATGTCTTACATCATTGTCTCACTTTAGCCACAGTTTTCTTGTGATTTACGCCATATAACAGACAAAGGAGATGCAAAATTCAAATTGAAATTTAAGCCATTTTTAGGGAAGTGTCATTAATGAAGCCATTAGCAAGTGTGCTGTGCACTCATATAAGAGTAGCCAACTCACATAGAACAGAATTATAAACCGCCGGAAGGAGGGGTTTGTAGTTTAAGCACTGACACTAACAGAGCTGTAGAGGCATGAGTGGTGTCACTGTAATTAGCTTAATGCTAGTACAAACCATGTTTTAGTATTCTTTCAGCCACTGCAAGAAGAGATGGTTTATTTCTTTCAGGCACTATTGCATTTGTCACATTTTTTGAGATTGCAAAAATCATAGGAGCATGAAAAGGCCAGATGACTTTCAGAGCACTTAACATCATGTTGTCCGGAGTATCATTAGAGGGAAGTGATGATGGAAAACAAAGCTTTCAAGGTTGCAGATATTTCTCTGTTTTGTGCCTTTTTTTTTATTTTTTAAGGATATCTTTATGGATTAAAAGAATGGAATAATGGGAACAGAAAATATGTTCTCTCATGGATATACCTGAAGGATGAGATATAGGGAAGAAGGAATCTCAACAAATCCACTCATGATTGTTCCCTCAATGAAAAGAGGAAATTCTGTTGTTTTGGTTTTTTCCCCTCAGAAGCAGATTATTGGAACACACCACATCTGTGCAAGGATGTGTTTTGGTAGGCTCAGGCTCAAAGACCAAGCACATGGAGTCAGTTTTATCTGCAGGAACAGAGCCAGGTGCACATAGTGCCCCACAAATCTAATGTGAAAATGCTAAGATTTCTTCACATTCAAGGTAAGGGACGTGTAAGGTGGGAAAGGAGTGATGATGAGGCAACCAATGTGTTCATCTGCTGCCAGTAGAAAATGATTGCCTACATGTCTGTCTGCTGTTTTAATTCCCCAAATATAAGGAAGACACAGACAAATTATTTCAGAGGAGGACCACAAGGATCACCTGAGGCTGGAGTACTTGCTCTGTATCGAGAGACTGAGGGAGCTGGACTGGCTAAGTTGGGAGAAAAGTTGTCTCAGGAAGACCAAAGAACAGCCTCTCTAATGTCTGCAGGGAAGGTGTTGAGAAGACACTTCAGAATGGTGCATGTTGGGGAAGTAAGAGACAGCAGGTGTAGCTTGAAACAAGAAATATTCAGACTGAGTAAAAGGAGAAGCTTCATCACCATGAGGACAGTGAAGCCACAGATCAGGTTGCCAAGAAAGGTTGTACAGATTCCTGTGATGTTTGACTGCAGCCCAGTAAAACATACCAACTATCTTTAAATTGGCTTGTTGGGATTGTTAGCAAGTTTCCCCCCTTTTTTTCCACCCCTCCCTATTAATCTAGTTGCACTTGCTCTGAGTTCATGACGAAGACTGAAGATTCAGATTTCTGAGTGGATTGAGTAGCTTCAGTACTTTTATACCTTCATTGTTAGCAATATTCAAGTAGTGAATTTAGAGGTGTTTTAAGTATGGTGTAGAGATACTCTCAGTAACAGGATAATGTTACTAGGGTTTTAGACTATACAAAGGCCCAGCATATGAGCCAAAGAGACCAAGAAAAGGAAAAAAAAATTCATGCTACTATGAAAAAGTAGCACTAAGATTAGAGAGAGCACTTAATAAAAGTGATACCGATATAGGAAGAGCTATTTTGTATAAGCTGTTGCAGAGATTTGGTTCCTTTCATATAGCAGCTGGCAAGAGAAAACTGCCAGTCAAATCACTTTTAATAGCAAATATTCAGTACAGTAAAGAAACAGTATTTTTACATAGTACAAGGTTTTTATTTGCATTTCTGAAGTATTAAGAGTACTGTAATCTCAAAACACCTCTTCAGTCAGTCAAGAAAGCAAATGCTAATAACAGGAGGCCTCTATGCATATGAGCTTTCTACTGCAAATGGGATGTTAAGGGATGGATTTACTGGTACCACAAAGGATGAGAGGTGTGTTCTGGAGATTCAGAAGTCAGTTTTGAGATAATAGTTTGACTTTGGATTTATCACTGAACAGAATGATTAATCACTGAAGTACTTTGGAAACTGTAGAAGATTCTGGGAATGTGTTGCTCATTCATGCTTGTCAAGTTTGACTAAAGGTAGTGCTGAAACAACAGTGGCACAAGTCCCTTCGCTCCAGTCAGAGAGGGAAGGAAGAGTAGGGATCATCCTAGAAATGATTCCAACTCAGCTGTGTCCCCTGTGTTCCCCCAGAACCCACATGTGAGCACATGTATAGTGTACAATTTCAGAGGGAGGCACTCAGTAAAAGAGCACACTTTTTTGTTGAGAGCACTTGTGCTGGTTGTGGATGATTTGGGTTAAAGTGCTCCTTCATTCTTGGAAGACTAAAAGCTTACTTAAAGAATGAGAAAAGCATGTTTTTCCAGGGCATTTAATTTTATTCTAAACGTTTGTATGTAAATAAGTTTCCTAAAAGCACCGTTTTGTCTTTTTTAACTAGGAAGCAGACCTTAAATAAAGTTACTATGACATAGTGATGCTTAAACCCAAATGTTGCATAAAGAATGCACATGTGCGCACACACCTACAACAGTCTCGGAAGATGTGCAATTCACATGGCATACCAGCTGAGAAGGTATGTCTGAATTCACCATCAGCAGCGGGGAAAGATTTGTGTTGCATAGAGACAGTGTACAAAGATGGCATGAACTGCCAAAGAGATATTCATAAGGCAACTAGTTTGTTCATGTCTAGTACTGTCTTGTACAAAAACCAAACCCAAAGAATCACTGAAATATTAGGCTTTTATGACAAGATAGTTTTTTTTTCTAAAGGAAATATGCTCTCAAGTTTTTACTGTAAACTTAATATCCTTGTGTTTTCAAGGCTGGTTCACCATCAGCTGCCCTGTCCTGTCTCCCAGAAAAGGCATATGTGTGGCTTTTTCTTGTGACAGTGAGAAAATAAAAGTCAGTTTTGCTTGCAGGCTGATTTCCTGATCTAGGATGATGGGGAGGTACTGCTGGAGTGCAGAACAAGCTAGTTCACACATTTAAGAAAGACATCTGAGTGATATTGTGACTGCTACAGTGAAGTCTTGGAACAGACTAATAAGAGTTGTAGAGGTCATCTTTAATTCAAGTTACTGTGTCATTGCACCAGCAGCCCTCACGCTGGTCTTGGTCTCCTCTGGCAGTCACTGTTAACTTCTGTTAAGCTGTTATGTGAAAAATTCTTTAGTACTCTGGCAGTCATGTCTTCAGTGTTGCTTAGGGTCAAGTTTCAGTTTCAGACAGTTTGGTTTTGGTTTCTTTCTCGGTGTGCTAGTTTAACTGCTCTCATTTATGCTATTGTAAAAGTGGCTTTTGGACTTAGATGTATAAACTGAAAAAATTATGTAATGAGGTTCTGGAAGTTACTCTGAGACCTAATTGCTGCTTCTTCACTTAATGTGTGATGTTCATTTATCAATATTCCGTTTAGGGTCTCAATGGTGAAAATATATAGAATTTGATTCACTAATGTACAACTTTTCTTCATTTTTACATTTCTGGATTTCTTGGTCTGCGGAGTCTGTTAGTTATTCAAGAAATAAACTAAGTTGAAGTTGGTGGTTTGTCAACTAGCACAGTAGCTTACAATGAAAACCAGCAAGTATAGGTGTCGGGAGATATTGTGACATACCTAACTATCCCCTTTTATTTTCAGGCAATTTTCTATTATAATGTTTCTGTGACACCCATTATTGCTCTGTTGAATGACTGACAGAGAAAATTAGGTACTCTCCTTTAGTGGAGAGCTACAGGAGGACACATCCTTTTTTCCTGGATGGCAAGGGGAATATTCTCTAAAACTTACAGAAAAATAGCAGTTTTAGTGCTTCCAATAATTATTACCAACTAACTCGGTCTTAAATTAAAAAAAATAAAAGATGATGAGAAAACAAAAAATGATTGTGCCCTTTTTCATTAGGGGCAACAGAAGGTCAATGGTTATTTTGAAGCTTTAAGTATTAGGAGTGTAGTTAGAAGATGTAGTAGATTCCATGTGAATTGTTATTACTATGTTATTCTGGCATGCAGTGTATTTGTCAAGTTTTAACTGAAATTTCCAACACAGAATGTTTAAGGTCATCATTTGACATACATCTTGTGTTAATTCAAAAAACAGTGAAAAGTGGTTGTTATTATATTCATCTGTAGCAGTGTAAAGCAATTTTACTAGGCTTTGGAATAAATACATATAAGATCATACACATTTTTCAGCTGAGTCTGACATCTGACTTCATGAATAAGAAAGACCCTATTAATCATGAGGCGATAGAGTCACATACATTGTATTTATCATTCTTGTAAGAATGAGTCGTCTCTTGTTAGTGTTTTGAGGCAATGCATAGTAATTATACAGAATAAATAAATCAAGAAAGAAAAAAATACGGTAAACTTGTGTTGAAGCTTTAATGTTGGTCTCTAACTTTCATGTTTAATACCTTAGAAATGATAGTGTGTGCACATGGGGAATGTAATTTCTTAATCTGTAGCTGAGTAGTATGCATATGGTAGAGCTTATGTGACTGATAGTTAACTCCATGACCTAAAACCAGTTAAAGCTAAATATATAAACTTGATATGCAGCATCAGATGTGCTCATGCCATTTACAGAAAGTATACAAGGACTCTGCAGCAAGGATATAGAAATAGTATTTTCAAATAATCTTTAATAGCATAAATGATCAACAGTTCATGCTCTTGTTTCCTTCCTCCTCTTCCACGTGCCATGGTTTCTGCCTCTTGGTCTTTTCTCCTAGGACATCAGTGTATCATAGAATGTTGGTGGCTCTTTTGTGTCATCTTGTTTGTAGGAGAAGGAGGTATTTTGTGATCTACCTTAAAATATAAGTGCATTCAAACTCAATGATCCATATGGCCCTTCTCAATTCTGTGTAACTTTGAAAACCCCTCAAGTACTTTCATATCACTGATAAGAGAAGTCTAGAACTGGAAATTGAAGGTCACCTTTTTTCTCCCCCAAACTCATCATTGCCTCTGTGTGGAGGCAGCTGTAAGCATCAGACTTGAATGAGTTTTGCCTTGTAGCAAACATAAGGAGGCAGTCACAGCTCCCTGTCTGCATGGGGAACTGCAGTAAATCTTCACCTGCCATTGTCCACTGCTGGTGTCAGTTGTCTGCCTGATTAGACAAGCTATGAGAGCAATTTTTAAGGCCATAAACTAGGATTCAGCAGGAGGTGAAATTATAAATTATATATGATCAGTAAGACATAATAAATTACTTTTTTTATCAGCTGTCCTAAGTTACAGGACACACAACCCAAAGCAGCAATATTCATCTCAACAGCAACATAGCTGAACATTAATCACTTCAAGACTCTCTCTTCCTTTACAGATCTTTCTGTGCTCTTGCTTAGCATCCTGTAGTGCAGTTCTCATAGCTGTTTGCAGATACTCTTGCTGGAAAGTAGTTACCACGTATGACTGGTTTTCCAAGCTGTTAGGTGGCTAAAGGTAGGTGTCTCATTGGTTTTTAGGTGCCTGAAGTGATGTGTGCACAAGTTTCTATTGTTTTAAAGGGAATTCAATCCCTGCTTCTTCAGATTTGTTTGAAAATATTACAAGACATCTTCCTGTGCCTGTGCATAGCAAATTATATGTGTGAAATGCAGTCTTAAAGTCATGCCTTGCATGTGAAGTGCCAAGTCATCAACAGATGCTGTCCCAGAAATATCAAGGGCACAATTTTTCACTTGGCTTCTTGCTAGTTGTAAAACTTTATAGCAGGCAGACAGTGTAACAGGTGTTGTCCTTTTACTTTCTGTGTTCATTATATAGCAGACACCTGATTAGGTGTCAGTTTTGTCCATCCTTTAGCTGCTTATCCTTCTCACACTCTTGTCTTTCCATCTGTGTATTTCAGATAGACCAGTTTGGCTCTCTGTAATACCTAACCCTTCTTTTATGTGTTTCCTTTACAGCAGTTGATATGGATTCTTGTCTATTTATAGTATTCTGTCCTGACTCTATATATGTAGTATTTCTGTGTATGATCTATGTGTGGAGATCTTCATTCTTTTCAGTTCTACTTTTCTCTTTATGAAAATGAAAAAAGAAAATGGATTTTTTATTTTATGCTTTAATAGTGTATTGCAAGAGGAAGGGAAAAGGGGTAATATTGCAACTTCTGCATGTGGCTTTTAGTATTTAGTATTTTAGCTACATATGGTAAATAACAGTGTAAAGAATTTAGTCATCCATGGATATAGCTGTGTATTTGTGTGTATATAGATAGCCATACAACAGGTATCTTTTCTTATGACCCTTCTCCAGTGTTGCTCACTGTAGTATTTTATGAAGCCTCTGTTAAGGATCTGTATTTGTCATTTTCAGGATCGCTGTCTGTGCACCACTTTAATGGACTCCTGTACTCTTTCTATCATTGCCATTCTCAGAGCCTGAGAGATACATTTATTCTTTCCTTCTTGTTAGTTCCTCACATCCCCAATCCTTCTCTTCACATGGAAGCTTGTCGCTGCTGAATTATTAAAAAAATCTGCCTCCCACTCATATGCAATGTAAGCTTCATGAATAGAAATGAAAGTGCTCCTTGTTAATATGTCTTTTAGACATAATTTTCTTCAAAATATAGCTTTACTTTTAACAAGATACTGAAATCTATTGGTAAATATAACCCTTGTGAAGTTATTTTGAATGTTTCTAGTCAAACTGTGTGTAGGATAGTGCAGCATTAGGTCCTGCAGAGAGAAGCCACTATGACCATTAGGGTTGTATCCTATACATCTCATCCTTGGAGTTCTTAGGTGTTCAGAGCCTGCATTTTAGTTCACAGGAAATCCTGTTTTCTTCTTGGACTATTCCTGCTGTATCAAATAGCACGTGAAGACGTAGTAATCATCTCAGCCGAGCATATGGATGTCTTGAGGATGACTTGCTCCAAGCAGTGGTGTGTTGCTTGCAGGCAGTGTCTGTGTATCTCCACTACATCTGTCAGGGCTAACAGGCTGCTTAAAACAACACTGACTCCATAAAGTCATTCGAAGAGGTTCTGCCTTATCAGTACATGTGTAACTGACATTTCTTCACTTAAAACACAGGAAATGAAATAAATGCAGTGGGAAAAGAAAACCTTACATGCACCTTGCTGTGCAAGTAATTAGTGTATTAAACATGTTTCTTCAGGATTATTAGTGGAAAATTAGTTTTGAGACAAACAGCTATGAAAAGCATTATCAATCTAAATAGCATATACTTATGTAAGAGTATAGTTGTTAAATCTGCCTATTTCATTAATATACAAGAAGGACTTACCTGATTTTGTCTGGTGGTGTTTGGTTTTTTCCCATGGGAATTACTGCTGTTTTATTGTTGAATACACATCAAATCAAAATAGTCACAAGGCTGAAAAGTCTGTGGGATGCTGGTGGCAATTGGTCACAATGATAGTAAGTATTATTTCTTTATGTGTATTGACATATATATTTGATTTTATATTAATTTAGGTAGTACAGTGCGTGCAGTGAATATGTGTTTTCTGTATACCACTCTCTCTGATGTACTTCTGGTCTTGAATTGTTACAAAAATATTTTCATATCACAGAGTGATACACTGTGGCACTGCATCTTTTCAGGTTCAGAGGAATTTTTTTTTCTGGCATCTCAATATTTGCCATCCTAGTGAGTTGCACATATACAGGAGAAAAGTACCAGTTATCTGTGTTGTTACTGCAGGATACCCCTCAGAGTCTGGCAGATAACTTAAGAACTAGGTTTCTGCAACCTCTCTAGGCCAGTTTGTTTAGGGAAATGTGGATAAAAAATGAATCCATTTAGTATTACCCAAAGGTGCCTTAACACATGACAAAGTGAGAGCAGGAGAAGTGTGATGTTGAGTTCTACCGACTTCTCTTTTTTTAAGTCTGTATTTTTCCCTTCTTTCTCTCCACGGCTTTTTTTCCCCTCTTTTAATTCCATAATGATTAAACAAGTATTCTTAGGTAGATAAACAAGGCTCTCCCAGGGAAGAGGGACAACATTTGGTAATGATGCTTTATGCATTATAAAGAAAAAAAAGTGTTAAAATTTCTGTACAAGATTTTTAGATTATTTATTACTCGTAAGGTTTTATAGTTCTGGGAAAAGATAGAAAGTTATTTGTGGGTTGGATACCATAGCAGTAATATATTGTTTTCAATCACAGATTCACAAACCTCGATATATCTAAGACCTCAAACAATGCCTTTTAAAGACTTATTATTGCAGTAGCAATTTAACTTTTATTTAAAGTAGCATATTTGTGGAAATAATGAGGATCCATATGCCACTTCTGAACTGCACCTGCAATTTTTCCACTGATGTCTGCTCAAGATACACCTGAATGGGTTCAGTCTGTACTCCCTCTGAAACTGACATCAGCCAAAAATTTCCTGTCCAGTTCAGTGCCCCGCAGAGACTTTGGGTCTTAAAAAATTCCTGCCTTTCTAAGCAGGACAGATCGAAGAGAATATGATGTGGTTACAGAAATATTAAACTTAGTAGGTAGAAGCCATTTACATGAATTTCCCATCCTTTGAGGACTTTTATGATTCTTGGTCTTGGAGCTTGTGATTCCTGCTTTTTGAACCTGCTAAAAGAATTTTCTTCCGAGCTGACTAATCCACTGAGAAGTTCCTAACCTTGAAAGTAGTATCTTCTTTTTAATATGGCTTTAGGAATGTCTTCTACCTTGACATACTTTTTATTCTCTTCTTGATTATACCAAATGGGATATACTTTCTTTTTGAAGAAATCAAGATATCATTTAGCACTTAATACAAGCAACTAATATAGCAAGAATAAACTGTTCTCACACAATTTTGACCCTAGAAAGATTTGTTGACAAGTAGTCTGTCACATTCTGTCATTTCATAGAAATTTCCATTTTGTGTAATGATCCCTTGTCAATACAGGAAGATGAATGCAGCAGCAGGACATTTCTACATAATGTTTAGTCCTATATAATATTTATTCCGGTTGTATAAACTTTAGGGTTCTTTTTTCCACTAATATTATTTTTCTGTTATTTTCATTTTAATTTCTCATGCCTTCATTACCTTCTTAACAGGGTTTGTTTCAGGGGATGGTATAATTGAGAGAAACTGAATGAACCCCCACTGTTTCATTTTTCTTTAAGGCAAGATAACCACTTATGAGACTTTCAGTCCAATTTTGGTCATTGAAGCATGTTACTGATTCTGATTAGTCCCACAGAGTGGGAGTATCCTCATCTTGTCAGTTCAGTGGAGTCATTAAAACCTGTGTAAGCTGTGATGATGCATGAGCTCGGGGCGTGTAAATTCCCTGTTAGCACAGGCATTCTTCATCTTGTCAGTTTTTTGCTACCTGCTGTTAGCTCTGTAGGAAATGCTGTGCAACTGATAGAGGAAAAAATTTGGAAAGCAGATTTGTTGTAAAGTAATAGTAGACGTGATCCTACATGTTCATAATTAAGCGTCTTTGGAAGTCTTTGTATTAAAACTGATGTTCATGTAACTTGGATAGAAAAATAATACACCACAGTGTCTGTGAAAAAGGATTATCACAAATCTGAAATTTTCCCTGGGTATAGAAAAGAAGAAAAAGAGAGGAATTAGCACAACAGTCAAATAACATGTCTTACTAAAAAGGGATTTTAAATAGGAAGAATTCAAGTAATGTCTTTCTTTTGAGCTGTTTCCATTTGTTCTACTGGCACTCAGGGCACAAGGTTGTTCATCTCAGCTGACACCAGTGTGGGGTTACAGGGGTGCTGTGCATTCCAGCTGACCTTGAAAAATATCTTCCACGCAGCAGAATCAAACAAACTACTTTGAGGATGGCTTTGTTCATTAATTTGGGGGGAGTTTTTTTAAACTTGTAGTGATTTTGAACAGCTGTGTTGTTTTTGTTTGGTTGTTGTTGTTGTTTTTTTTTCCTAATAAATGCAAGTACTATTCATTCACATTCTTCCAGCATCCCTGGAAGTGTTCAAAAGGCATGTGATGTGGTACTTAGGGACATGTTTGAGTGGTAGACATGGCTGTGCTGGGTTGCCAGTATGACTTGATGATCTTAGAGGTCTTTTCCAACCTTAATGATTATGTGGTTCAGACCAAAAGTTAGTTTTTCTTTTTTGGGTCACTACACCAGGAATGAATTATTTGGTTGGTTGTTGCAGCTAGACTGTGAGAAAAATTAATGATCCCATATTGGTTCTGACTCATTCAAATGGTGTCTTTTTTTTCATGTCTGAGCAAACAGCTCAGTTATTTTGTTACGCTTTTTTGAGGTCTATAAGCAGCTTGTTTATAGAGACATCATGCTTTAAACTCCTATCAGCTTTCTGTCTCTCTCACACCACAGAGAAATCTATGATTCTACTTAATGTTAAGGCTGTTGTAGAATGGTTAAAATAGTGTACAACTGACAAGTTTGATGCACATTATGTATTGTTTTATGTTTAAGAAATTATTTTCAGAGTAAATGTTCCGATATTGTGAAGTATTTTACATAGTTTCTTGTACGTTATTAATTCATGACATAGCAGAGACTTTCTCACTGGGCTGTGTTGGTTTCTCTGTAGAAGTTCAGCAGCATAAAAGTGCTTGTACTGTAGTTAGTAGTGACCTGAAGTATCAGCAGTTTGTTTTCCAGCTGATGGAGATACATTTTCCTCTTAGCCATGATGATCCTTGTAGTGAATGTATAGTGATACTACCAGTGCAGAACCATGCAATCAGCACTGTGAGCAGCCCCATAATGACAGTGTAGCCTGTCAGAATTGTACCTTTTAGGTTCAATTTAACAGGCCAGTTAAGGGGGGGCTTTTTTGTTCTCATTACTGCAGAATCTTTTTCTTTTTACTTGTTTCATATGCCTAGCAAGAAAAATTTTTATAAGCATTTTTTTAAAATTTTGGTATTTACCACTTGCTTAGCCTCTAATATTGTTTGCTTTAAGGACAGCTTTTGTGAAATTCATGATGATTGAAAAGTGAAAGTAAACTATTGTGTCCGTCTAGAAAAAGAGGATTGCAATATATTGCACTTCTAACTAGTCACAATATATGCTATTAGCAGTCATTCACTTACCAGTATATTTTATTGAATGAAATCTGGATGATTGTTGTATTCAGCTGAACTGTGAGGCACTCTGCACAGTTCATAGAAGAGCCCTAAATGGCAGGTGAATGTTTTACAAGTACTCTTTTACTGAGATGTCGTCATGCAGTTATTAATGAATCAGAGCAGATCTGTTTCCGTGTGCATGGCAGTCAGCAGATCAGTTTGAGGTGGTTTTATTAAAATGGTTATTTTTTTAAAAGAGATTATTCCAGTAATTAGTATGAGAGTTTTTGCACGGCTGGTCAGTGTTTCTAGGACTATGTATGAGTGACTGTCCATCACTCATATTCCCTATTTGGCAAAGACAACCTTTTTTTACTCTATTTGGAAAAAACTATTAACCAGTTTATAATGACAAACCCAGACTTTGTCAAAAAAACATTGAAATGAAAGCCTGCCTGACTACAGTCTTTGCTTTTGTTGATTCCTATTAATTAATAAGGGTGTACATGTATATTTTACTCTCAAACCCTTAAGATCTCTGTTGGCTGCAAAGGTTCTAACAGCTTTTTTTTTTTTTTTTTAATGTTGTACTTTTGTAATTGTGCAGTATTTAATTAGTTACGCAATAAAAACATGTCTATTAAACAGTAAATATCTAGTGGAGTTGTTAGTTCCTGTGCTTTCCTGTTAGTTTTTTTTGAAGGTGTGTTTTATTCTTTTAACCAAGTTTTGTGTCATGAGAATGTGATATCCATTAGCCACATAGTAAAATTAGTACATAGGTCAGTCAGAAGAAGGGGTGATGAGATACATTCAGATGTTACAAAAAGCTAAGTTCATAATAGGCATAATAAGAGACACTCATTAATCAAAATCTGTCAACTGTGTCTTTAATGCATGCTGTGCCACATGTAGTTTCAGCTGATATCAAGAGCAGTTAATATCAGATTATGCATTACTTCATACCTGAAATTCATCTCTCTGTGAACACATCAAATATATGTGGCCTGAAAATAGAGACTTGAAGTTTATCTGGATGTTTCTTGATGAAATGAGGAAAAAGCTACTGAACCCATGTTAAAGAAAACTCTGATATTCTTTGATTTCTAAAAGAGAAATTGTTTTTCCTGATTTTTATTATCAACTGTCCAGTTTGAAGGAAGAATCTTGGGACATGTCCATATTTGAGCACAAGATTATGCTAGACTTCTTTGCTATCAGTTGCAGACTCTCACTTAAAGTTACCAGGTATCTCTTCCATTTTTAATCATGTCTAAATCAGTGTGTTTTTTGAAGGTGACAGCTTTTGGAAATGAGGAGGAATTATTGTCATGGTAAAGAAAAAAAGCTGCCTAATTTAGGAATAAAAGAATTTTGTAGAGCAAAATTATTACCAAAACTCTTAGTGTAATGTGTCTTTATATAATAACCTGACACTGTAATTAAAATCCCTCCTTTAAAGAAGAAAAAATGTTTTGAAACAATGATCTACATTCTTTGCAGTATTTTGATTAATTTCAGCAGGAAATTTTTTTGAAGTACCGTACTTCAGCTATGTTTTGAATTTGGTCCTTCATTGTCCCTAGTTCAGTGGGCATTGGAATAACTTAAAGGCTCATTTAAGCCACAGTAGTAGGAATTGTCCCCTGGCCAGAACTAGTCTGTTTTATGAGTAAGTGCTAGAGGATATTGCCAGGCACTTGAGCCAAATTGGCCGTATTGTTAAACTGTCAAATGTTTCCTGACTTGTTTTTGACTTGAAAAACCTTCACAATCTCAAAGAGGAAAATATTCCATGGAAATTTAGCTTCTATTAGATTTCAATTCAGCAAATATTGAAAGATTTCTTGGACTTGCATTCTGTGTAAATTCCATAAAACTCAGTTTTAATCAGATTAAATGCCTTCTGTGACTAGTCTTTATTTTCTAGTCTCACCTTACACGAAAAATGAAAGTGCTTCCAGGGATTGAAAAAAGGAAATTAATGCTTTTAAATAGTGTATGAAATTATTTTTAATAACACTTAGGTTATGTGAAAATTCAGCACTGATGTATAGTTTTTCCAATGTTTATGTACCACTGTTATTTTTAGGTCATATATTTAAAGCCGCACATTTTAAAATTAGTTTAATTTCTACCGTTAATATCTGTGTGTGTCTTTATATGTGCATATACACCTTGTTACAGAGAACTTTGATTTTCTTTCTGTTGTGAGTCCATTTGTAATAGTATATTGGACTAGGAACCTGTTGATTGAATTGCTGGCTTTGTATGCTGTTTTCATTCTGTACTTTACAGTGACTGCTGTTCAGAGATAACACAGGTTTCCGTGTAGCATTGAGCTGAAGGAGAAGATTAAATGTTGGTGAAAGGAGCACATCAACTTTACAGAAGACCTCTTGATTTCAAGATCTCTATGAAAGATCTTTGCTTAACATGAACTCATTTTAATGGCCATGAATAGTTGAATGTGTGTTTTATGTACACTTAGATGATGGAACTTTAACTTGTATTGCTCTATTAAAATAATTTCCCCCCCACCCTTGGCACTGGTGAGGCTGCACATTGAGTACTGTGTCTAGTTCTGTGCCACTCATGAGGTGGGGGTCGGCCTCCTCTCCCATACGGCTAGTGACAGGACAAGAGAAAATGTCCTCAAGCTGTACAAGGAGAGGTTCAGGTTTGACATCAGGAATAATTTTTTCAGGGAAGAGTTGTTAAATGTTGAAGTGATCCGCCTGTGGAAGTGGTGAAGTCACTATCCCTGGAAGTGTTCATGAAATGAGTGGATATGGCACTGAGTGCCATGATGAAGTTGATGGGTTGGTTTTTGGTCAGAGGTGAGACTCAATGATCTTGGAGGCCTTTTCAAATCTCAGTGATTCTATGAAAATCATTGGCATTACAGGAAAGCAGTTTCTTCGCAAAATATTTGCCTTTATATTGTCTGATATCTGTTTAATGCACTTTCTAAGAATGCTCACAAAAGTTATTAAAGATATTCCTCCATACAAAGAGAGGAAGGTTTAATGAAACAGCATTACTGAATGGTATGTCCAGCAGTTTTGGACAGTTTTCAGAAGAGGAATCTGATGCTTCTGCAGTGTCTTTTAACTTTGCTGTGTTTGGGGGCATTAAACACATTGCTGGGAGAGAGATAACTTTGTTTTGATTTCTCTTAATCATAAAAAAAAGGAAGAAAGATACCCTATGCTGTGATGTTAGTTGTCTTCTGTCACTTGACTAATTGAGTTATTTCAGATATTAGTGACCCTTTCTCTTCCCTGTGTTTTAAACTTGGTTTCATTCTCCAGTTCTTTACTAGAAACTGCAAAAGAAGTGTCTTACAGAAATGGCTTATTCATCTGAAAAAGCACGGGTGTCTCTGAACACACCACTAAAACTATTTGCTGCCTTTCAAAATGCTTTTCATTCAGAAAAAAGTATTTTTTTCTCAAACAAGGAGATGTTTCAGTAAACCACGTTTTTAAGTTCTGTCAAGTTTTTTTCAGGCTGCCTGAAACAGTGCAATGATGGACAGAGACTTGCAGCTGCAAAGGCTCAGAAGTCTAAGAATGGCAAAAGGTCAAGAAATATCCATGTCAGCAGTTTTCCTTGTAAGCTGTCCATGAGTTTCTTCAGGAGTCATGTTCTATTGCCATGTTCTGAATGAAGCTAATTGTCAGAAAAAATTTTGAGACACAGGAATTTGTGGAGGACTAGAAATTTGTGCAGGGTGTACCAAACATGGAAATCAAAGCTAAATGTTTTTCTCACAGAAGCTGCCTAGGTTAGAAAATATGGAAGTGAAAGACAAAAGTCAAAATAAAATAAAAGAATGTTCTCCTTTTGTAATAGCATTAAAATTCTGACTTCAAAGAAAGAAGAATATAATTGGGAGGGTTTTGTTTTTTGTTTGTTTGGGTTTTTTTTGTGGTTTTTTTTGGGGTTTTTTTGTTTTTTTTTTTTTTTTGTTGTTGTTGTTTTGTTTTGGGTTTGTTTGTTTGTTTGTTGTTGTTTTTCCCAGAAGTTACTTATTTTTAACAGTTCCATTTTCAACTTCTTTTGAAGAAAATTTTAGAGAGTATTAGAACTAAATCTCTGAAAGTGGTATAGTATGCAGTTAATGAGCAACAAGGAAAAGATAATTTGTTTCTTTAAACCATTTTTATAATAAGGCTTCTGTATGGCATATTGATAAGTTTTGTTTCTCTTCTCATGGGGGAGATCTACTGCCAGTTTAATGTTTTTTTCTCTAAGTGTCATGAGACCCCTATTAGAGAAGAAAGCAAACATTTATAATAATTTGCTGGGTCAAAAAAATCATGCTCTTTAAGTAGTGCAGTACAGGTAATTGGTTCTTAGTAGGATATGTGCTGTTTGAAGTAGAGTTGGTGTGTTTTTTGAGTGTACGGTATCACAGTTGTACCTCTCTATGCTTCCTTTTTAAGGCTCTTTGTTGCAAATAATTTTTTATTCCTAAAAGTTGCCTTAACATTTCTTGATATCCTCACAGTACGTTTGCTTTTGTCTTCCTCTCAATGATTATGTTGTGTCATTGAAGTTAGAAGTATTAATTTAAACAAAATATTAGGTGTTTCTGAATTTGGGAGCGGTTAATATGTTCAATATGAAAGAAGTGTTAAGGAATCTGACTAACACTACAGTTGATGCAGCAGTGATTGCTATAATAAACTTTTTCCCAAATATTTTCTGTTGCACAGCATAACTTCACAAAACCTATACCATCTGGCTGAAAAATTCCCCGTTTAGCTCTAGTAGAAAGGTGGTATTTTGTCTTTGAAATAACAGCTAGTTTGTCACTCAGTACTGCAGAATAGTCAACTCTGCTCAATAGAGATAGGGGACAGCTTTGATTTCAGTGTCAGAAAGGGTATTTATAAGGGCTTCAGTGTCCCTGTGTTAAAAAAACAAATAGGCATAAGATTTAGATTTCTACACGTCTTGGCATGAAAGGAGCGTGTTTGCTTTGGGTTTCTTACAAGAATTAAATGCAATGAATTTTGTTGTCCTAATTAGTTCTTATATTTATTTGGTTCAGAAGTTAATTAAATTCTGAATAAATGTGTCCAAACAAGATGTAAACACAGTTTAGCTACTCTGGTCTGTAATTTGCTTTAAATACATTTTTAATACCATGGTAAACAAAGCTTCAGTCTTTCAGCTAGCCCTTTCTTCCATGGGGCACCTACTAGTTGTTCATGCTGGGTGCAGCAGCTGACCCTGAGCTCTGAGGCATCCCCAGAATGGATGGCTCAGGCAGGTGATTGGGTGGCACTGTCTGCAGTGGGGGCTGCTGTCTCGTGGTTGGTACCAGTGCAGACTGCACTGCCCATGACCCCTTTGTGGGTGCTGGGCTGAGCCTGCCACCTGCACCCTTCAGGCACCATGCTCTGCTGCTGCTGGTTCAGCATTACTTGCCTGTGGCATTTATGTCTGTGCTTTCTGTAAATATCTATTGTGGATTTATAGCACTTATCACAGGTATTCTGATGCAGCCAAAATGTCTCTGTGTTCCCTTGGAAGTCCAGAGCAGAGCCCTTTTCCTTGCCTAAGTGATGTGTACAACATCAAGTCTGTAGTGAAGCACTCAGTATTGGCGTGGGACAGTCCATCTCTTCCTGTAATCCTCCATCTTAACTCTTGGTCTTGGTACAGTCCATGACAAAAAGCTTAATTTCCCATTCTGTGACTTCTAAGCTTCTTTATTAGTATCTCAATAGTGCCTGTAACCAGCACATACAGGAAGACAAAATGCACTCATCCACAGTTTTCCCAAATCATCTAAATATTCATTCAGATATTTTTAGTAGGTGTGTGTGAAATATTGCTGTTTTTTTCTTTTTTTGTCAAAATACATGGATTAACATTTACTTGATCCATAGAATTCTTGTTCTTTGCTTCTGTCTGTTTTTTGTACTGAATTGCGTTTTTTCCATTTCACATAATCCCTACTTTTAATGAGGTAGTGTACTTTATTACCAAGGATTTGTAAAATGTGTTGTGAAAACCCCTCCAGACTGCTTTTTCAGCCTGTTGCTACTGCTTACAGTAACATGGTGGTTGGCTTACCTGGTTAGAAAGGGGAAAGTAATATTTTGTTCCTCTTCCTTCAAAACACTTTAATTACATTTATTTGGAGAAATTATGCTTCCTTTCTTAGAGTTTTCAAAAAGTACTTTAGGATAAGTTAGGAATTCATGCCTTGTCTCTTGTAACGGTATAATAGCAATCAATAGTCTTGTCTCAGCCTTACAGCAAAAGAGATTTGAGTGATTAATATTTATATGTAATACCTGAAAAAGTGAATGACTTTGTTTATAGGAAATTCTTTTGTAATGCAAACATTTCACAGGGTTTTGAGAGTCTTATAACATTAATCTAATGAAGATAAAACTTCAGTACAGCAGAGATGATAAATATTTTGCTCCAGGATTTCATCTGTAACCAAAGCACAGGGGGTGGATCTCCAAAAGCAGTTCCAGCAATGCCAGTGCCTGTTCGGCTCTGCATCCAGTTGGCACAGTCCGACCATGTCCTTAGCATTACCTCTCCTGTACTGTGTAAAGAGATGACTTCATAAAAAGTGCCCAGTTCTTTCTCAAGGACTACTTGGAGACTGTTGGAGAGGGCTCCTTGACTGACCCCAAAGCCTTACCTGAACAGCTGCGACGACGTTGGCATTACTGATGCCCAGCTACGGCGCTGAGTTTGTACCCTGGCACTGTGCACGTGCAGATATGCAGCCTGCACAACCCCCTTTTCTCAGTGCTTTAATAATTTCTGAAGTCTAGCTCAGGCAGAAGCAAGAGTTGCTTCACTGTGGAACCAAGAGCGATCCCTCTGCCCATTTGTGCCCGTGCAGAGAAATGGAAATGAGTTTTGCAAATCTGTGCAGTCATGTAATCCAAATGACAGCATGGTCATTGCATTGCAATTATTTTGAATTAAATGAGCTGGAACTCATCAATATGAATCTTTGAAACACAGAAAACAGTCCTGTATTGCATATGATACACTGTATAATGTGTAGTCAGCTTAAAGTTGTGGTTGTCTGGTTTACAGTTCACACTCTATTTCCTTTGGGACCCCGCTCCCCAGTGCACTGTAGCTCACTAATTCATGACCATTTTTATCTTCCGTGCGTTTATCTATCGGAGCTGATATAAGTGGATTCAATCCGAAATCGGATCTTTGAGTGTTTATTTCTGAAATTTGTCCTTGATACTGTTCTATTTTAATAATTTTAATATGTAGTGGGCTTCTTTTTAATGAGATTGAAATTGCCCTGTATTAGATGTGCACGGTCGCTTTATCGATATAAAGACTCGTAGTAATTATCTAAACATGTTAGAATTGCTAATGATACAGTCTAAGGCAAAGAGCTAAGAAAGAAATTACTTGAAAGGGGGAACATGCCCACTATGTTTTTAATCAGAACCTTTTTTTTTTTTTCCAGGCATGTATTTTCCAGTAGTACAGGGAAATCTTAGTTATAAGGAACCATTTTGTGTAGAATGTCAAGATATTTATAGCTCCTAATAAATTATTGTTTCTGCTTAGAGCTTGATTTGTTTTCAGAGATGCTGTACTAAATTTTGCTTGGAGACATTGGCACATTGATTACCTCTAGCTTTCAGGTCAATGGGGGCTGTGCTCTGCTTATAAAGATACGAGAGGTTACAGTAAAAGATTTTTGATGGAGTTAATTTAAGATGCACAGATGTATTTGTATACATGTGGGTCTACTGACAGTGGTGTTTAAAAACTCTCTTTTACTGTAAAACAAAATATATTGATTAGCTGTGAAAGCTGACATTTAGCAGTTTATGAGAGCACTTTGAAACCATTTACTTGAAAATTAGGAGAAACTGACTACATAGAATGTTTCATTAATTGTGTCTAATGACATGCATTTTCTCCAAAGTATACAGTAGACTCAGATTGTGCAAATTAAGAGTAATTATGATAGTGAAAGGGTATTTTTTTCATATTTTCTTTAGGCTTGCCATAAATCCTGTGCTGTAAACATATCTGAGTAACTTTCTTTCTGACTCATTGCTCATCTTCTCTATTACTTTTATATTATTTGATATAATTTTATGTGAACCTATTTGTTTCCTTTTACATTAATAAATGCCAGTTCATCACATTATAATCACCTCTGAAAAATAATTATTATGGGGTTTGCCAACTGCCTCATGTCAATGGCTTATAATTGCCTGAAAACCCCATAAAGATAGAATAAATATTAAAACCCCAAGTATTTTACAGATACATCTTAATGTTTACATCTGATATCAGACACATTTTCACTTATTCAATCTGTCCTGGTGAATCTTGTCATATTGTGAATAAGATCGATGCTTTTCAATGGCAAAGTAAAAAGGAATTTTAATTAATGTTACTACTTAAAAAGGCTATTTTGCAAAATATATTTCTCTTGATTCAGCTATTAAGTCTTGTATCTACCTTGAAAGACTATAAAGTACGATCTTGGAAAATCAAATTTGCAAGACATAGGTAAGAACTATTTTTTATATTAACTCTTTTAAAGTGTATATCAGATCAATTAATCATTTGAGGTTTTTTTTGTAAAGCAATAAGAAAAACCGGAGAGAACCCCATTCTGCTCTCTACTTGTTTTTTTTTCCAACTGGAGCAGACCAGTATGAGTGTGAGTTGTATAAGAATCAGAGTGTTGAGCAATAATTCTATGACAGGTGTACATCCATATTAGTTGCATTACATCCAGTTCTTAGTCATAAAAATATGCTAATTCCTGAACAAGTAGAGAAATAGGATTCAGTCTTCAGCCTGGTTTTATGTGCTGCAACCTGCAGAAAGGCAAGGAATTAATTTATTTGTCATACTCTATCTGGATGAAACAAAAAATGCACATTGACATCTCTTCCTGAGTAGCGAAAGGAAAACGTGTTGCCATAGGTGGATGTAATTAATTTTTCAGGGCTGATAATTTATTTAAATTAAGAATATAATTTATTTAATTGTTATCTGTTATAAATTGCTGCCTTTGCATCTGAACAAAATCTCTGGATACAACGCTAGAGCACTGTCAAAAAACATATCTTTAGAACTCAATATTTGGGTCAAAGTGTACTTCAAATATGTGTTTTTAATACAATTTAAGTGAATTACGTTTGGACTCAAAGAATTCTGTATGTATACCTAAAGTTTGAAAGGAGAATATAGTATTCCATGTAAAAAGAAAATGTAGCTTAAAAATTACTTTTTAAGTAGTAGAATTACTTTTTTAGTATAATACCATATGAACAAAATGGATTTGTTTTATTTCTAACATTTTTGCATAGTAATATTTCAGTGACTGTACTGTAAAAAGATGGTAGTGCTTGTTTCACTATTTGACTATTTCAGAGTTTTGCAGAGTACTGCAAATGCCACTATACACTGGTCCCTGCATGGCGTGACATCTGCTGTGGGTTAACGCTTCCAGCAGTGAGCAACACTGGACACCTAAAGCCAAGTGAGGGCACAGTCAAACTGTGCAGAGACACATCTCTGAAATATTATCCCAGCTTTGAACAAGGATGTCCTGAGTTTGGGGAAATTTCTTGTAATGAATCTGTCAATCACTTTTAAAACTCAAATTTGGAGGATTCCTGTGTAGAAAGTTTTCTTTTGCCAGGTCTGAGACTGCTGTTTGGTGGAGTCTTCTGTTTCACCCCAGTTGTTGTCCTGGAAGGTCATGCCCCCAATGACCTTCATGCTCCTCATGGTTTTAGGGGTCTGTTGGAGTTCTAAGTTGTGTTTTCCAAAAACATAAAATTGTAGCTCAGGACTGACTCTGTGATTCTTATCTAGTCACTGTACAGAAACGTATTTTTTTTTCTCAATTTGCCTGTCCTGCTGTGACCTTTCTGAAATCAAGAGGACGTAGTTGTAAACAGTCTTCAAGGAAGGTGGTGTGATATTACTGATTTATAAAGTGACATAATGCTGTTCTGTTTTTATTTTACTCCTACTGAGTTGTTACTTTTCTTGATGTAATTTTTGAGGAGTTAGAATCAGCACATCATTTGTTTAAAAAGGTGGAATGCTTTTTGATGTATTTTACATTTATTTACACAGAATTTCAGCTGTAATTTTTTCACCAAGTATCATAAAGATGTAGTTTTTCATAGCCAGTCCAGCCTTCAGAGCCGTGACTTACCTTAGCATCGTCAGTAAAGTTTGTTTTCTCACTATTCACTGCTTTTTCCGGCTTTGGTCTCCTGTTGGGTCCCTGCAGGACTCAACTAATGATTTCTTCCCAGTGTGAATAATACCATTTACCCCAAATCTTCTGTATTGTTTAAAGACATTTTTTTCTTCCACGAGAGGGCCTTCCTTCTAATCCCGGGTCAGCTTGGTTTTATAAAGAGCTTTTGACAAAGAGCCTTATGAAATAAGTGTAATTTGGAAATCAGTTATATGGTATAAGTTTACTATCTTTTTCATTTTTGTCCTTTGAAGAACATTGATAGATGACTGAAAAATTATTTCCCTTTAAAATAACCATCTCAGCTCTTCACTTTTCTAATGTGTTTATTTTCCTGTTCACTAATGATGATGAAATGTATTTACTCTGATTTTCAGTAATCTAATTGAAAATTCTTAGAAAATATTTCTTGCACTGCCTTCTTCCCAACCACCTGTCACAGTTTTCTCCATTATGAACCCAGATGGAGAAAAAGCATTTTATTTTTGTGTTCTGACCTCATCTTTCTTGAATACTCCTTTTATAGCCTGAACATCTGTTAGCTCTTCCAGCTCTCTGTCTGGCTTCCAAATCTCTGAATAATGGTTTCTTTTCTTGTTTTGTACTTTCTCCAGGTTGTTCCTCAAACTTTTTCTCTTACTTGCTCTGTGTGGATTTATTTATTTATTTTTAGTCTGATCCTTTATGAAACTTTTTTGTTTTTCTTATTAGATTACAACTTCAGATGTTAAAAAGATCTTTTTCCTGTAATACTTGAGTTAAATATTATTCCATATCCCATGCATGTCACCTCTTTGATTTTTAGGCATATCCACAGTTGGATCCCTTATACTTAAAATGAGGTCTTTTGTTTTTGTGCAGAATCTTCCTATCCTTGATATGTCCTCAGCTCCAGGTGTGTCTCAGTTCTTCCTCCTAACACTGCTGTTTCAGCCTGTGGTTGTATCTTTGCCTCAGCACATCCCCTTCTCTCTGAGTCTGCCCATTGTAATGAGAACGTGGCAAAGACTGCTGCTGTGCAGCTCCCAGATGACCTCCATCTGGCCTCTGGAAGTTCTGTCTGGCCTTCCTCAGTTGTTTTTGGTTTTTGGTGTAAGGACTGCAAGTTGCCTCCACCAGCATGTCCTTGGAGTCTGGGCCCCCTTCTTATGAGGTCCATAGGATGCACCCTCTCCTCAAAGCCACCAGTACAGGTCTCTGTCCATGTAATGGTAACTGGGATGTGGCATGTTATCACTTCAGACATTCTGTGTGGCCTGTCTTGAGGACATGAAATGATGAAATTAGCTGGTCCCTGCTCTTTCCCCTTACAATTCCTCCTCTTTTCTACTGCAGTCTGCAGATGGGCATCCAAGATAACATATTTCAGTTATTTTTTTCCCCCTCCTTACTTCCATTATTTGGACATTGGATTTCCATAGAACAATCCTTGTCCTGATCTGTTACTGTTGTTTCTCACAGTAATTTTTCTTGGCATTTCATTTCTTTTCTCTTAGGACTTCTTCCGCGTGGATGTACTAAATCAGAAATTCCCATGTGATAAATATTCTGTTATATCTCTGAGAGAATAGCAAAGTTCTGGGCTCGCCAGATTTGACTACTGTGACACTGGAATTGACCAGCTGAAAGCCCCTCTAGGATGTGGGCGTCCATGTTTGTTAGCATGCTTGGAGTTCATTTCATTTGTATTAGCTAAAGATTAATGAGACAGCTGCTTTTCATTATTCTAAGTGGGGAATGTACAAGCCTAAAAACAACCAAATATGTGATGCCCATAATACACTTTTACATTACACTCAGAAATACCAGTTTTCTGTTGTAATTCTAAGCAAAATGAAGGATGCCACACGCCTTAAGAAAAGACATGTGAAGGATGAAAGTTACCATCTGAGGCAGTTAGCTATGAATTTAGATGTTTACATGAAAGGTAATGTTGTGTGTTTAAATAATGTTTTCATAAAGCAGTTTCTCATATTACTCTAATGGTAAAAGTATATATAACTCTTTAATTGGTATTATTTTGTGGATAATGCTAAAATATGAGAGTACATTTGCTCAGTTGTCACTATCATTGTATAGTGTTTTATGTGGAGAAGATTACATGAATCAATAATTGTCTCCTGATTTCATTGTTGTTGTGGATTGAAGTGCATTGTTCTTATTTTTTGGCAATATTATTTACAGAGGCATTCAATGTTAAGGGGAATAGGATTGTTTTATAAATAAATTTGCAGATTAAAAACATTCCTAGAAATTTACACCTGAAACAAATCCTTACTTTTTACCTTTAAGAATGTATTGGATTGTTTCCTTTAATTTGCTTTAGTCTAAATGATTTAATATATATCTGGTGTTTGAAAAACAAAAAACTTCCAAGAGTTTTCCGCAGAATATTATGTTCTACATAAACTTACATTTCCCTGCAATGTCTGTTGGAAGTTAATCTTACTTACTGCTTCACATATTTTTGTCACATATTTGTTGTTTTAGTTCACTTCAGTGGCTACTGCCTTTGAATACAGACAGTTCATATAAATGCTTGAGTGCTGGAAATCAAAACATTTCATCATTTGTAACTCCATGAAAGCGCTTGAGTGCAGTGATTTCCTGGAGGAACGTAAAAGAGTTCTGTAAGGTGCAGGCTCCTGAGAGGACTAGAAATTGCTCTTCTGTTCATTGCAGGACCTAGACACTGAACATCTAGCTCCAGACCTGGAATTTATGACTTTTGTAGATGTAGCTGTGTGTGAGATACCAGAACTACTGAAATGAAGGAGGCAGCTAAACTGGAAATGAACAACAACCCACAACGAGTGATGGTGACTGAAGGCAGACAAGATTGTGTCTTGAAATTCATCACCCAGTCACCAGCCACACAACTTGGTCAGGTGCCACTGTGAATTTCAAAGCGTGAATCATCTTCCTAGGTACAAGATAATTATGTGGATATGGCTTTCTGTGTCACTTTAACCCTTCAAGGAGAGCACTCTCAGCTCCCTTGAACAGCTGGAGCTCAGGACGTACTGTCTTGACAAGGTGAATGGAAAATCTTCGCTGCAATTTGTTTTGCATGGGTGGCTCTCTTTAATACGTATTTTGCAAACACATTTGTCCTTCTTGAAGATGGTAGATATGCTGAAGCAGGGTTATTACAATGGAATAAATATTAAGTTAAAACCAGATAGTTATTAAATATACCTGAGGCATTTCTTAATCTTGCTTTAGAGGAGAATTCAATATTACTTCTATAACATTCTTTTAAGTGAGAATCAGGTCTTAGCCTGGGGTGCAGGGATGATAAAAAAAGTGCAAGCGAAACAAATTAGCAGATCATTTAATATTTTATCAGATGGGAGCATACTAGCTGCAGTTTTGTTCACTCTGGAATTGTTGTGTCACAATGGCAAGACTATTGGGTATTACAGCCTGTATTATTCAAAGCCACTCCAGCTCATTTATCACATACTGTATGTCTTGGTCTTTCAAGGTGTTGCCCTGAAAGTACTTTTTTCTGTGTTACTTTAAGTCTGAAGCACAGTTATGTTGCTTGCAAAGGAGTGGCATGAGCAAAGCACTACAAATCAGTCTCGGGTTTTTAGATGCTTTTGATGCTCAAATGCTGTAAAACTGTCGAGACCAAGTAGGCATTCTGAATTGCAATTAGCGAGTGCTGTGAGCTATCAACTTTGCAAATTATAACATTTGCAAATCATAGAATCATGGAATGATTTGGATTGGAGGGGACCTTAAAGGTATCTAGTTCCAGTCTTCCTCTCATGGGCAGGACACCTACCACTAGGGCAAGTTGTTCAGGGCCCCATCCAAACCAGCCTTGAACATTTCCTGGATGGGGCATCCAAAATTTTACTTAGCAACCTGTTCAAGTGTCTGACCACCCTCAGAGTAAAGAATTTCTTTCTTATATCTAATCTTAATTTATTCACTGTCAGTTTAAAGGCATTTCCCCTTGTCCTGTCACTCCATGCTCTTGTAAAAAGTCCTTCTCCAACTCTCTTGTAGGCTCCTTTCAGGTACTGAAAGGCTGCCATAAGGTGGAACAACCCCAGCTTTCTCAGTCTGTCTTCATAGGAGAGGTGCTCCAGCCCTCTGATATCCCTATGGCCTCCTCTGGACTCACTCTAACAATCAAGTACTGATAACGGGACAGGAAAAAGTCATATTCCCTGTATGCCTGTTTAACACAGTGATTGGTTCTTTGCAGTTAACAATCTGCTGCATCGATACCAAATTACAGAGGGATTACTCTATATGTGTTATGTTGTTTTTGCAATCAGCAGTGTTAAATGAAATGTAAGTTCAGGTTTCTGCTGCATTGGTTACTACTGTTGCACTTAGCCCTGCCTACTGTGGAGAAGGAGGCTCTGCAGATCCTCTGGTTTGCATGCTAAAATGCATTTGGAGTGGTTTCAGTTTGGGAAATGGAGAAGCTCTTTCTGAGCCCAGTATGTTTTCTGTGCAAACCCATGGAAAGCTATTTGTCAGATACTGAGTTACTGCTGGTTGTTTTCCTTCCATAAGCCCATCATTGTGAGCAGAAAAACTCGGAAAAAGAGTCTGTTCAGTTAGTGTGTATTCTGCTCCAGGAACAGAGTGCTGCAGTATGTAGGTTTTGAGAATTAGCTCATGAGCAGTGGCAGTACATCTGCTGTTATTTATTTTGCATTGTCCAGGTTTGTATTCTGTCCTCTTACATCTGCTTGAATGGACAAGTAGAGGACAGTATCTATTCTCTTAAATTTGTATGATATTCCCTTGAAATGTAGTTGAAATTGGACAGATGTCTTACTTTGGGAACAGAATTCAGTAGCAGCAATTTGAATCTTTGAATTAACACACTATTAACCATTTTCATTTTGTCACTGTTGTCTTGAAAGGTTTTGCTCCTCTTCAAATATTTCTTTGCACTACCATCTCAGATCAGCCAAGACCTCATTAAATAATCTTGAAGGATACTTGGGTTTCCTCTCTAAGTATATAAAATGTAGGGGGTGAGAGTGGAAGAACCAGAATTTCATAAAATATTTCAGAGTGCTTTCACAGGCTTGTTTAATTTTCATAGAGCTGTGTGAGTTTGTATATGTCAATCACTTTAATGCTTTGCTTTGATTATGGACGTGACTTGAAGAATAAAATTGTTTGCATAGTTCTCGGTATATGTAAATTGATGCTTAAATGTGCCTGTAAGTATAATTACTTTACTAATGAAAGGCAAAATCAAGTTGACTAACAGATTTTTTAATTAGATTAACATAAGCCAGTTGTGATTTAATACAATACTGTCTAAAAAATTAGATACTTTATGAATGTATATCAAATCAGTTCATTAACCCACAGGGGCCAAATTAACTGTTGTTATAATTTCCTTGACTGATAAGAAATTTGTGTTTTATGCTACATTTGACAGGTCCACTAACATACATGGGAAAGATAGATTATTTTTATGGTTGTGTATTCAACCCTAGTGTATCCTGGTTCTTGTTGACTTAGAGCTTAACTTTGCAAATTTATCGTCTGACAAAGAGAAATCTTTCACCTAATATGAAATCGTATTCAGCTCAGTAAGAGTAAAATGATGTGCATGGAAGTCCCACTGTATTACAACTCTGTTAGATCTTCCTTTTGCATTCAAAACTCTTGAAGTTAGAAAAAAGTTGGTAGGTTGCTGCCAGTTTGCAAAGAGCAGATGCTGTTTATTACTGTGACCAGTAAATTGTGTATTTGTGGGAGTAATAAGCCCAATTAGCCAAATGTTGATTGTGCTTTTAAGTGTTGTAGTGTTGGTACCTATTTCCATACCTGTGCATATGCTCAGTATAAACTTCTTTGTGCACTTTGGAAAAAGCTTAGTGGTATATTCTTCAGCCTGAATTGTTAGTATTTGTATAAGTACCATTTTAGGTATTGTCCCTCAAATAAACCAGTCTTAGATACACAATTCCAAGAACTCCTTATTACTTACTTTGAATTTCATTTTCCTGTAAATAGTAAAAGTTGACTACTTCAAAATTGTCTAGAATGAGTGTGGAAAGCCAAGTGGCTTTGTGTCCTAAAGAATCCTCTTGCCCTTGATGCAATGAAATATGACTTCAATACAAGGGAAGAATCATGTTTAGCTCAGTGTGTTCTGCATTTTTTAAAAGTACTGCTCTTCTTGCACAGTTTTCCATTATTGAGCAGTCAGCCATCAAAGAACTTCCCGACTCTAAATTTAGAGTCAGAGGTTGGGATCAGTCCCTCCCCAGCATGGGCAAAAAAAGCCTGAGAACCATTCCTCTTTTCCCTTAGCCTCCCCCACTGCCCCAGCTGGATGGACCAAATCGGGACGGCTTTATGAAAAAACAGTTTAATCCAAGTTGTGGAAGAAGAAAGACAAAACCTGAAGATAAAATGTGACACAGAATCATAGAATGTTTTGCATTGGAAGAACCTTAAAGACCATCTGGTCCAACCCCTCTGCTGTGGGCAGGGACACCTTCCACTAGACCAGGTTGTCCCATCCAGCCTGGCTTTGAACATTAGGATCCTCTTTCTCATTTCTGAGTTGAAGAAGCAGACTCCAACACAATCCTTCTGTCAGCAGAACCTGCTGCTGCTGTGCTTACTGGAGTAATACCCTATTTGATAACTGAACCTGATGATTTTAATGCAGTACTTTGAGCAGTCCCTTCCTCACAATCCAGATAAGCAGTAATACCTATATACTTTCAACAAGATCTGTTTTTGTTAGTTGTTTGTGAGGGGTTTTTTTGTTTGTTTGTTTGTTTTTTTAAGAGACTTGGCAGCTCTTCAGGGTAAAGATCATATCTTCCTTCATGTGTATGCAGTGCCTGCTACAATGAGTCTCTCTGGATACCTCTGCAATTAAATAATAAACCCCTTGCAATTAACAGCTTGTTAACTGTGGATTTAACATAGATCCACAGTTTTAATTGGTTCCTTGGCTTCTCCTCAATTACCTCACATCAGACTTAAAAACAAAATCACATAAAATGCATGGATGTGTGGCAGATTAGCAGATTATAATAAATAACACTGCTAATGAATTTATTAGAGAAATAGCCATGCAAATTTTCCTGACTTAAGAAAGTTTGACTGAATAAGGGTGTATCAAACACCAATTAGTTTGTTTTGGTTTTGTTGAGTTTTTGTTTGGTTTGTTTTTGTTTTTGGTGTTTTTTTGCTTTTTTTTTAATTAGAAATTTTTTTTTCATTTTAAGGCTCACTTAAATTGCTTTATTTGAATGCCACAACTTGTTACCAAAATTCTGACAGAAAACTCTTAAAAATGAAAAGTGAGTGGATATTTTTCTTCAGTTGGACTTACATCTGGAAGATTTTTGTCTGAAGTCACTAACCATCTGTTTCATGGAGTTATGCCAAAAATGTATTTTAAATTCTTGCTACAAGCTAGTAAATAGCCAGACAAGTATTGCAGCATCTTCTTCAAGCACACCACAAATATGAAGCTCCCATCACTTTTCAAGCTGAAAAAATGTGTAATAAAAAAATAAATGTTTATGTCTTAAATCTAGTCACAGTAGCTTTAATAATTCTAGCTTGGTTAATCAGATTTAATTTATTCTTAAAGTGATTCTGTTGATTTAAACCAGAAATTAATTTGGCTTGAAGTTTTCAAGAATCTGTGTTTTTCCTTCAAGCATCTAATTTAGTGTTAATTTTTCTCCCCACAGCCTGGCATTTGGTTATTGTTCAAAGCATAATGAAGAGATGAGACCCAGTGAGCTCTGTAGGAAAGGGCAACCACCTTCTTCTCTCCTTTGGTCGTGGACCACTGCAGGGAAGTTTCTGTGATACAGTACTCTAAGAAAGGAGTAGCACATGTTCTTTCGAGTAGATCTCCAGAGCCTCTCTGGAGTACATTCCTTTTCTGCTTCTGTTGTTTGCTGTCTCCTGACATACCTTGCTAAAGCAGAGCCCTGCAAAATTCAGTCCTAACAAACAGGAGTCTTGGAAGCTCTTCTCCAGAGACAACAAGCATCACATCACATTCCTGTAATAAAAAGTGTTGCATCCTTATCTGGATGCAACCTTACCAGTTCATTTTGTAAAAGCCAGAAAGTACTAGATATTGGATGGGGTAAGTGGCTACGTACAGAGGGAGACAAATTTGAACTCTGCAAAAACTGCTGAGCTACAGAATAGAATAGAATAGAATGGTTTCAGTTGGAAGGTACCTACAAAATGCCTGATCAACTCTGGGCTGACCAAAAGTTAAAGCCTGTTAATACAGGCATTGTCATGCTGCAAAATGTTGAGAAAAATCAAATTTGCATTCATAATTGTCCATTACTGCCCTAACATGAAGGGAAGTCCCTTGTGTGTATCAAATTTTGAGATACTTTTAAATTAAATGCTGTTCTAAATTAAATGAACTACCAGAAGTCCTAGAATGGGACTAGAAGAAAAATAATTTATAAGCAGATATCAATCTGTAAGGTTTTATTTAGGAGTGAGTTTTGTCTCCTCCCCTTTTCTTTAGAACTGGGATGAATCAAATAGATTCCTCTCTCCCCCTCACCACCCCCATCCTGCTCACCATGAATAAGGAAGGGATTTTGTGAGGATAAGTAGCTCTGAAAAATGGAATGACACTTTGTCTCCCCACAAAGGAACAGATAGCAATGGTAAATAGAACACACAGAAATAACAAACCTGTTTCCTGTTGTCAGGCCTGGGCTATTTCTGTTTTGCTGCTTCTAGGAGAAATGAATTTCTTCTCTCAGTTCAGGGCTTTGTCCTGCTTTATCTTACAGCTGGAAACATTTGTCTTATCCCGTTCCTTATTTATCTAGGTTTTATTACTGTTGTGAACACTGATCTGTATATAAAACAGAAACAGACACTGACACAAACACTTTTTCTGAATGGTAAGCATATTTCTTGTTTTTACTTATAAAACTCTGTTAAAATTAGTATTTATAAAGTAAGAAATGCTGCAGTTCTAGTAGAGATGTATCCAGGCTACATCAGACAGGGAAAAAAATACTCTTCTAAATGTAAACATGCATTTTCTGTAAGTTGTAGTTAACTTGAGGCCAGAATGTTTATGCTGTAAACTGTATGTTGGATTTGTTACACCTATGGTATGCTGTAGTCAAAAATTCTTACTAAAATTAGTGTTTAATACTGAAGGAACTGCACATTAGAGCTCTATATTGCAACACAACAGCTAGTGGTATGATTCTTTGCTTAATTGGTTGCCACCATTTCAACTCCTGTGTGCAGCAAGGAGGTGGGGAGAAAGTCAGGTGTGCTTGTTCAGGAAGCACTTAGTGCTGCTGTGTGGTATGGTGGAGTAACTTCTGATGTACTTCTGGTGGTGCCATGTGGCTGGGCAGGCAGGAGTGTGTGTGAGTGTTCTCAGCCTGAGGCTGCTGCTGGCAGACACCCCTCAGACTCCAGCAGACCTTGCACCCTGTGTCCCAGCTCCTGGAAGATGCGCAGTGTACCTCAGCACACACAGGCAGAGCAGCACTGCCAGCCCACCCCTGTGATGAGTCTTGCTACAGAGCTGACCACTGTATACCTGTCTGCTTATTCAAAGGCCAGTTTATGGCATACTGAGAACAAAGTGAGTCCTATGTATACAACTAGGGTAAGGACCAGTGCTTGGTTACAATTCTTGGCATTAAAGGATGAGGTAGTGATGAAAGTCAGGAATCAACAGCTTCTCTCAGCCCCATTTGCCACTGTCAGGGTGGGCTCCTCCCGAGAGAGCTCCAGTGCCAGGATCTAAGGGCATTTAAATGTGCTAGCACAGCTACAGTTTCTCTATAGCACAAGTTCACTATATTTGTTTTTCCCATCCCTTATACAACACAGACACAATAGTGGAACTGTGTCTGTCTTTGATGCCCACTTCAAAGATGAAACTCCCATTGTGCTCATCTCCTGAACAGTTTGCTTTAACATGCCATAGGCAGAAGAAACTTTCCCCTGACTTTGCAACATTATATAAATCAGATATTATGTAAATGTCAACTTTGAAATGTGTCTATAGTCTTAATTTCAATTCTGAGGTCATTGAGGGCCACCCAGATGATTAGAGAGATGGAACACCTCTCATTCAAGGAAAGGATGAGAGAATTGACCTTGTTGTTGTTGTTGTTGTTGGCTGGACTTCGTGAACGAAGATTTTGGGATAAGCCTGCGCAATGGATTTTTTAGGTGAGGCACAGGGTGCGCGGAACTGGCCCCACCCCCTTTACTCCTGAGGCTCATCTTGCCACGGCCGAGCACGCTCGGATGGTGACAGCGAGTTCCTCCAGGATTCAAACCGGCGTTCTGAGAGGAGGAGCCGACTCCAGAGGCGGTGATTGACCTTGTTAAGCCTGGAAAAAAAAGAAGGCTTTGGCATGACCTAATTGCAGCCTTCCAGTACCTGAAGGGAACCTACAAGAAAGATAGAGAAGGACTTTTTGCAAGTGCATGTAGTGACAAAACAAGGAGGAATGCATTCACAGTAAAAAAGAGTGGGTTTAGATTACATATTAAGAGAAAGTTATTTTCTGTGAGGGTCACGAGGCACTGAAACAAGTTGCCCCGAGAAACTGTGGCTGTTCCACCCCTTCAAGTGTGGAAGGCTAGGCCGGATGGGACTTTGAGCAACTTAATCTAGTGAAAGGTGTCCTTGCCCATGGCAGGGGATTTGGAACTAGATGATCTTCAAGGTCCCTTCCAACCCAAACTGTTCCATAATTCTGCTGATACTGTGACTTCTGAGAACAACATTGGACATGTCCATATTAAGGAGGTAAATTCAAGCAAGGCAATGACAATAGATGCAAGTGGTGATCTTCTTGAGGTGCTAAAGAACACATCAGACTATTGGAGCATTGTCAGTTGCAGATATCTTTTAAGAACTGGTTAATGCATGCATTTTGCTCACATCACAGGTCAAAATTAGTCTCTGGCATTTCATAAAAACCATATATGGTATATTGACCTAACAAGTGTTCACACTGGGAGACAGACCGCCTGTCCTGTGGTCCAGTTTCACAACACCTGGTTACTTTTAGGGATTCTTTTCTCATTGTCTTAGCCCAGAACAAATGAGGTGTGTTTATGTGCAGTGTGTTGATGTGCAGTGTGTCTTATTGCAAGGGATTTTAGAGCTGAACAAATTTGTGACTGTATATGGATTAATGCATGGAGCACAACCCTGAGGTTCTGACTAACATAGGTTTTTATTGTAAGAAATTTCATGTAATTAGTTCTTAAGACTTGTCCATTTTCTCTATCCTTGTTTGATATCTAAATCCCTGGTTTTAAATATTCAGCCCTAGCATATACAGTTGAACAGAACATCTCACACTGTCACTAAGTATTCATGCGTAGGCACAAAGCTGTGCAGACAGATGGGAGCAGCACAGTTAAAGGAAAGAGAGGAATTTCTGTTTCCACATGTGTAGTACAACTTTTGGCTATTTCATCATGACTATTAAAAACAAAAAAAAAGTTTTATTACAAATACTTTAATGAAAGCTGAGAAGCCAGAGTGTTGGCTTGGGGTACCTTACTGTCTGATTGCTCAAATGGGATGAAGTGTGAATGCAGTCAGGATGCAGATACAAAACAGTGTATATATGTATTGGGAAGACTGGCTGTAGATACTGGAAAGATCTATTGAGCAAGTTTATTGCATGGCTGTTGACACATGAAGCATCATGTGCATTGGATCATAAGTAAAGCATCCCCTTCTTTCATCTGGTCATTTTCTCCTGAAGACATGCATCATCTCACCCAGACAAATAATAAAATCTAAGGAAATAATGTACAAAATCTTTGCCATAAACCTGGAAAGGTTTCTGCAAGCAGACAAAAAGCCTAGCTCAGATTCATAAACATGATTGAAAAGTTAAGCCACCTATAAAAACATCTAGTAACACAACAATAACCATATTTTTTAAGTGGAAGTCTGTTTGCTCCCCAGCAATGAAAACTTTCTGTTTAATACTGTCTTCTGTATGTCAGCATTTCTCAGCTGTCCTCTCCTAATATGACCAGATATTATCCCAGAGACTTAAATCTGCTATTATTTGGAGAAAATTTGTCCACATGGCAGAATTGGATTGGAACTGAGATTGCGGGATAAGATCTGCAGTTACAGCTACTGTGCCAAGGACATGTGTTTGTGGGAAATGCTCATCATTATATGCAGGCAAACTGCCTGAGTTTCTATGTTTTCCTTTACTTTCTCTGTATGTTGTTCGAGTGTGTGTATGTGTGTCTCTAAGTGGAGTCTAAGACTTCTAGTATTAAAACTGGTTCTACTCAGGTGCTTGTCTAGTGTATCTTAATAAAAAAAAAACAAAAGGAATGAAGTTGTATTTCAAATTTCTTACAGTTTGTGCTGTTCACTGAAACTTTCTTATGGTCTGGTTTTACCTGTATGAGAATATAAAGGATGTAATTTTTCCCAAGTTATGGAATCAAAGTTATTGCATCATTTATTTCACAGTTTGGGGAGCTTTGTGATTATTGATGCTGCCAGGTGTAGCCAGTGGCCCCAGACTGATGATGGGAAGACTGAGCACAACAGTAGAATGCGTGGTACAGTGCCCTGGCTTTTCTTCAACTTTACACAAAACCAGACTAAGAGCAATTCAGTTTTTCCGTTGTAAATAACTGCTTACTTCCTGGTAATGTGTTTTTAGATAGCAGATGAAATGTGAGTGTGTCTGCTATATAATCAATAGAATTAAAATCCCCAGCCACTTATTTCCTGTGAAGTGATTAAAATCTACTTAGTACATAACATAGTCTGTGCTGGCCATACCACTGCTTCACAGCAATATGTGAAGGTAATGATTAGACGGTTTATGAAGTGCTTAAATAGAAGTGGTCAACATAAATCTTCATAGAGTGTATTTTAATAGTTTTATTCCATTCAGAGAACAACCATACTTGAGCTTTGGCTCCAAACTTAGGTAGCGTTATAGCTCTGTCAGCTTTTGGGGGGGGTGACTTCTGAATACTAAGAGACACTGAAAGGATGCAGTGGGACATGTTTCTTGTCTGATTGGCGATGTGTAAGCAGCACAAAAGATTTGATGCTGTACCTTGTGACACCCCCCCTTCTGCACATAAGGGAGTCCCTGCAGAGGAACAAAAGCTTAGTGGTTTGCTCAGCCATCTTTGATAAGCCTTCACATACATGGGATGCGTAATTTTTGCAGTCTTACTTCTATCAATATATTAAGTCTACAATCTAGATGTAAAAATTCAGTCCTTGCAAATTTTTTCTCACTTTTTGTTTTATTTTCATATAAAATTGAATAATCAATTTGAAGCTGACAACATTTTCTAAGCCAAGTTTTTCCAGGAGGAAGCATAGCTATAGTTTGAAGACACAGGATTGTTGATACCTTGATAGTGACATAATCTCTAAATCCTACTTCATATTGAAGAGTTGATAACTTTTATTAAATCATCAGGTACAGGTGGAAAAAACTACAAGTATACAAGCTTGAAAAAGTTGAGTTTGAGGCTTCAAAGCTTGCTGGATTTTCCTGCTAATGTTACCACTTACTGTTTCCCACATAGACACATTTTCTTGCAGAAATCAGTTACTTTGGTTTAGGTGGCCATAGACTTCACCTTATGTATTTATTTTTCTTGGATAGTCTAACCAATATTCGAAAGAAGTCACAAATGATTTGTAACTAAGGCACTGGACTGAAAGCCAGCTTGGGTTTTGGGGTTTCTGGTGTGATTCTGAATTTGGGTATTACTAACATGACTGATGCATAGGTGTTGCTATAATCTTGCTGGCTAAAGTGGAAACAAGAATATTTCCCTATGTTTTATCATGTTTAAAACAGAAGGTAACACAAAACAAGATAGCATATTCCTGGTTTGTATTTCTTATCATCATGTTCTTTTTCTCTGAAATGAAGGAAGTGCTGGCACAATGACACCTGTTTTTTCTTAGCTAGGCCTGTTCTTTGGTGGAAGTTGACAGACCAGAATATTGCCTGTTCAGACTTGAACATAATTTAGAAACAGCTTAAGCAGGTGATGATGCTTCCCAGTCAACTTCCAAAGACAACATACCACAGAGTTTTTAAAAGATGCTGGAAATAATAAAAAAAAACCAAAAACAACAATTAAAGAGACTGTTGATTACCGAATAAACAAATTGCTTAATAAACTCCCCCCTTTTTGCTAGTTTGTGTCAACATAACGGTAACACCCCACTTATTTTTTGTTCTGTCCTCTGATTTTCATGTAGACATCTCTTCATACAGGAAAACCAGTGTTGTATGTGTCACAAGTGTGCAGTGCTTAAGAATATTAGCAGTGAGGCAGAGAAAGTCCAGTCTGCCTCAAAATCCTCTCAGAAAATACCCATTTGCATCTACCATGATCCATTGATTGTGATTTGTTCTGGTGCTGCAAAACAGATATTTGAAGCCAGTCCACAAAACTGCTTATTTTAAAGACACTGTGCAAAACATCAATTCCTAAAAATCCATCTAAAAGCTCTAACTTTATACAGAATATATAATTTACCAATAAAACTGGCTAACTTGGGAAAGAACTTACACATTCCCTGGGTTTCACTGGGACCATCTCATAGGCAAATTTCTTGTTTACCAGTTGCTAAACCTAAGGAGCTACTGGCCTGTTGTCCTACAGAGAAGACTCTTGGGGTTGAAATAAACCATGAATGCTTTTACTGTCTTTCATACACACAAAAGGATACTTGGTTTTCCAGTCTTGTATGAATTAGGCTCAGAGCTAAATAGAAGTATTTATTTTAAAGCAAAGTAAAATTTTCTTTTTTTAATCAGCTTGCTTACGAAGATTACATTTTTGAATGACTATCTGTTGGTCTAAATAGTTCTCTTGTCTCCTTTGTAGTTCAATTTTGTCGGGAAATTGCTTGGACCAAGAGGAAACTCTTTAAAGAGGTTACAAGAAGAAACAGGAGCAAAAATGTCCATCCTGGGAAAAGGATCCATGAGGGATAAAGCTAAGGTACTGTGTCTGGATTCTGGTTGCAATTAGTGTTGAAAAATATGTTGGTTTAGGTGTTACATTTAGATGGCCTGGCTACTTAGTAATGACTCATTTTAAAGGCCTATAATAGACTCTGACTCCAAGGCTAGTTTGGTTTTTTTCAAGTTACATCAGTTGCTTAAATATAACTCTTCTCTTGCCATGCCAACCTTGCTTAGACTTCCACAGTTGCTATATTACCACTGTTACTTAAATAATTCGCCTAAAAGAGAAACCAGTTTAAAGTTAATTTATTCTGAAAGAAGTCTGTTTCTCCTGAGAAAGTATAGCTTGTATATATTTTTGCTGTAATATTGGTGTAAATAGGTTTTATCTTTTGTTTTCTGTTTCTTTAGAGATGGGACTTCTTTAAAATACTAAATATTTCTTTGCTCCTTAGTTCCAGAAAAAATAAGGTAAAAATAAGTAGGTGTTTTGCTTAAAAGTGTATAAAAATGCAGTATAGATAAAGATGTTTGAAATCACAGCCTGGTCAGTGCACCCAAGTAATTATTTGCAGGTAGGTGTTTCCCCCCCTCAGCCACCTCCCCCCACTTTATATATTAAGCATGATGTTCTGTGGTGTGGAATATCCCTTAGGCCAGTTCAGATCAGCTGTCCTGGCTGTGCTCCCTCCCAGCTTCTTGTGCAGCTCCTTACTGACAGAGGATGGGAAACTGTAAAGTCCTTGACTTGGGGTAAACACTATTTAGCAACAACCAAAGCATTAGTTTGTTACCAATATTACTCTCATACTAGATCCCAAACACATCAGGGTGCCAGCTACTAGGAAGAAAATTAACTATGCCAGCCAAAACCAGGACATTATGGAAACTTCATCTATATCTGACCCAAAGAATTAGGACTGTTTGCATTGTGATGTCTTCTTTACATTCTGCAGAAGAGCATTCAGCATAGAAATAACAACTGCTAATTTCACTATATTTTATCTGTATACAGCCTTCAGTAATGTTATGCATTTCCTTTCTGGTGCCTCTGTCATTCATCTCAGTAGCTAAAATAATGAAAGCAATAATATGCTAGAATAAAGGAAAAACTAATCAGGATTTTATGGTTGGCATTATTTGGTCTTGGTAATGTGTGTCAGTAGTCACACAGACATTATGAGATCTCCAATTGCAATGTTGAAAAAGAATCCACAAAACAGACAAATTAGGCACACAGAATATATTTCATTTTTTCAGAGTTTTCTGTATGAGATTGGCCACAAGGACACATCAGGTAAAACATTTAAATTACTTCTGGCTAACTTCTGGAATCATAAAAATTGTTTCCCTGGGTAAGTGAATACATGTGCTGCTAAGTAGCAGTAATTTGCATCAGTTCTACATCTGCAAGCTCTATTCTCAACCACCCACTCAGATTATTACTGCCAAGAGCAGCAATTGCCTAAACAGAGGACTGTAAAGATGTTTAAACACGTAAATAGATAGACTGAAGTCTTCTTCTTCTGAGATCAGTCACTCTTCTAATCATGTACTTTGAATCTCAGCTGATGATAATGCAGAGTTCCAGCATGACAGTTACTCCATTCACTCATGAGTATGTCACAAAAAACAAAATTTGGGAATTTTTTTTTTTCTTCATACTGAAGAGTATACAGTACCTAAGAATTATCTGAGATTGAGTATGAACTTCATGGAAACTCATTCATATGAGAGTGATGTAAAAAAATTAAGTTCTAGGGTAAAATGGCGTTAAATACAGCAGTCGTGAAGGCAACTTTAAAGAAGAGAAGGGCTTACAAGTGACTTATCTTAATCCAATTTAGACATTACTGCCTCAAAAGAAAACAAAATCCCTGTGCAATTACAATGAGAGAGAGAAATTATCTGATCTGTGTACATCATTGTTACCAGTTCCAAGCAAAAGAGTGTGAGAATGATCTTAGGATGGGTAATAGTTATAATTAGCATTTCAGAGAGGCTGTTCTTTTTTGAGATACTGGTAAAATGTTAAGAAAACAAGTTTGACTGTGAGCATAAGTAATGGTGTGAATTGCTGCATTGCTAAGGAAAATACAACTTGCTCTGGTTAAAACAATTTTCTTGTCACAAAACAAGCCCACTAGTCTCATTTATGTAGTACTTTTTTGCTGATTTACATAAAAATCAACAAAGTCTGGAGGCTTTTTGTTGTTATTTTGTACCATATGAGAAATCAGCTTATGTGTATTAGCTAAAGAATCTTTGTTTTGGAGGGATATTCGAGAAAAATCTCTGTCATTTCTCTCTGTAAACTAGAATTTCCTTAAGGCTGTCTATATTATGCCATGAACCATAATAGCCCCTAGACAAGACTGTGTGCTTTTCCCCTCCAGCCCAGTGCAACTGGATGCTGAGCTGCATCAGAGCAGTAGAAACAGAATATATGCCCTAAATCCCTAAATGTTTAAGTGTTCAAAAAGAGCTTATCCATTGATACAAGGTTTTTTTTAGTACCAAAATGATAGTAGGGAAATGCTTGGTTCAACAATGAACCACTCTGGCCATAGTCAGTGATTTTGATCACATGGAGGGGCAGTTTCCAGGTCTGGGAAGCCAACTGTCAAGGCAGATTCATCAGTTCTTCAGAATTTCCTTATCATTTTAAAAGAAATTTATGGGTGAATTTTAGAGACTAACGTATTTAGGCTGTTCCCTTCCAGAGCCACAGGGAACACTTGTTAAGAGTGACTTGAGATTTCTGAGTATCTGCCATGCCTACACTGTGGGAACAGTATGGATTAATTTGAAAAGGCAATGCAGCTTTACTTAAAATGTTTATTATGAACAGCTGCAATTGTGCTCAAAATACCACAGAGCTAATGCATGTGTCACAGAAAGTTGTGTTAGAAATTAGTGAAGAGATGCACTGTCGTCGTTGAAGTTGGTCATACGACAAAATTTCTTCCAAAACAGAAAACCTCTATTGAACAGAAGACTGCAATTTATATACATTTTATCACTTACACATGTCAGTGACCCATTGGCCTTTAGTAACATAAATAATTCTCAATTGGACATTGTTAGTGCGCATGTTAAACAACTATGACTCAGCACTTGATACAGGAAATCCATTCTGTGTCACCTTCCTGTACCGTGCTCGACACCTGACTGCAGTAATATAGTTCCTTCTTCAATTCCAACTGTTCTACAAAGACCCCAGTCCAGCTGGGGCCCCCCACAATGCCCAAATATAACTGTATCAATTTTGCATAATTTTATCTGAGATATAAGGAAAACTTATGATTCTTCCAGAGTGGCTAATGTGAGTATTTAAATCTCTGTGCTTAAGCTAATGCCACTTGCTCAACAGAAATTGAGTGTTCCCTAATAGGAGAAAGATCCTACAATATTCTGACAGGGAAAAGAAGCATGGTGATGAAACATGAAAGTCTGGCCATTAGGCATAGCAGATTATGATATTGACTTTTAAATACTTCTTCCTCTTGATTTGGCATGCAAAAAGGTAGCTAAAATTTGAAATCTTTGCTAGCTGAAGAACTTTCCTGTATTTTTAAACCACAGAGAAGGTGTGGTTCAACATATTGAGCATAGCCATGACCACTGATAATTGTGCCCAGTGTGAGAGCAGAGCCATTTTCCAGAACAGGTTGTGCTCTCACTGTCTTACTGGCTTATGTGCTGCCACTAAAGATTGTCATCCCTGTAGTAATATAAATATGCAATTTTTCAGAACAGGTAGTGATGAGAATAAACGTAGTCATGTTGATTTGCTTAGCTTTTGGTTCTTTTCCATTTCTTTTCTTCTTTTTGTGAACAGCATGGGAGGTGATTGTAAAGCTAGACAATCAAACTGAAGTGACAGGAGAAATCTCATTACAAGTGGAAAGAATTGATTGCTTTCATACATAGATGCAGATTTTCTCCTTTTCAATCATCCAATTAATGCTTTTGACTGTACCACGAAAAAAAAAAGTGTGCAGTGGCTGGAATAGCTTTTTGTTACATGAACTATAGCAGCAAGAGCATGGATTATCTTTAAAAGAATCAGAAAAATATATTACAAAGACCCCAAAACACTTCTACTTCTTTAACTAGTTACCTGCCTGTTTCATAGAAGAGAACACAGTCATGGGGCTTGTACTATTTCTCAATACTCCCTAGTTTTAGATTGTTTATATGATATTTTTTTTAAAATTCACGTGAATAATACACTAGCAAGCAACAAGCATGCACTAGACAGTGTACATAACTTGGTGTTTTTGGTTTTTAGGACTTTATAACCTATGTGAGAAAGCAAAATGCCAGTGGTTCACGCAGATGGGATTGTAATGAAAATTTTTGTGGGAAAACCAAAACATTTAGGGCCAGAGTTAAAACACCCACACTGCTGTCATTAGAACTGCTTTTAAGAGCTGCATGACTGAAGATTGCTGGAGCTTGGAGAGAGTATGTGGGAAGAGTCAAAAACATAATTCCACCCCTTCCATGTTTCCCTGAGAACCCTCTAGTGACTGGAAAGAAAAGACTGCTCTAAGACACACTGAGACATTCACACATAATAGCGTGTGAGAACAAATCAGCAGCATTAACCGTAGTCCAGCTGTAGTACTTGCCTGCAACATGATATCCTCTCTTTTTGTTATTTTTTTTCCCAGAGGTGAACTGTCCAGAGTAGATGAGACAGTGTATGGTGAGGCTTGCCTGGAATGTCTCCATGTATCATTGTACCTGTAATTAATTGGTATAGATAGTGCTGGTAAAAGAGGGCAGATGAAGGCTGTGATCCCAGAATAAAAACTGAAATGGTGAATAAGGTATAGAAAAAGCAAAATTGTGTTGGGAAAGGGAAGAAGACTGGGTTGAAAAGCAGTAAATGGTAGGCATAAATCCTTCACGAAAGAAAAACTCTGCCTTGTACAGAACTTCATCTTTTGTCTTTCCCATTGCATGTGTCACTTCATGGTGAGAACATTCAAAGAAAAAAGATGATGTAAATTTTCCAGTGAACACAAAATTATGTAGAAAAGAAATATATGGAGATTTAAAAATTCTGAAACAAAGAAAGATTGTAAGAGAAATCTTGAAAATGTGCAAGTATTGTAGTTGAATATTTTTAGGGTTTGTGCTTACCTTCCTTTTTTTTTTTTTTAAAGAATAATTTTATTTAAAAATTAACCTAGGTGAGTATGTTTGAGAGACCAGAATAACCTCAGAACAACAGAATGTTTTGATTTTACTTTAAGAACATTGTGTTCCCCAGAGGAAGATTTTTGATTACTTTTCATTTTAGTAAAAAAATGAAAAATGGATTTTTAACCTGTGTATTTTTTCCTGAAAACTCAGTTTATCACCTGTGAGACACTTTCAAGACAGATAAGTTATTTAAACTGAAGAGGTACACACTGTCTTTGCAGAAATCACAGGCACTCCAAACTTATTTTTGAACCACATTTTGCTTACATAATTCAGGATTTAGAAAGTAATATATGTCCTGATAACAAGGTTATACATTAGATAAAAGAAAGCTAAAACATCAATTACTACAGTAGCATGTGTGCTGTCAGTGACACATGAAGGAAAATGTAAGTCGTAGTGCTTACATTATATCTTCTGAATATAGATATGTAATTGCCATCCCAATTTAAAACCTTTTTGCCTAGAGAAATCCTATCAACACTAATTCCTGTTTTGCACACTTTATTACCCATTTTTCTCAATGCTTGAACTTCCACTTACATATGTGTTGTGTCCTGGCTATAGGAAGATTGCTGTTACTAAAGATTCATGTTGCTTTCCTATAAAACATGGAAAATTAGAGAACAAACTTGCACTGCAGCTTTGAGAAATCACATAAACTACTTCTCGGTGACTGTTTTTTATCAGCTACTGAGTAAACTTTTAACTGCTTTGTTCAAATTTCAGTTGTTGTTAGAACTAGTTATTAAGGAAATAAAGTTCCATCACAGAAGAATTAATTGCAGTTGAACTATCTGCCTGCAACTTTTGTCTACAGGAGTATTGTATTATATTCTTTCCCACTCCTATTGCTTTACTGAAACATGAGGTCAAAAGTGTCATCTTTAGTGTCCGGAGTTTTAAAAGCATTTGTCACTGCCTGTTATAATGTTTAAGCTCATGCAGTATGGTTACATGTGCAATTTTATTTCTAGGTGAGTGGCAGCATTGTCAACAAGAATAAGAAATTACCAAGTACCCAAGAAAGTTTAAAAGAAAAAAAAAAAAAAAGCCAACCAAAAATCCCCTAGGGTCTGTTGCAGCAGGTTTTACACTGGTGCCTCTCAGTAGTGCTTGTAAGGTTGCTTGCTCTGGCTTACAGCACTGGTGGTTTGTCCCAGTGTGTTGCCGTGAGTTTTCAGCTATTATAGTTGAAGATAAAATTTGAGAATTCTTATCAAAATTCCATTTCAGTTTTAAACAGAACCTGTAGGTTTTCTTCCAACCTGCTGGGAATTCTAATTTTGACTTTTTTTGCAAAATCCCTGAAATGTTAGTTACTTAGGTAAGATGTTTCTGTTGCCTTGAGCTCCTTTATCATCTTCAGCTGTCAAATCTCTAAGGGAAGGATAAAGCAATGTGTGGTGTTGCATTTAGAAAAGCATCTCACATCCGGAAGCATCAATAACTAGTTTGAAATCACTAATTGGTGCTCACCTGTTTCATCTTTTTGTTAGATTTACCTTTCCTGTGTTTGAAAGTCTTAGTGACTTCCTATTTGTATCTGTCTAGCCATGGTCCTCACAGCTTACAGCCATTTTGGCGCACAAACAAGTTTACGACCAAGAGCAGGATTAGCCCTCAGCACACCTTCAAGATAGGAGCAGAAGTTACAGCAGCACATTCACTGCTTCTGCAACACATTTTTTCCCCTTCCTAAATCTCTCCAGCTTTCTGATGGGAACTGCTGTGAAAATGCAAGAAAAAGGAAACAAACACAAAGCAGACCACCTCATATTTTGAAATTGAAATCTTTCAAGGATCATTTGCAAAAGTTTGTTAACTCCTTACATTCTACTGCAATCTGCATTCTCTTGATTTTTCTTTAAGTGAGCATATCAGAAGGTACCAAAGGCTTTCGTATTCTAAAGTTAGGTTTTACCTGGAAAAACCATTCCAAAGAAAATATTTTCTCCTTACACACTGAAAACATAAATCTGGTGGCAGGCACAGATTAAAACAACAGGTCATCTTTATCACTGTTTCATCCAGTGTTACTCATATTCTAGCAACTTTTGGCTGCTCAACAACCCCAATTAGGAAAATACCTCTGTGCATGACCTCTAGTGAGTTGTAAACTCGTTCTTGCCCCCACATGGAAGGGAGTTTGAGGTATGTGCAGATCACAAGCAATATTTCTTAGAATAGATTTTATTCTATAAGCTTTTAAGAATTCTATTAAGCATTGCTATTGTTTAGGTTCTTGCTAAAGGCAGGTAACTTCTCACAACACATTCACTTATTTATTCTTACACCCAAATTATACTGTCATGATAACCCGGTTAGAGCAACATTTGGGAAGGCAATTCCAGCTACTCAGAAAATAGAGGGCAACACTGGCAAGTCAATGGTAGGTGTTCAGAAAGCCTGTCAGTGGGTCCTTTATTTCATCAGAGGCACATGTGACCCCTGAGCCTTCACCTGCATATAGCAGGTGTCTTGGGCACGGGCCGAGTTATGGAACCCCTGTGGACACCAGCGTGTGCTGCTTCACTAGCACCAGTAGCACCAGTAGTCTCTAGAGTTTACCAGTCCTGAAGGAGCTTTCTTGTGCCACCCTTCTCAGCACATAGTTTTCATTTCTTTTTACTTTTTCCTTTTCTTGAAACTATTTTTCCATCTAAACTTAGAGATGCCTATAGAATCATGGACAAGACTTTCATGAAAAGTGCTGTTTTCATTGCTTCTCTTGGATGTCTCATCATGTCCACGCATTGTCTGGCCCCTCTTATGTTTCACCAGCTCCTCAGATCTGTGCAAATCGCCTTGTTTCTAGAAGGCTGTTCCTTCTCTTTCCTTCCTTCATGTTTCCCAGAGTGCAACATCTGGAAAAAAGCAAATCGTCATCTCTGCTTCCAAGCCAGATCCTTTTAAATAAATTTGTATATTTTGATACCACAGTAAACTGAGTGCTTTCAGTCATACATCTTCCCTCTGGCACAAAAAAGATGTGCTTATTCAGTGAGGATCTTTCTTCGTGGTGGGTCATATACCTTTTAATTTTTTTGCCATATCCCTGCATATTTTTGTTTTTATCCCTCTTTCCTCTCTGTTCTTTATGGAAATATGGTCTTTCCCAGGATGACTTCTAGCACCACATTCCTGGCAGACTGGACCATCTTTTGTTTGATAGTTTTTGCAAGTTCCAATAACTATGTATCTCTCTGACTTGGTTGAATCAAGCTCAAAAATATGAGGCCATTGAAGCAAGACAGACTTAACTGGCCCTACTGCCATAAATTCTTCCCTTCCTGATATTCAGATGGTCCTGTCTGCATGCCTAATCCAGGAGTCCTATATTTATCAGAAAGCTCGTCTGTGTTAACAGACATGTCCCAGTAGCTTTAGATTTGGAACCTAGCTAGAAAGAGCAACTGCGTGTTATTCTTCAATTTATGCAGTTTCAAATAATCTGCAACAGAGTAGCCCCTGATTTTTTCAGTTTGTTTTACAAAATTTTGTAAAAGTCCATTTGTTGCTATTTCTGTCAAGTTTATTTCTTTCCTTGCAGGATGTATTTTTCCTCCTGAAGGTAGTTTGTTATATTTATGTCAAAGCTGTTTTCTCTGAGTGCCTTGTCAGGATTTTAGAATGCATTTAAATAAGTAGTCCATGTTAGTGCAGAGAAAACATTCTTTCACCCAGTCTCTCTTAGCTAAAGAAGAGGTCCCCTTTATTGTGGCTGGATGTCTTACCCACTCTGACCGTGCTTAGGGGAGTTAGGCTTGGGGGAAGCTTTTTAAAATCTTTGTTACCTATATGTATGTGTGGGGAGAGGAAGATGTGGGGGGGGGGGGGGGGGGGTGTTGCGGTGTAGCTGTAATTCATGGTTGAGTACAAGTCTCTGTATTAACCAGTTCCTTCTATTGTGTCCTTCACAGACTAGGGATGTCTGTCTCTTAGCAACAATTTGAAACTCTCATGCTGTTTGTTGTTCAACTCTTCTATCCCAAAAAAGATGCATGATCACTTCCAAAGTTTCCAGGTTGATTTGTAAACCATTTCCTGAATGTTTATTACAGAGCAGTAGGAAATTTCTGATAGATGACATCACTTCCATTTTAAAAAGAGTATAGCTGAAGTAAAATTACTTTCAGATTATCACCAAACTAGTCAACAGTGTTACTTTCGCTTTGATATAAAACTTCCTGTCTTCTCAAGCCATACTTGAAGAAGTCTCTAGATTATTCCATGTCCTAAATAAGTACGATGTGTCACCTTTTTTTTTTGTTCTTAATTTTGTGCAACATGTAAAGAAAAAAAGTCTTTTATATCAGAAAAAGATGTTGGTATCAGTCTAGATCCTCAAACCCGCCAAATTACTGTTTCCTGCCTGTACCTGAGGCAGTACAGCTCCTTGTCTCTGCAACTGTGGCTTCCACATGGCTTTGATCTCCCCGGTTCTAGAAAAATCTTTTCTCTAGAGATGTGGCTCGTGCTTTATGCTGCCTGTCAGTTCTGACCTGCCTTCCAGAATCTGGGTCAGCAGGGCCATCTGTTGGGTTCTCCAGTCAGGCTGCACTTCTTCCTTGTATCTTCTGCCTGGTCACTGTAGGAGAGTGTGAACAGGACTTTGTTGTCTCATTAAAGAAGTCATTTTTGTCTCTCAGTGAGCAGCTTCTTGCTGCCCTCATCGCAGCTGGAAATTTTTTTACTTGTGCCTTTCTAAAAATGGTACTTGTGAATTTGTGTGAGCAGATTTCTACAGCATTCTAATGTTATAGCTAGAGCCCAATTTACTGCAGCTTATTTTCTTGTAATTAGATACTCACCAGTACACAGTGTCACCTCCTGAAAAGAGACATGGATTGCACAAGGTAGCTGTTGTTCTCAGTACTGGAGTTTGTTTTCACTAGTGTGAGATCTGGACTACCATCAGAGTCAAGAATTAACCATAAGGAATTACTTGGTTGAAGGAGCATCATATTTATCTCCTGACCACCTCTCACCAAGTACCTCCCTGAGACAACAGTAACAAAAAGACCTTGGTGAAAACTGCCATGCTGGCATCTTGCTCAGTAAATATTCCCCAGGAGAGAAAGATCCTAAATTGAATAAATCAGAAAAACTTCATGGCCTTTTTGTCTCTGAGAGACAAATTTTGGACTATAAATTTTGGGCTGCAAATATTGGAAAAGTCTGCCTCACTGATTCTGTAACTTACTTGCCCATGATTTCTTGAAAAAAGATGAAAATACCAATTTGTTCAAACTTGTGTGCTTATTAAAGGAAACTGATCTGAAATCTCTGACCTTTTTTATATTCTAGTTTTAATTAATTTGTTTGGTATTAAATAACAAAGACTTACGTTTCTGCATATGTATGGAATGTTGGAACACAAGTTTTAATTTTAAATTGGATCATTTAAATAGACAGAAAAAATTGAGATTACCACATATTCCTACCCTAGACCTGTATTCATTGTTGATGAAAAATAGAAGTTCGTAGGTTGGTTGCATGCCAAAAATATGTTAAAATAACCAGGAAAGTGGGACATTCATTTAAGTACTTAAACTGTTTGTAATTTAACTAAAATCTTAAAATTGTTGGATTTGTCTCCTTTGACTCCTAAGGAAGTCTGTAAGATCTCTAACATTCTCAGAGTCCCAGAAGTGCATTTCTTTTACTGCTGAAGCCAGTGGCAGTTTTGTTAATGTCTAGTGCAAGGAATAAATCACTCTTAGTATTTAGCTGAGTGAGCAAATGAAATTAAAATGCAATCTCCAAATATTTGTCTATTAATTTTTAGACTAGAGCTCCAATCTGAAGAGTGAGGTGTTAGAATGGTTGCAGAGATTGAACAAGATACATCCCTTTAAGTATTTCGTTTAAACCATGACACCTGCTGGTGCAATTCATGGATTGATATGATGCTTCTGTATAATTAGTGATGGCATTCTCAAAACAAAATAGCCAAGAGGACAATTGAACTGTGTTAAAAATTTTGTACTCTGAAGCTGATAGTTAAGAAAATTGTACTGTCAGTTCAGAAGAGTTACATCAGACCCCAAGCAGATGCTGTTTTATTACTGATGCAACAGAGTGGTGATAAGTCTTCATCTCCCTGCATGTAATGTTAAAACAGACTTACATATTGCGTAGCTCTGAGCGGATATTTGTAAGACTTACACTACTGAGTTTAGAAAGATGGGGCACATTCTTCTCTTCCTACTAAATTAGACTGCTTCCAAGGGGCAAAATCTTGAGATAGTGCTTCAGATTTGTTCTTTCTGAAAGTTGAAACTGATGGAGGACCATGAAACTTTAAAAGAGGCAAGCGAAAGGAGTGGCAGGAAAGGAATGTGGAAAGGGTAAAGATGGCCCTTAGTGAAGAAATAACGTATTGTTTGAAGTAGTGCAAGTTAACATGCTTTCTGTTTTGCCAACTTGTAAATGTTTAGTAATTTTTGACCTGAAAACTGTTAAAATTTTTTGTTTGTGGAATATTGTAAGATTTTCTAAGTATCCCAGCAGAGTAAGCAAAGCTGTGTACACATGTATTATGCATTAGGAACAAGCTGCCAAGTGACTCGGCTGCAATCTCCCCTCTGTCTGTAATGGTGCCAATTTGATGCCCAAAACCCACAGTTTCACATGCAGAACTGTGCCAAACTCTTCTCGATTTCAGCTCACTCATATTCAGTCAGCCAGAGCACCATGTGGTGCTTGTTGATACCTTTCCACTGGTACCACTGTCCGTGGGGCACTCCAGTGCCTCCCCTCTCCCCGGTTTGGTTGTGTGACCACAACTGGGAGATCCTCTTCTCCAGCACATGACATTTGCAATCCTGAGTGGCACATTCAGGGTGAGTCTTGACACTAATGTCACTGTCCATGGAACAGGCAATAAGTCTTCTTTATTTCAAAAATGATAAACACAGGGATAAAAAAGGCAGCATATTCCTGTGTTGAGAGAGGGGAAGATAAAAAAAGGGAGACAAGGAAGTTATAAGTAAACTAACTCATTTGATTACACCAGTTTGGGGAAGTTTATATCTTTTAACACTGTTGTTTTTTCCCATCTATACTTTTTCAGAACAGAGATTTATGTTCCAAAATATTACATTTGTCTAAATGCAGCTTCATAAAGACCAGATTTGATCTTGCTGAGTCTTATTTTACGATTATTGCTCTTTCTGTTTTACATATAGATAAATGCAGAAAGGACTGCTCTGAATTATTTGTAGCAATTACGTTAAATCCCAGTTTTCCATACATAATGTTATCTGTTCTCTTGAGGATCATGATAAATACTTTTAATATGCTTTAATGGCCTACTGTTACAAGGAATTTTGCATTGGCACAATAGAGGCAGCATTACAGTAAATTAAATTACAGTGCACACAATTAAATAGAATAATGAAAAAAAAATCAGACTTGGAACAACAGCTCTTTGGAGTCCACTGGAATTCAATTCCACAAGAAACATAATAGGAAAAGATGGTGAGTGGAATTTAGATACCTAAATTACATATTATTTTGTTTGTAATATCTCCATCAGGGATTAATGTTCTCTTGTTCAAAGACATTGATTAGACTCTGGATCATTTTTCAGATTGATTACTGTTGTAGCATAGCATTCCTTTTTCATTTATCTACCCAACATCAATATAACTGTAGAGATACAACTTTATCATATTACTGTTGTTACATAATCTGCAATTATTCATGTTCTCTCAATAACAGCTTTAAGAAAATCTGTACAGATTTGAGTTTATAGCCATATATTACAAATAACTCTACCGCATCTTCCTTTCATCTGCTCTGAAAAAAAAATCATTCTCTGACAAACCCCTTTCCAAGAAGACTTGGGCATGAGATATACTTCTGTTTTATCAAATAGAGCTAAAGTAAAGCAGATGTACAGCTCTGGACAGTTATTTTGAATATGCAGTGAAATGTAAAGGTATGATATTAGCACTGCAAATGATGTTATTAATTTTTTCCTTATTTCTGGCTTTCTGTTGTTTTGATTGGAGATGAAGATGAATTCAAGTCAATATGGAGCTCTCATTTGGAGTCTGAAGGATTACAATTTTTTTGTGCAGTTCCTACTACGGTGTGGCTCTGGCTTTATTTCCTTTATTTCCTTACTTTCCCCACAATAAAGGGTAACAGCTCTCACTCATTTAATTTAGGGTTGTCTACAGAGAATTAATTTGTTGATAATTATAAATCTATTTACAAACACTGCATGATTCAAAGTTTGCTATGTTCAGATGATTGAGCTGTTAGCCCTGCAGAATACATCCCATACTTAAGGACATCTGTGGATGTGCTCAAGGCTTTCAGGTTGGTTTTTTTGTGTTTTTTTTTAACTTCTATGGTATTGTACTTATTTATAAACTCAGATATTTCATTGGTTTAAATGAGATCAAGTCCATTTATAATCCAAAATAGAATAAATTTTTATTTGTGAAGGAGGTGGGAGTGGGAGTGGTTAATGATTAAAATACACACAAAGCCTTACCCTAATCCTTGCCTTCTGTCATCTTTTGGCTTTCACACTCTGAGAAGTTTCCTTGTAACCAAGTCTTTAGAAGTAACCCTGGCACTTCCTGGATCCTGATCTTATAAACTGTGTTTAGAAGACAGAGAAACGCAGTTGTGATTTTTTAAGTTTATGAGTGTGCAAATGCTTTGCTGAAGTTAGGCCTTACAGGCAAGTCTTCCCTTCCTGCACTTACAGACTGTGCTGTGTAAGTCAATAGCTGTTTGTTGTGAGTTTGTTCTTTGGTTCTACAACAGATGAATGATTTAGGGGGTAACTGTAAACTCTAAACAATTAATTTAAAAGTTATTTTTATGAAGTGAGGTGAAAAAATAATTAAAAAGTCTCTTTTTCTGTTCAGCTTCAGGTCCTGGTTCATCTCCTCTTATATTAAAAAAGTCTGTTACCAAATGCTTTTTATCTGGCATGAGAGAAAAAGTATGTTTTCTTTGTATTATGTCGTTAATCCTTCTCCAGAGGTCCACTTATAGAATAGGGAGATACAGGGAATGACCAGAAAGCCTTACTTCCTTAATTAAAAACATAATTAAGCATGCATATAACTCTCTCAACCCTAGTGTAACACTGATTATATTGAGTCTCCAGCTGTTAAGAGACTTGATCCACAGGTACATATGTAAGTCCAAAAAGAATGTTTCACATTTCTTGAAACTGATGTAGCAAATGTGTACTCTTGGATAGTTTGACAATAAATTATTAATTCTGTTTTACTGTTTCAAGGACAGACCCTTAGTGTCAATTGTTGAGGACAGAATTAATATTTTAGTTCAGTCTGTTGAAGATTTAGCTGCAATTGCTAAAACATGCTCTACAGAAATGAATCTCTTGTAATCATCACCCAATTAAATATAGGAAGCTTTTTTTAAAACTAGTTGTAAGTAGGAGGCCCAATCGTAGTGCTAAAAGTGTGTGGTAAAAAATGATGTGATATTAAAATTCAGAATCAAAATCTTTTTCTATGATCCAGACCCCAGTTTATTTGTGATGAGGACCTAATTGCAGCCTTCCAGTACCTGAAGGGATGGAGATGAAGAAAAATGGACAGGGACTATTTACAAGAGCATGTAGTGACAGGACAAGGGGAAACGGCTTCAGAGTGAAAGGGAGTAGGTTTAGAATAGAGATTAGGAAAAAATTCTTTACTGTGATGGCACTGAGGCACTGGAACAGGTTGCCTCAAGAAGTTGTGAATGTCCCATCCCTGGAAGTGTTCAAGGCCGGGTCTGATGGAGCTTTGAGCAACCTGGTCCTAGGGGAAGATGTCCCTGCCCACAGCAGGAGGTCTGGAACTAGGTGATCCTTAAGGCCCCTTCCAGCCCACACCATTCTCTGATTCTATGATATGAGACTCCATCTTTTACAATTGAGAGGAAATACCTACCTTCAGTTTTGTCTATTTTCTTCTACCTTCTCTCCTATCTTTCTTATTACATAAGTAGATCAATGTACTGAATCTGCAGATTTGCGTTCTCCTCCCATGATGCAGGCAGGTATCACTGCTTCTTATTCTGAAGTTTATAGGTGAAACATTACTGTTATATATTCTGCATAAAAATAAGGAGATGTAGTGAATGAACTTAAAATACAGGGTGTTTTTAGGAAGGTTCATGTACAGTAACTGCTAATCTTTTTTTCTTTAAGGTTTACTAAGTATTACTTTTCTTCTTAGTCTACCAGATATACAATATGTGTTATTATTTATAGATACATATTCAGATACAGTAATTTTAATGCAAATTTATAATTAAACATTTGTTGCATTGAAGTATATTGGTACTAAGAATTTCTAGAATAATTTATAAATAAGCTTCCAAAAGTACTTCAAGTGTAGTGGAAAAAGTATTCTTCAACATCAGTACTGTATAGAATATTGGCCTAATACATATACAAGAATACAGTTCAAATATATCCTGGAAATCTTTTAATGAAGAGTATATTCTGTAATTAAAAACAGATGAAAGGGTTTTACAAGTGTAGGATAAGAATGCAGAAATAACCCTTTTATTTAAAAAACTTAATTTTTTCATGTGGGCTTTGGTGAGAAAATGCTTATGATCGATTATAGGCCATGTTATTTGCTGTCTGGACTTTTGTTTCCAAACTGGTCTTCTCCATGTCTCAACTATAATTTTTTCTTGTATTATGTAGCAAATTTTCACTTTTTTTTTTTTTTTTTTTTAATATTTTTTCTGGAATGTAGCCCAGCACTGAAATCCA
>VXAU01000439.1:80089-98553 GCA_013399695.1 Formicarius rufipectus | reverse complement strand
AAAAAAAACAAAAAAAAAAAAAAAAAAAAAAAAAAAAAAAAAAAAAAAAAAAAAAAAAAAAAAAAAAAAAAAAAAAAAAAAAAACAAAAACAAAAACAAAACAACAACAACAAAAAACCCAACTCTGTTTTGTGCTTGGAATATGTATGGGTTAAAAGTATGGGAGGAGTATTGCAGGCAAATATTAGAAGAGATTCCTGATACCAGAAAGAAAATCTAAGAATAGATAAGAATTGCAACAAAGTTCTGGCAGGTGATACCAGTCTAATGGGTTTCCATATCTTGAGTTTGATTTATTTCTTTCATTTTCTGTAAGTTAAAGAAAAGGGTTTATAGGCTTCAAGGAAGCATCATTGCATTAAGACTTAAATATTATGAGGCATGAAAAACTGGGAGTTCTTCCATACATCATGACATATTTGCGATAGTGTGTTCTTTTATTTCTGTGAATGATTTGTGATGTATGTTCTCATTTTAATTTTAAATATAGAAAAGTCATTTATTATATGTTGGATTTGCCATTAAGAAGTGTCATTAAGAAGATGCATTTGCTTCGGGAGTGATATGAGTGTATCTGAGTGACTGGAAATGTTAGAAATTATTCTGTCAGCTTTAGGCATCTCAGGATAAAAACAAAAATGCTGAGACTACGCATAGAGGAGCAATTTTTTTTTGCTTATTCTTTAATACTTTCTTTAGAATGTACTGATGTTGCTTGCTGTAGTCATTAGCTGGATCTTTGAACTTCTTGTAGTGTTTGTTTTTTGGGGATTGTTGGTTTGTTTTTTTTTTAGTGTAGAATTTTATTCCTGCCCTATTTATTACTTTATTCTCAGTTCAGAGAGGTTGTGTTATTTAGTCTGGGCAATTTCTGACCCTTTAGATGGCCATTCTTTTTGTACCTGCACAGTCTCTGGTAGGGCCCTGACCTGGAGATGCTAAATTCTGTGAATGACAAGCATGTCTATGAAGTTTGAGGAAGCTCAGACATAGAAGCAGTGGAAACTTCCTTTTTCCCATGCACTGCTAGTGACATCACCCCAGGTGAACTCACTCCTGCATTGTGCCTTCCTGCAAGAGAGGCTGTCAGGCTGTGCTGGCCAGCTCAGGAGCAATCAGGCTTCTCATTTAGCTGATTTAAGCCTGAAATTTGGTGGTTTGAATACTACTTCTATGTGTGCAACACCATGTTTTGTAAGAATGAGCTCAAGCTGCCTCTTTATCCTGTCAGCGGTTATGTGTCACTGCCATGTATATCGAAATAGTAGAATGAATAATTAGACATGAGCTGGCAGTGTGTGCTTGCAGCCCAGAAAACCAGCCACATCCTGGGCTGCATCAAAAGTGGTGTGGCCAACAGGTCAAGGGAGGTGATCCTGCCCCTCTGCTCTGCTCTCCTGAAACCCCACCTGGGCTACTGTGTGCTTCCCAATATAAGAAAGACATGGGCGTGTTAGAGTGGACCCAGAGGAAGTCTGGAGGCTGGAACCTTCTCCTGTGGAGACAGGCTGAGAGAGTTGGGGCTGTTCAGCCTGGAGCGGAGAAGGCTCTGAGATCTCACTCTGGCTTTTCTATGTCTAAAGAGAGCTTACTAGAAAGATGGAGAAATACCTTTTACCTTAGCCTGTAGTGACTAGACAGTGGACGATGTCTTTAAACTGAACAAGGGTTGGTTTATATTGGGTGTAAGGAAGACATTTTTTACAGTGAGGATGGTGAGCCACTAAAACAGATTGCCAGCAGACATCGATGTCCCATCCCTGGGCGTGTTCAAGGCCAGGCTGGATGAGGCTTTGAGCAGCCTGGTCAAGTGGAAGGTGTCCCTGCCCAATAGCAGGGGTGTTGGAGCTAAAAGATCTTTGAAGGTCCCTTCTGACCCAAGGCATTCTAATTACTCTGTTTTATAGATATTCTTCATAGAAATGCAGATTTCATTTGAAAAGGCATAAAAGTACCTGGGTGTACAACAGCCAGCCTGAATGTTTATGTCTATCCTAAAGGATAGTGAGAGCATAAAACTTGAAGTTGAATTTGAACCCATATTTAATAAGGTCCAGATGCAGTCAGGTAGCTTCTTCAGTCACTTCGGAAGGGATTGAATAGAAGAAAATCTCAAATGACACAGATTTGCATTCTGCTTTTATTGCTCAAATAGATACTGATGTAAAGGATCTCTATTGTCTCAGATTTTATGTCTGAAAAAAAATCAGCAGTATAGTTTTCAGTTCTGCGCAGGATTCTTACACAATTACATTATAATTTTATTATTATTTCCCAGTCTTTGTCCTGTAACATATATTTTTATGTATTCATCTGGATACCAAAATTTCTTTAAGAGGTTTGAGTGGAATTAATTTTTGACAGGCTGTATTGTCATCTTTGCATAAAATTTCTTTATTGAGCCTGACAAAGACATGAATTTTGGATTAAAAAAAAAAAAATTTTTTTCCTATGTTAATCAGACATTAAGGACAATGTTACTCAGATGAGTAAGAATAATAGTTCTGAACTATTGATTACTGTTCAGGATTTTCTAAATTTTTGTGATTAAAAAAAGGCTGCTTGGCTCTTATCAATTATGTTCATGTACAAAAGAACATAATAAATCTCACACTGCAATTATTACATAATTATTTCTCATTGTCTTATATCCCTTTTAAATATCTTATGCAACTAAATATGCTCTGGCCTTATTTTTCTGTTGTTCTTGTTCCAGAATCATGTGAATATGAATATAATTTCAGGAATGACTGGAGTGTTCTTCTCAGCCATGTTTCTGGCAGACTGTTCATTTCAGGGGTCTGTCCTTCAATACTGCATTTCAGTTTAGTTTTGGTATGGGTAGGAAAGACTTCTTAAGTAACTTTTGTAAAAATGACACCACCAAGTATTTTATGCAACATAATATAAAAAGAACATTGAAGTATAAAGTGATATTTTCCTGGAGGATATGCAGATTGAAATACGGTATAAAATATTTTGCAGAACAGCATATAACTGTCTTTTGAATTTTTAGACGAACTCTGAAACAAAAAATGTTGTTGAAAATAGAGAATATTAATATTTTTAATAACATCATTTTTCCAAGATAAATTTTTGAAAAAAAAAAAGTATCATGACCAACGTTTAGCTACAGTAAAAAGTAACAATGTAATTAATATAGATACAGTGTTATCTCTGACATCGTACAACAGAGAGCACAGATTTTTAGAAAAATTAAAGGAAGCTAATAAATGTTTTTGGATTTCATCCAAGAAAAAGAATACTGTCTACTAGAAACTGAATAATGTATAATTTGGGGGGAAAATAACCCTCTACCTCCCAAAGGTATGCAAGCCTTGGTGACGGTTTTTATATCAGGTTCCTACTCTACTGTCACTTCTGCAGTCCATCTTCCACACTCCCACTGACCAAACCGAATTTTGGCTATGTCATCTAAATTAATGCTGTGCATAAATGTAGGTGGCTACATGGAGATAGTGCATAAAGTCCTTTTGGAATAGGTGGAGATTTAATGAGCTGACTCAGGAATTTCTAAATCCTTCTTGTGCTCCTGATGCCAGTTTCATCATGTCTGGGTGTTTAAACAGGGTTGCTTTATATCTGATGCTTCAGTTTCTTGGTGTTTTCAGTCCCCAGTTTTGCCACTAAACTGAACTTCTCAGCCTTGTAGACATTTTGCCAACTCTTCAGCAGTATTCGTGTCAGGCCACCAGCATGTGCACAGCAGTGGTCTTAGTTGCTGTGCCCCTTGTTGTGCTTGAAAGCCCTTTTCTCTAATCGCTGGCCTGAGGCTTTGAAGAGCAAGCATGGTGCCAAGTTCTCACAGGCTCTCGGTCTTGATTCCCAGAGTAAAGACCATGAAGATGGGCTTGAAGCATGAAGATGCTGTGGATGGCACAGCCTGTGTTAGGATGCACAGCTCAGTGTTTTCGCACACGCACACAGTATTCACATTACCAAAGCCCAGCGCTGGTACCTGTGATGTCAGCTAAAAAGGTCACTGGGGATTGGCAGCAGCCACTGAGTCATTCTTGTGCCACCAGTCCTCTCCCTGGCCCAAGAGGACTTCCAAAGCATGTGCAAGAAGACATGGCTCTGCCTAGTTCACAGAGGTTGTACTTCCATTCAGGATGTAGATGCACAGAAAGCTGCCTTTTAATGTGTAATATTCCACATGAGAATCCAGATTTTCCTGCAACAATTCGGTGCTTAATAAAAGAGTTACAGAGTGGCACTAACTTCCTTGGTGAAGAAGGGGAAGCCAGTTCAACTGTTGCCTGCAGCTTTCCGACCAGTCTGCAGTGCTGGAAAAATCCCACTGGGAAATTCTGTAAATCCTAGAAAGATGAAGTGTCAGAGGATTGCTTGAAGTGATGAAATTCAGTAGGCATGAGGCTCCATTCCACAAAACCAGAATATACAAATGAACATCAAAGCCCTGTCAGAAATGTCTTTTGACATGGGCCAGTCCCACAGATGAGCTCTTCCATATTTTGACTTTCAGTTTCTCAAGAGACAGAGAGCATTTACTGGTTCCTGGCCACACACTCATTCTGGAAACTTCTAAAGCTATTGCCAAATGCTCAATTAATTTATTTTTACCCATTTGAAATAACTGTAAAGAGCTAAAAAACAATATCTTCAATACCTGTAGTCAGGAAAATCTTCATAACATTTGCTTGGGAGCATGTTTGTGAATTAAACATTTTCATGCTTGCTTTAGTTTTAGACAATTCTTCTCCTTGAGCATGCATCAGATACTATACTGTCTTTCCAGTCTGAGTGATACAGATAAAAACGTTATTTTGTCTTAGTAGGTTGGAGTATTCATCTGAATAATCATCTCTACTGATTTTTGCTATTCCCTTTAAACAGATGGTGGTGAAAAAGATTTATTAATGGCTATTGGTATATACTGAGATGTACTTCTCCCTAAGGAAAACTTCCATGCCACGATATCCAGTATTTATACTGAAAGTGGTCTGACATGCCATGTCTCTGCAACTATGGTGTAAGGTCATAGGAAAGACTCAGGCCTGTTCTCCTGACCCTCCTTTACTGGTGGTTTGAAATGTGGTGCAATAATGGGATAACTTTGGAGAAATCTCCTCTCAAACAACAGCCATGTTTAGGACAGAAGATCCTGTTCTTTTTTTACACCTGGTCATTGGTTTTCTTCTAATGCAAACTGCCATGTGGATATTAGCCCTGCCATTCCCTTCCATCCCACAGATCATGCAACAGGCCCATTGTCCATTGCAGTGCTGTGCCTATTCTATTATTTCCCTCGCATTTTCTGTAATGTTTCATGGTACAAGTCAAATTTGGATTCATTAAGGAAAATAAAGCATGGGGTATGAGAAATAGTGGGTCATAAGCCTAGAAATGAGTGCGATAAAAATGCTTGCATGATGTTAAAAAAGGAGTTTGCCTTTTAAAAAATAAGTAATTAGAACATAACTTAAACAGAGAAGAATTAATGATCATGGACTACATTCACATAATTTCCAGAAAGCTGATGGCACTCCATCAGTGTCAAGGGGAACTCAGGGTTTTGATGTCCCCATAAGAACACATGGATTTAGAGAACCAGAGTACTAGGCAGGGTGCTGGAGAAAAATTGGCTGGATATTTATTACAAAAGGTTTAACCCCAGCTGACAACTCAGCATCACCCAGCCGTTCACTCACTCCCCAGCTGGTGAGATGGGGTGAGAGAATCGGAAGGGTAAAATTGAAAAAAACTCATGCATTTGAGATAAAGGCAATTTAATAAGTAAAGCAAAAGCTGCAAACTCCAGGGAAGCAAACTAAGGAATTAATTCACCACTTCACATGGGCAGGCAGGAAAGCAGGGCTCCATCACACATAGCAATTACCTGTGAAGAAGCTGGAGGGGGACTTCTTGAAATGCCATGTAGTGATAGGACAAGGAACAACTGCTTGAAAGTGAGAGTAGGTTTAGATTGGATGTTAGGAAGAAATCCTTTATTGTGAGTGTGGTAAAACAATGGCCACAGAAATTATGGACTCTCCATCCCTGGTGTGTTCAAGACCACATTAGATAGGACTTTGATCAACCTGGTCTAGTGGAAGGTGTCCCTGCCTATGGCAGGGAGGTTTGAATGAGATGATCTTTAAGGTCACGTCCAACCCACACCATTCTATAAAGACACCATTCTATAAAGACAAACACCATCATTTCAAATGTGTCCCTCCCCCTTTTTTCTTCCTCCACCTGCTTTACATGCTGAGCACGATGCCATATGGTCTGGAGCGTCCCTTTGGTCAGCTGGGATCAGCTGTCCTGGCTACTTCCCCTCCCAACTTCACGTGCACCTTTAGCCTTCTCACTGGTGGGGTAGGATGAGGAGCAGAAAAGGGCTTGATGCACTGCTCAGCAATAGCAAAAACAACTTGATATTATCAACCCCGTTTCCAGAACAGTCCAAAACTTTCATGGATAGGCACAGGATTGGCTAACAAACCTTCTGTATTCATCTCTTTTTTAGGAGCTTCTTTAGTATTTGAACAGGCTAGTTTTGATAGAAAATTTTAGAATCACATCCAGAAATACTCTTGATAGTCCACTTATCCTAATTCCCTGTGCCTAAAATGCTCATTCACTCAGGAAAGTGAAATAACACTGTGGTCGATAAACACTAGGGAAATTCAGCTCACTGTGTAATCCCAGTAAAAGGCATTGACACCAAAGGATCTGCTGCTGGGTACTGTGGGAGAAAAAAGCAAAGGTCGATATTCAGTAAGTTAAATACTCATTGCAGATTATTTACATAGCTGAATTTCATGCCCATAAATTAGAGGCCTTTAAACAAACATCTCTGCCGTTGCTGCTGTGTTAACATATCTGTGTATGCAACTTAATATTAGCAATAAGAACCTTTAAAAAATTCGATTGCTCAGACAGGACTACTAATATTTTCCCTTTTTATTTTTTTAAGAATAATCTAGAAAACTGTGGTGTCTAAAAGAGGCTTTTCCTTTGTCCAGGCTGCTGATTGTCAACCCAGAAACATTGTATTTGTGTTGAAAATTGCTGCATGTGAGATTTATTATTTCCTGCATGTACATCTCAGTATGTACTTTCCTATTTTGTTGCACTTCTAGTGACCAGAAAGTTTTCAGGCAATTTAAGAAAGCACTTAAGAAAGGTTAGCCATTTAAGCAGGGTTTTCTTACTCTAGGTATTTAAATTGCTATGACCTTCTCAGCAGTTAACAAGGCTTTCCTAATTGATTAGATGCTAATTTGGTTTCAAGAAAAAGAGGGATATTGATTTCAAAACCTATCAAGTATGGATCCTTTCACTTCTCAAAAGAAAGATAAACTTCTCAGCCAGAAACTAATGGCATTTTTCCTTTGGTAAAGAACATTATGAAACATGATCTCAGGTGACAGAGCCCGGAGTCTGTAAGCCCACCTAGCATCCTGTGACATTGAGTCTTTCCCTGTTGTGTTTGTACAGAGTTCAGTTTTGACACTGTGACATCCAACTTCGGCTAGGTCCAGACCTACACCAACCAAGTCTGCACTGCACCAGTTTGTCCCATGAAGTGTTAGCAGTTCCCCTCATTGTCATCTTGTAGTACCTTCAGCCAAGGAATTCATTTCCACGCTACACTTACACTGTGGGATCTAAGGTTAAAAAAAAAAGGAGAGGAGAGGTGTTGGAGTGGGGCTGCATCATTTCACATCCATAGGGAGGATTTTGAGATACCCAGCACTGTGGGGCACAAAGCTGTGCAGGGTCCATGGGATATCCCCTCAGTGACACTTCACGATTCCGAAGCAATTTGGTTGCATTCAGGTGAGAAGAAGAATCAAGGATGAAGGGTAGAGGTGGTCTGTGGACTGCTTTTTAAATCCACGGAGGATCACTGCTGTGGATGGTACTGTGGTCCATCCTGCTATGTATTTTCCCAACTGCCCCTTGCAGTTTTTCTCCCCAAAGGACTCTGTGGTTTAATGTAGGAGTAAAGCTAACACACAGGGTTGTTTGAATGCACAGTTGTCCGTCCCTTACAGCTGCAAACCCTTCTGCCTCCTCAGAACAGGCACTGCCTTCATTGGCAGACCTCGTGCTGGGGCCTGAGGGCTCTGTGGGCTGTGCTGGCATCTGCCTGGCCCTGAGCAACAATCTGCACCCTTATGGGCTCAAAAGGTAAGAGTCCAGGAAGAAGTAGTAATTGAAAGCATGACTAATTGTTACAAGATCAATAACTGACCTATTTGGGATTGCTCTATTTCATTAATTTTCAAGGCAGAGTTTGGCTGTATTCAGCAGTTCTGTGGACTGGTTTTACCTTTCATATACACTGTTAGGGATACCTGTATCTCCTAATTACCTCTGGAAGAGAGTGTCTTAGCCAGGCCATACCTAGTACTTAACCACAATCTACACTGGTATGAGGAAACTCACATGTTTTCATTACTGAATGCAAAGATTTTGTAGGAAAGGCTTTTTAAAAGAAGCAAGCATGCATCATCGTAATGCACATAATGGAAAGAATAATTGTGAGCTTTTGGAAAGTACTGAGTACTTTAGCACCTCTTTGGTGTATCACAATATAGAAAATAACTGCAGTGAGAAATGCTACTGGCTATTCCTCGTTACCCTGTTTCTGGTGTTTTCCTTCTCTGCTGCTTGCCACTCTTCTTGCTGGTTTTAACTCCACAGACAGTCCTCAGACCACCCCCAAGCAAATCTGAAAGCTCACCTGAGAATGGAGATGGATCCCTACTGGAGGCAGTCTCACCTGGAGCAGTGCTCCAATTCATTTTGCCTTGTTTAAAGATTAAATGTGTAAGCATTGTGTGTTACATGGTGTTTTCTCAGGCAGTGTCTGCTTTCAAGGTCTACTCTTTTGTTTCTTCACATAGAAGCAGAAAATTTTCCCACTACCTTTCAACAAAAGACAGACTGTGCAACAGCAGTTTTCTTTCCCCTAAGGATGGCAGCCTGTCATCTCTATTAATCTTCCCCACATTATCATCACCTGCATGCTTTGTTCCACTATGATGGATTTTTACACCAAATATAGAAAACTAATGACAGTTGAGAGAAAGTGATCCCCCTGACAGAAGGTTGCAGACAGAAAGATGAAAGTGGACAGGGTTAAATTTGTGCCATATGATGAGTCCTATGGCCGTTTTTGGTTTTCTTCTCTGTTTTGGTTACTGAGGGATTTCTGAATCTCAGTAACGAAGTTCCAAGGAATGTTTCCCAGTTTCTTTCTTTTTGTTGGAGGTGATTTTATATACTATATAAAGTCATCCTATGAACTTCCAGGGGATGTTAGTCCATTTGAAGTTGTAAACATTAATTGGAGTACATATAATGGAGCCCATTCTTAGCATGGCACCCAATGCATTTAATCCAAATACTAGCTCTGTGCATCATCAGAATGGAAAAGAGTAGAAAAGGCTGAAGAGTGGGTGTTCCCATCTACCTTGCTATTTTCCATTCACAGTTTGTTTGGGTATTTTTTTACATCACTTTCAATTGAAAAAGGTCTTGATTGCTTTTGTTACATTGTTGGGGTTTGATGGAGATTTGCAGTGATGCGTAGCAATATACTTTACTGTACATTATAGCACTAGGTGCCACAGCGTTGAGATCCTATTATTTGTTCAAGACATTTTGTGAGATGCTCAATGCAATTTAAAGTGTTTGTGTGGGTTATGAAGTAAATAGTCCTTGCATTTATATTAGTACTGCCTCTAACTGAAAGCAGTGTTAATTTTCCAAATTAGAAGTAGTAAAGCTTTTTTTCCCCACTAGGGTGTTTACTGTTAAATGTAACTATTGACCACATTAAGTATTCCAGTTAAAAATATTTTCCTACTTTTTTTATGCTACCCTGGTCCTCTACTTGTCATTATTAAAAATGTGCTTTGCTTAGGATGACTTTCGCTGGGGTTTCTGTTATAGTACTCTACTGACTTTTTTCATTGCTGATATTGAGCTCAATACTTATATCCCAAGGTAGTGCACAGATATTTCTTATACGTGCCATTCTCTACAAAAGTGCAGAATTTTCATGGATACTTTGCAATCTACTGATTTAATAGCAAGTTACAAAATTATTGCTCCTCTGTTCCAAGTTGAAAGAAACCTGTGTTAAAAACAATGAAATATAAATGGTCAGTTATACTTCCTTGTGGTACTGCAAACTTGAAAACTTTGGATCCAAATTGTTTCTTTTAGAGATATAAAGGTTTTTGTACCAGCTCCTGCAATTGTTACAGAAGCAGGTAGAGAGACCAGTAGAGTACTTGTAAAGAAAGAAACATTAAAATGACAAGTGCAAGGACAACGTTTAGCTTTGATATTAATTAAGCATTAAAATTTATTTTTTGGTAAAATACAGATATAAAATTATTCTTCATACTGCTCCTTTTCCTTCAACACCATCTAATCCCTTTGGGATTAGAAATCTAATGAAAACCTCTGAGGAAAAACATTAGAAGCTCATGAGGTGGTACACTCTCAGTCAAGAGATGAAGAGCTGTCCCAGCCCTGGAGTGTATGGTTCAGGAGGGAGCATCCCTCTCCATATCTGGGGCAGAGAATTCCTCAAGGTATGGCGGTCTAGTAATAACGGTCCCCGTTTGATGAGGGTGCAAACAGAAACATTTATTGAAATTACAACATACAATATATAGGTTCAGCAAATGAATATTCATCCCAGGGTTTGACTTATGCAAAATACGGAAGGAGATATTATAACTAGGAGATAACACACTATTTACTATGGAGAGGCAGATGGTAATGGACATAAGTTAGAAAACACAATGAAGTCTTCATCCAGATTCAGAATGCATCCACAAAGTCAAGGCAGCTTCAAACATCTTGGAGGCAGGGAGGCAACAGAGTTTTGCAGTCTTTTATCTGTCAAGAGATGTCCATTCAAGGTTCTCCCAAGGTCTCCTCGACATCCCTGTTAACTCCTTCGTTGCCAAGCAGTTTTGTGCTCCAACATCAAGGTGATGCTTAAATTAATCAAAACCATGTGTATTGTGGTTTGCTTTTGATGGAGGGTAGCTTCAAAGTATTTCCTTGTTGGAATTGGAAATAGGGAAGGAAACTGGCTCTTAGAAATATTCTGTGAACAGCAGTTCTTGCAGCTCTTCTGTTACCGGAGCAGTTTATGGTACACACTGTGTTTGTACTGACAAAATCCATCACCCTCCGCTACATCACTGGTTCAGGGCCACGAAAGGAGCTCATATCACAGATCACCTTAGTGGACACATGCTCTTAGGTCTTCACGCTACACTCTAGGTCTGGGAAATGGTAGGGAAAAAACCCCAACAACCCTACAACACACCATTTTTTAGCAATTCACCTCTGTAATAGATGAAGTGAAATAGAGTGAAGCATGCAAGAGAATAACACATTTTTTTCACATAAAATTCATTATAACAGATAGGAAAATGAGGAGAATAAACCACATTCATGTATAAATATAATTGATTTTTTTACATGTAATACTAAATAATATCATGAATAAAAGATATTTCACTATCAGCTGAGGAAAGACACTATGTGAGAGCTCACTGTAAGAGTTACTTTGACAGCTAAATGTGATTAAATAAAATTGGAGTAGGATAAAGTGTGCTCAGTTCAAATACAGTGTTTTAAAATTTATGCCATATTTTTCTAATATTTTCCTGGAAGTCAAAATGAAACTTAGAGGCACTTGAGTCTTTTGGTTCCTGCCAATTTCAACTGCTGGCAGACAGTGCCTGTTTTGTCAGCCTGTTCATTGGAGAAATATTAACTAAAAGAAGTAGCAAAATGAAATGGTTGGATTATGTATTTTTAAAAACTAACATAGCCTTAATTTTAAGACTGAACTGTCACACTATAGGGAATCTAGTTTTTTAATCATTCTGTACAAAGCTAAGCTAAGATGAAATGCATGCTATAACGTGTATTTATGTAATATGTAACCCCTCTAAATGAACAGAAGTCATCAACATGGCTAGACTTCATGAACGAAGATTTCGGAGGGTTTTACCCACACTTGCTGCAAGCGCGCTGATGGCTGATAAGGCCAGTGTGAGATAGGCGAGTCCGGTTGCAAAAGGCACAGCAGAAAGTCTCCTTAGGTGGCACTGTCAAGGCACAGTTCTTTCTGCGGTGTCTTTTCTCCTCCAGGCTGATTCTGCATGCTGTTTCAAAGGAAACAGCAGTGGTATAGATTGCGTGTCTCCACGTCTCCCGATTTGAGGCCAGAGTGGACCACTGATTCTATTTTTCATTATTTTCATTTTCTGACTATGAGTACTTTAAGTAAAAATAAAATTAAAATATAAAGCATATAATGTGACTCATATCCTGTATAACATTGTGATATCCTAATAGAATACACTTGAAAATCTGGGTTTTTTCCATGGCTTTGCATCATCTTGGGAAAGAAGTATGTTCAACGCAGGTCTAGTCATACATTTGTCACTGCTCCATTCTGCAAAAGAAGCAAATAGTCTGGTTTTAGTTAGCCATCATGCTGTAAACCTTTATTCCTGCCAGTTTTGTTGGTCTAAACAGTTATGAAGGACCATGAAAAAGTTTGCAGGTTACAGAAGTGCCCTCATAGTTGCTTAACTCTTTTTTTTTTTTGTCATGCATACTGGTATGCTTCATGAAATAGGAGTATTGTTGTTCATCTTAATAATATAAGAAGTACTGAGATCTTCTAATTGAAAGATTCATTCGTCAATGCCAAAAGCTGTCAGCTTTTCCTAATGAGGAATGTAGAAAGTCACAATGGACATTTGGAAAATTCAGTAGCAAAATAATTGGTGCAAAATCGAAATTTAATGAAGCACTAATCAGCGTGTGCATAACCCGTTGAAATGTCTGTTATGGCAGAATCACAAAATATTCAGAGTTGGAATGTCCCCTTTATGTTTGGCATTTAGGCTTTGCAGATTTACTGAGCGTGAGATGTGACAATAAACTGCACAGTGATTTGCTTAAAGTCGCAGCCAACCAGTGTCACTGGCAGGGGTAATCAGAGCAAAGCAGAGTGGGCTGGCACAGGGTGGGGTGTGCTGCTCAGGCAGATGCTGGCTGGGAACTGAGCAAGTAACAGGAGGAGAACAGGGTGACCAAGGAAATCTAGGCAGACACTTGATGGTCCTGTGGTGAACAGTACACATTGATTATGTAGTAGTATCAGTCTTAATGTTATTGCTGCAGTACCATCCATTTTGCTCATTTCTTCTAACTGATGAAAAATTGCGCAGTAAAAAGGAATTATTTTTATATATATATATATTCATATATGTATTTTTTTCCTTGTGTTTTGTCCAAAATACAAATAGAGGAAGAAACAAAAACACAAATATTTTGGAAAAATGCAAACCCAACCAGTATGTCAGGTCTTTATTTTTCTCCTAACAAAAATATTTCATATTAAAGCAGTTCACATGTCAGTACAATAATCAGGTTACTTCCCAGTACTCTGGCAATGCACTGCTTCTACAAAAAAGTATACAGCAACTCTTCCACACGTTACCATGAAGCTCTTACTGACTGTCCTGGTAGGCAACAGAGATTATAAACATTCAAAGAAATCAGTGAAGCTTCAGCATAAATTTAATGCTGAAGTGCTAACTAAAGAAGGATAAAGTTAGGACTGAGCATAACAATTCTGTAAGAATATGACACTCCCCTGCTCTAGAGCGGGGCGTGCTGCTCCTATTCTGTCTGTAATCATATTACATGGCCATTTTAATGACCTTATTAAATTCGTTGTAAGAGTTTTGCTCCCATTACTGTCATCTGAAGGCTGTCTCCAGACAAAAGTAGACTCTGGTAGCTGGAAATACAATCCTCAAGTTTCTTTTTTTTTTCCTAAGTTTTTTTTTCATTTTAGAGAGAACATATGTCTCTTGGCTTTGGCTAACCAAAAATCTCAAGATATTGGAATTTCATCTCCTGAAAGATGCTCCCAGTATTTCTGGCCATCCTAGTAATTTGTTTTTGTACTTAGTCCAGCTTGAATCCTAAGTACATCCATGCTGCATTGGCTGCAGTAGCTATTTTCAATGAAAGATTTTTGATCAATATGTCTCACTCGGCAGCAAACAAAATTCATTGTAAGGAGTGCAGTGAACAACTAATTTCATTTATTGCTTGGCTTAGAAACATAAAGCCAGGTTATACCAACGTTTATAATACAACATTTTCCAAGGATATGCATAAATTATTTAGTGCTTCTGCCAGGAATATTACAAAAGAAGATCTACATAAAAATGTTTATTTTTCAATGCATTATAATTTACATAGACCATAACAATACATAGTTAGGAATTCAGAATTAAATGCAAAAATATTATATTTAATAGTGCATAATATTGCTGGGACTTCCAGTATTTCTAAGCTATAAATTTATTAATGCAATATATCTAGTAAGATATTGTGTATATTTTTTTACATCAATATTTTCTGAGGCCACTTAAAGCTTTACTGTTGTGTTGATTTTGTAGATATGCTTTCAGAGATGCAATGTCTATGAAAAGGGATTTTTGTGAGAAACGAAATGTACTGATCTTATCTATGTAAACCTAGTAAAGCATTGCATAAGTCCTTTTAGTCTTGAAACAGTGTAAGCAGATGCTTTCAGGGACTGGTTGGGAAGAAATTAATACATTAGACACTGTGATCCTGAGCCCTCCAGCTGCTGTGTTGGTGAATAATGCAGAGGATATAGCACATTTTGCTTCTGGCCTTTGTGATTTCTCTCTGATGGCTCTGTATTTAGGTCTTTCTGGTTTAGAATTTATTTTTTTTTTCATTTAATTAAACCTTAGCACAAGTGGCATATTCAAAATAAAAGCGCTTCAAGCTGTGGTAGAACCTGAAATGTAACTCTTTTATTATTTACTATCCTGAATGTTTTTACTAATTCATATCCAATTCTCAGCCATGGTGTAGTCATTACCAGTTGCCTGGATGGTTCTACTGAAGGCACTTTCACTCCTTAATCTCACTCTCTTCTCCCAGAAGAGCTGAATTGGTAGTGACAGTGGAAGTCTATTTTCAGAGTCTGTGCTTTTAAGGAACATACCATGATGTATTTTTTGAAAAGTAGTCATCCGGTCACAGCAGGGGGATTGAGTGCCCTTAACTCAGAGCTTTATATATAATTAGTGGAGAAGGCAGGACAGGCCTCCAGAGGAAAATGAAGATAACCTAATGTGTTCTGTATTTTTCTGTTCTCAGTGTAGGAATGAATGGGTCATGGAACTGTGCCTAAAGCCGAACCTGCAGTGACAGTGGGCACACTGAAATTTCTGAGTTTGTATCTGAATTTATGTCAGGTGTTGGGCTTCACAGGTGATGCTTCTATCCAATTGAGTTTTAAAGCTACGCGTCTTTGAATCAATACACTCATGAATGAAAAGAGTAGTGGCCTTTGGGAAGTATGGATGTGATTTGCCTTTGACAAATAAACTTGCCGCTGTACTTTTTAGAAAAGTCATGTACCTATGAACTGGAAGAAGGACACACTTGAGAAGCTTTGCAAAGTAAGGAAAAAAAGAACTTTTTACACTTATTTTGAGTCATTCTGAAAGAAGTGATGCTCTAATATGCCATGAGAGAGACAAAATAAGGGAAAGCAAGACTAATTGTGGCTGTGGGGTTTTTTTTCTCGTTGGTTTGTTTTTGGTTTTTTTTTCTAAAAGCAGGAAGCCAGCTCTGCTCCATTAGTGGAAGTGAACTGTGAATGGAAAACATCAGTTCTGTGCTGAGCCTGAGATAATGTATCCATCTTCCATCAGACAGAATTGGTATGGGGACTCTGCTGTGCTTGTGGCAGCGCCAGCTGTCAGCTGATGTATCTGAGTTCATCTCACACTGTAGGCAGAGCACTCCATTTAAACATGTTCTCCCAAGCCAAGTGAACAGGTAACTAACTGCTAGGAGGATGAGTTGTGTCTTCTGGTCACTCTAAAAAGAAGGTTCTGTTTATCCTAGTTATTTGAGGTGCCTTCAGAAACGACAGCTGGTGCAGCCCAATCTGCCCTTTGAGACCTTTGGCATTCAGCATAGCTCATTGTGTCGTTTCTTGCCTTTAATTTTCAGGTAACAGCAACATTAATGATACAGGAGCATAAAACGTGATTTTTCAGAAGTAAAGCACAAAGACAAATGTGTGGGTATAGCTGTCAAACAAAGTTACAGATTGATGAAGATCCATGTCATATTCAGTGGAATTATGCTAGACTACAAAGTGCAGGGAAGCATATTCAAATAGAAAATAATTTTTAAAATCCTGTTAAACTTCCTGAAGTCATGATTTTGAAGTCAGGCTGTGATTCTTTTTCAATATTGTATTGCTGTTTCTTAAATTTGTCTTTTAATATCTAGCCTTGCACCAAGATTGCAAACTCTCCAAGTACTTCTAGAACTTGTTACTCATGCCCCTTGGTTGGGTAATACCCTTTCTACATCTTTTAGAGGAAGAAATGGGTACTATTTTTCCAGTTTGTTCACAGATAATGTGCACCACGTGGCCTTTACCTGAACATAATATGAAATAGCAAACAGGCAGTTTCCTTGTTTAGAAACCCAATCTGTCCTTTAAAGATCCTACTTCAAAATTTGGCTTCCCCCTGTGAAAATTTTCACAACTCCTTCGCCTCTGTTTTTCTTTTGCTTGGAGTCAACGAAAGCTGTACGTGCAGCCAAATGGGTAGTGGGTCCTACATTCTCTTCTGGCTTGCAGGAAAAAATACCACACTGGATTGTTTCTCCATTCAGGAGTCTTGTATGCCTGCTTGTTTTAACCTCTTGTGAGTCAACGTGGTGATTACATGTTTGCTCTTGTAGCCCAAATGAGTGATGTCCAGCATGACGACCAGATCTGACAGCCACTGGTGAAACATGCAGGCCCTGGCCAACGCGGCCTGTATTCAGCACAGACTGTATTTTGGTGAACAGCTCTTGTAGCTGTTCTACCAAGTTTGGTTGGCAGTACTGCTGATGACACAGGTATGTCCATCAGTGCTTTGGTCTCCAGCTCGCTCCCCAAGGCTGCCATTGAGGCTCTGCCCTGGAGCTTCTCTGGACACCAAACAGTCTGCACAAAACCTGCTGTCTCTCATCAAAACAGCTCCTCACAACCTGATGGCTGTGCCTGATCAATGTCTTATGGTTTTCGACCTGTCAGAAGCCAGAGCAGAGTTCATTCTCAGATCAAGCAACAGGGAAGTAGCTGCAGTTGCCTCCTCCAAAAAAACACAAAAAAGATGTGAGAAAATCTGATGCTGTGCTCTAAAACCATCATTATCTGTTATACAGAGCACAGTCACATCCTTTTTCTAATCCACTAGAACCAGAAAATCAGCAATGAAGATCGTAAAGTCTTCAGTTCGCCTATAGAAATCTAAGTAAACAATGGACCAAAAAAGAAAAACATATCATTTCTTGCCTTCATTACTGCATTTTATATTGCCTTTCCTTCTAGACTTCTCTCACCTGAAAATGAAAGCTTGATTTCTGTGTGCAGGGAAGAGAAGGATTCTATTTCCAAGTCACCTGTTTTTTTATGAACACACCTGGGAAGCAGCTAAAAAGATTCCCAAGAGAGTATGTTTGCAAATATGTTTGACCCATCTCTGTGTAGAAAATGAATGAAAATAATAGAAATAAAATACAAAGCAGTCTACTGAAAATAGGCAAGAAAAACTCACACTATTTAGATGAGCACTGTAATGAGCTATACTGAAGACACCAAAAGAGACTGCTGTGCTTAAACCATTTGTCAATCATAATGTTGACCAAAAGATGTTAAAAACTTAAAGGATGAAGATTTTCAAATACGAAACCAGAATGCTTCGATATTCCACTGCAGAAGACCAAGTCTGAATTAAAACACTTGCATGCTGTGCTTAGATTTAGACAGTGATAGGAACAGTGGGTGGCTGGCTCAAAAGATACGGCATGGATTGATTACAAAACTAGTCAGCAGTCACAGGCCTTGTGTACTGGCAAATATGGTGATTTATTTCATCTTGGATATTGTTTCTGCACTCACCCTTTATGCTCTGGCCTGAAAGTAAAAGGTGCTCAAAATCATGCTTTTAGGTTTTTTAACAGCATGTTTCATAGTAGTGTGCTATAAGGGGAGTGTTACAAAGCAAAGGACAATCCTTCTGATTTAAGATTAATGTATGGCACTTTGTAGCAATCCACCTAACTCCTGTGTTCACAAATTAAAATAAAACTTGAATTAAACCAACCCATCACTTCAACTGGTACTCCAAAGCTTCCTTGGGCTCTCAGGGAATCTCAGGAAGCCCAAGCGGCTGAGCTACTGTTGGACTGACTGGGTCTGGCAGGCAGCCTGTCTGCTTCTCCCCATCACTCTGCTGGGACTTTTTCTAACACAGCCTCATGGGTTTTTTGTTTTGTTTTTTTTTTTT
>VXAU01000439.1:46036-80034 GCA_013399695.1 Formicarius rufipectus | reverse complement strand
TTTGTTTGTTTGTTTGTTTTTTTCCCCTAGAAAAATGTTATGCAGTAGCATACAAAATATTGCATAGAAATAGCATTAATATTATCTGGCTCTACCTTAATTTCAGAAAATAGTGTCACAGTTTCTTAATCTCTTAAATCTTTCCTTGTTGTTGTTACCAATATGGCTTCATAAAGTAAGCAAGAAGGAAGCTGACTGGAGCTCCTCTCAGTTAAAGTATTTCAGTCACATATGCTGATCTAGGGAAAAGGACTCTGAACTTTACAGATAAACCCACTGCATGTCTGCATTCCTATCAATACTTACATAATCTGAAAAAAAGAGCTTTTTATAATTTCTCTGCAAAGGAAATTTGGGGGGCCTCAGCTTGATAACCTCTGTTTCCCACTCATTGTCCAACAACTATACCATCCTATGTGATAGAAGAGACTAGTGACTCTTACCCAAATATATTCTCTGAAGGAATGAAAGAAGAGCAATTCCCAAGCATAGAACTAAGCACAAAACCTACAGGTTTGGGGCTTTAATTCTGCCAACAATTTGAAGTTGTTTTTAGCTAGTCCAGGTTCCTTGCTGCACTATATGCAGATTGCATTTATTTTGCATATTATTCAACTCAACAGTGGCATTTAATTTCTCTTCCCGCACAGCAGGATGCTAAAGTTGCCAATCTGCATTTCCACAGGTGAATCACATTTCCTGTCTCTGTGGCAAACATGATGGTTCATCTCATTTGTCACCCTCCCCTGTGTCTGAGGAGACAGTGGCAGAAAGATTGCAAACTAACATGTGTGTGGACTAGAGGGTTTGCAGCCCTGTGCCCTAGGGAGAGATGCTCCACTGCCTTGAGCCTCTCTCACCGAGTGCTTGCCAGCTTTGCTGCCTGTGTGCTGCTGGCAGCATGACCAGGCAGCACGGGCAGAGGCAGGTACTGGTGAGTGCAGTCTGCCAAAACAACAGCAGCAAGGAATGGTTGACAAGAGGGATTTTTTGCTGCTGAACATTTCTAGCAGAGAAGCACCCTCTGAGAGAATGGAATTTAGAGAGGTACTGAAAAATAGCAACATTTAATCAAGCATCTTTCCTTGCTTACTGATGATATATAAGTCCCCAGCATGTGGAGGGCCTCTCTTGTGAGTATGAAAGAAGGATGTGCCAAGGAAATGCACGTGCAGTCGGGTACTGGTGCTGGAGGAGGCACTGCAGCCACAAGGGCAGGTCGCAAGGACCAAGGAAGGGATATCAGAAGACCTGGAAGCAAACAATCCAAGGGACCAGTAGTCCCCATCATGGCCAGGGGTTGAGGAGCACTGTCAATTGAAATTTGTCATGCTCTGGTTACCAGAGAGGCCTCTCAAGTGCTTTTTCCAGACTGCTCCGTGCATCCCAGATGTGTGCAGTATTATGACATGATGGCTGTGGTGCCACTGTTCAGACTGCAGAGGGGCAGAGCCTGTAATGCAGACAGATTTACTGGTGGTGAAAACTGTGGTGGTTTTCACCTGTTGTCCACCCAAACCTCCAGGCCCCTGCTTTCCCAGAGGGAAAGGGAAAAGGAGAAAAGGCAAAAACCAGCTGAGAGATAACGGCAAAACAAACTCAGAGTAACTAAATACTTAAATTTATTACTAACAAGATAAGAACTAAAACTAAAAGTAATAAAACTAATAAGTAAGAAATAAATCAGTCTTAAGAACACCCCTCTCCTCCTACTCATCCCTCCCTCCAGTGGTTCGAGAGAGCAGGGAATGGCAGTTTTGCAGGTTGTTGTTGTTGCTGCCATTCCTCTTGTCCTATTCTTCTTGGCATAATTGGCAGACAACAGCTGAGAGAGGGTTAATTAATCAGCTGCTGTGGTGCAGTAGCAGTCTCACAGGTCTCTGTAGCCTGGGCACTGTGTGGCTTTTCTGCTGGGGAACTGCATCACTGTCAAGCTCCTCTGAAACTTACGTAAAATCATGACAGAGCAAATGGAGTTTCTCATAATTACGTATCTCATCCCTCTTAAATCATACCAGAACCTGTTGGCCAGCATTGCTTTCGCAATCACCAGCTGTTTCAGAGCAAAATAAGAATTACACTATGCAGCAGAAAAAAGTACGTATGAAGCTGTTAGTAGTAACATCTCAGCCAGCACTTGCCTGATTGCCTAGGTTTTCACCTTCTTCTTTGCTCATTTTGTCACCAGCAGCATTACATCTAGGTCAGTTGTAAAATACTGCCATTTTCATCCAGCATGCTCAGTGAAAACCTGTAATGCTTACATTTGTGTTTGGAGGAGAAAATTGATATATATAGTGTTTCAGATTCAGGTTGGATAAGTTATTATTTCCTGAATAGTTAAAATGATGTCTGTAATCCTTCAGCCAGCTTCCAAAGTGTTGCCAGCAGTCTTTAAACTTGTCTAACATTGTTCTGGTACTATTTATTTTTTTTTCCTTCATACTACTAACTTTTATAAAAGAATCTAACCAATGCTAGATATTTGCTGAGTTTTTTTGTTAACATTTTCATTGTTACCAATTGTATTTTGATTTCTTCTTTAATAACATGATTTGGGCATATCTAAAAAGATACTCATATCCTTAAACTGATTTATTCACCTAAACTCCCAAATCATCTTGAACACCAGCCTCAGCTTGAGATGAGTCACCTGGGAAAGTGCCTGTTTCTTGCCATTGAGAGCTCCATGTGACTAGTTTAGGCTTAAATATCTGGCTTCTGGATGCCTAAGTCAAGGTTAAAAATCTAACTCGGGGAACTCAAATAATTGTTCAGCTGGCCTATAACTATCTTGTCAAACTGAGACCTTTGTCTCAGATCCAGTGCATCACCAAAGACCTGGGTTGAACACAGCCTGGGGAGGGAGATAATGATGTCCTCAAAGAACTGGAGTAATTTGGTTTCTGCATATTTTGACTCAAAACCCCCAACATTCAGATGGAAAATGTAAAAAGGGAGCTAAATCTTTTAGGACTGAAGCTTTACTGCGTTTCTGTGGTGCGCATCGTTCTGATTTAGGAAATATTTTTATTTTTCCCTTTTTTCAATTTAGGAGGGAAGGAAAGAAAGAACTAGAAATATAGAGGTTTTTTTAAGTGTTTGATATCTATCAGAGAATTTGAAAATGTTCACACAACAATAGAAATATCCTCATCTTTCATCTCAAAGCTGTGGAGAAAGTCTGCTGTAAACAGGGCTCTTGTTCAGTTTTAGTTTCCATTCGTTTGTACTGGTATTGAAAATGAGCAGCAAGGGAGACCACAGGTGCTAAAGCACTGAAGAACTGGATAACACACAAAATGCTTAATTTTCAGCCAGAGGTAGGTTACAGTGTTACCTGGGAAAAAGTTTTTAGTAGAGAAAAATTTTGCAGTAAACTGGTGGTGACATTAAGCAGAATTGATTATAATTGATTAATGTAATATGCGTATTTTGTGATTATATGAGATACAGCTACCACGCAATGAAAATTTTGTGATACTCAAAGCCTGTGCGCAGGGTTATTTCTTCTTCCATAAATCTGAGCACATAAAGGGGATTGGAGGAGTGCTTTAAATTGCCAAGGATGATCTGGATGATGAAACTTAAATGCAAAATGAATATTAATTTTCACTGCAGTAAAATTAGCTGACTCTTTGAAGATTGCAGGTATTTAACCTTTTCTGGAGCACAGTTTTCTGTTTAAACTGAATTTTTAAATTGTTTTACTCTTGCAATTTTATGTTTGTTTGGTGTGTTGGTGATAGTGCAGTCTGGTTTGGATGCCATATGAGCACTCATGGGAGATGGGAGGTCCTGGCTAGAAGATCAGGAGCATCATGTTGTGAGCTGAGGGAATACCTTGTCTGCACTTAGGCACTGACATCCTGAACTGGCCAGTTTAGTACCAGTGACCACTTCAGGCAGGGGTAAGCTCCTCTGAAGTGAATGTATACCTGGTGTTTTCCTTGGGGCACTACAAAGAACAGCATGAAATTCTGAATGTTGGACTTCCCAGAGGAAAGCCCTTGCCATCCTTAGGGCTGCTTTCTTTTTTACACTAGGATTTGCGTGTACCTTGACAAAGGAGTCAGTGTGCCTTCCAGTGAGAACGTATCTTTGTTTTCCTTAGGTAGATAATGTGTTCTAAAAATAAGCAGTGTGGAACACTGGAGTTTCTTTTGGAGTCATTTTGGAGTCAACTTAGCCCAGCCAAAAGCTACCATCTTCCTCCCCTAGCCAAGTTATCTCAAGCTAAACAAACCTGACAGCATTCATTTGGACTTCCTTTACTTTTCCTTTACAAGTGGTAGCTTCTTAAATTACTCTCTCATGATACAGAGTTCAGGTCAGATCCTGACTACACAGCTAAGGAGCTGATATTACCTGAATTGTATGTGGTCTGAGTGCTCTGCACATTCCATGAAAATGAGCCATCTAGTAAATTGCTATTAGAATTGCTATAATCAGTGCTCATGAAGAATATCAGGTTTTTTAGTCAAACTCATTTGCAGCTTATAATGGACTAATGTTCTTACAGATTTCCCATATAAGAAGATTAGAAAATGTGTTCTTCCATCTTTGCAGAGCAAATCCCCATCATAGCTGAGATGACCAAGAGTCTATTTGCAAGCTATTTTATTTACATTCAGTAAATCTGTCAGACATAAAGTCATGATAGGTCCCCAGCACAGGAAGGACATCAGTCTGTTGGAGTGAGTTCAGAAGAGGGCCACCAAGATGATTAGAGGGGAAAAAGCACCTATCCTGTGAGGAAAGGCTGAGAGAATTGGGTTTGCTCAGCCTGGAAAAGAGAAGGCTTTGGGGTAACCTAATTGTGGTCTTTCGCTATCTGAAGGGAGACTACAAAAAAGATGGAGAGGGGCTTTTTACAAGAGCATGTAGTGACAGAATAGCAGGGAATGGATCCAAACTGAGAGTAGGTTTAGATTAGATATTAGGAAAACATTCTTACTGTGAGACACTGGAACAGGCTGCCCAGAAAAGTAGTGGCTGCCCCTCTGAAAGTGTTCAAGGCCAGGTTGAATGGAGCTCTGAGCAGCCTGGTCTAGCAGAAGGTATCCCTGCCCATGGTTTTGGAACCTCTAAGGTCCCTTCCAACCCATGGTATTCTATGATTCATTCTTTGATTTTATAATATATGTACTATTGCTGTATCATACTCATCTGTTAACTATTTTGGACACTTTATGAGAAATCACCCAAGAACTTGAAATCTCATTAATAATTATTTGTCTAAATGAATATATTTTAAATTGTTAGATTTTCTAAATAGTAGATGAACAAATATTTTTGCCATTGAAAAGTGTGTTTGTGTTTTTTTCTCATGCAAAACCTAATTTTACAAGAGAAGAACAAGTGATAACTGCAAAAGCATGTGTGACTGTCACATGTGAGAGGGAATGTGTCATTTGCAAGACATTAACATTCTAGTTCAGTGAAATGTTTGTGCAAAGCAGTGGTTGATTTTTCAGTTATTTGATTCATCTATTATTTGGAACACTTTTTCAGAAGATCATGTTTTTTAAGTCAGTTCAGGTATTGAAATATTTTCACCTGTGTAAATGACATCAGGGATACAGTGTTTGCCAGTTATTTATGAACTTCCTTTTCCTCCTCCATTCCCCAGAGTTCAGTTTGTCTCTGCAATTGTGGCTTCCCTCCGCTGATGTGGTTTCCACATCACTGCATGAGAATCAAGGGGATATAGAAAATAGTGGTCTCTTCTAAATTTGTGGTAGGATACTCAAATCCATTTACTGCTTTTGTTTGCAATGTTGTGGTTAATCAAAGGAAAGCCTTTAGGAAATACTTATTGACAATCAGCCAGGAAAATGAACTTTATAACACAGTTTATCAGAGAAGTTTTTGAACGGCTGAAAGCCAAACAATCACAGTTACCCTGCCTGGACCAATAGGACACTCAGGGAGAAGCCCCTTCTGTTACATCAACTGTTTTAGGGAAGGACCTTTCCTGTCACAGCTTCCATTGCATTTCGGGGTGCAAATTGTGATGACGAAAACCACCTTACTGGTGGAGACTCTTTAGAAAAAGGAATGAGGAGTTAAACAGGATCATGAGTTTGTGCTTTTAAACCTTGCACTTACAGATTGGACTTGAAAGGGTTGGTCAATGACAAAACATTATCCTTCAAAAAGTCCTGCATGGAAGGGGTGGGGGAGGCTGCCAACCAGGAGAGGTGAGGGGGTGAAGGCAGGAGGCGTTTCTTCACAGATCTTGCAGCAGGCATGATTCCTGAATTTGCAGCTGAAAGTGGCTGCAAATAGCTCTCCTCTGCACTCTCTCACCTCTGATTGTAATGAGCAATCAGAGTGGCTCAAGTGTTGCCTTGCTTTCTACATTAAGCACCTGTAATACGACTTTGAGCTCATTTGAATGCTAGTTAATTACAGAATCTTTAACATCAGAAGTGAGTTCCATGTTTGACATATAACTGCCTAAAGCGTGCACATCTATGGAATACGTGATAAAAGATGCAAATAACATATCAGCAAGCAATTGCAAATGTCACAGAACAGAAACAGATTAGATCTGCATGGGCTTTTTTTTTCTGTATGTATGCAACACATAATGCCCTATCTCCATGTAACTTTTGCAAAAGGTTGAAAAGTTTGGGCAGGAACATAAGAACTAGTGAAAATTGGAACACTTTCTAACAATTAGTTGTTTAAGGACATTCTGAAATGCAGAAGCATCAAGATTGCTCAGCCTTTGGTGTTTAGCCTCTCATATGAAAATGCTTCCATACTTCTAATCATCCTTTTTATCTTGGTCTGTTTTGTTTCTGTACTGTCTTTAATTGTGGCACCAGAATGGTCTAGCACAGGTTCTGCAGTTTCATTTCTTTTCCTTTCTTAAAAATTACCTGATAGACAACGCCCTTTTTAATTCATATTGAATACTAAACAAGTCCTTTCTGTAGATCTTAATGTAATGCCTTCAAGATCTTTCTCCTGAAATAACGTTATCTAGAATCTGTGCACACACATAGAGCTGGTCTTTATCACTGGAGAATTTTTATTACTGTTCAGCTCATTTTCTAGATCACTTATGAACAGCTTAACAGAACACATCCCTGGATGGTTCTTGTGGGACTCATCTAGCAACTTCTCTAAAATGAACACCTTTTTCCTAACTTTGGTAATGTGTAACTTGATGAGCTCTCCAATTGGTACCTCATTAAGGAAAAGGGCAGCAGCGCCACTTTTGTATTCAATTGGAGTGTCTTTGGAGCATCTATCTTATTTTCTTGCTCTCTTACCTACTTCCTTACTTTATGAATCCCAGAGAAGCTTAAGCCTGAAATAATTATCAGATCCCCTTCATTCTCATGTGGCTTTGCTGTCTGAGGAGTGTTGCTGTGGACAACTCTGGCATCTCCAGGTTTCAGGGACAGGAGGCAACTGAACAGGAAATCAGATGACCACCATCTGCACTTGAGGATCGAACGTTCTTAAGTCCTGCATGTTTAAGTTCTTTTTGCAGCTATAAGGTAGGTGAGTAGATTACACAGTTACATTTGGAAAGGCTTGGAGGTCTCTCTTTGTAGGCACCTCCAATATTAATTAGGTGTTGAAGTAATACCTCTGTGCATCTGTGGTTTTATTCTCTAGGCTGGTATTTGGGGAGGCATCCTACAATAAATGGGTGGTTAAGCAAGTATTTACCTTCAAGTGTATGCTTGGAGCCTTCATCATGAAATTGTCTTTCAATATACAAATGAATGAATTGCCAAAGAGAAGCTTCGGGTTCCTTTGTAGTCAAAGATGAGAGCACACATAGATTTCTTCTGGTTGACTCTTTTAAAATACAAGTTTTTTATTCTGCTTATAAAATAGCTTAGACATGGATTTAGGCAGAATTTTCTCTGTATTCTCTATAGAGTATAAGTATTCTTTCTGCTATTTCCTTCAGGTGACCAAAGCCAAAGTCTTTAAAGTACTTGACTATTATACAACTGGAGTTTACTTATATTTCAGTTCAGTAGTGTGTAGCAAAATAATTCATTCAGAACCTTTCTTTTCATTTAAGCCCCTATACTTAAAGACAGAATGCTCTTTGTGGATCTTGTGATACAAGTATTCTATTTATTGTTTGGACAAAAAACTGTGTTCTTGTAGGACTGGTATAATAATCATAAACCCTAATGACAAGGAAGGGATAAAAAGATGATAAAGATATTTAATTTACATTGTCCTATTTACATATTTTAAATTAGAAATTTTCTTGTTAAACACAGCTTCTGAGAACACTTTTTACTTCACAGGTATCAAGGTGAATAATCCTGAATAATAAGAATTGTTGATAAATAAATTGTTGTCAGTTTGTAGAATTCTGAGCATAAATGCAGTTAACCTTCTTTTCAAGATGACTGATAGTTTGTCATCAGCTAGCTTGTTGAGTTACCTAAAAATTGGTAGGGCTTTCTAGTATCTATAACATTTATATCACTTCAAGGTCACTCTTCACCCTCTGTCTTTAAAAAAGGGATTAAAATTTATAAAACTAACTCGGTTCCAAACATAATGAACTAAATAGGGCTAGAATGGTATAGCAGAACTAATAAAATGATTTCCAGAAAGTAAGAATGACAGCAGAGGAAAAGAAAATACATTTTCCTCCAACTGGTGTAAACAGTTATGTCTGCTTTGCTGAAATGATCTGTTTCTCTTGTGACACAGGCTTCTTGCTTTAGTTTTGACACAGTAAGCTCTTAAAATTCTTACAATGCCATCAGCCAGTATAATACCTCTCTGCATCTCATTTTTTTAAAATCACTAAATAACTGTGTTTATCCTTTTGAATGTGTTGTTTTGGCATCGGCTGTCAGCAGCCTGGTGTAGTCGAGCAAAACCCTCTATCATAGTGAGGATCCCTTCCTAAAAGAGTAGGTTGGGAATGTGCTCATTAGCGTTGATCTTTTTTTTACAGCAGTAGTTGTAGCCACCACAGCTTGTGCTGTGGCAGAACCCAAATGGTTGTTTATACTCTGGAATAGTCACTAGATTATGTATAATCTAGTGTTGGTTGAACTAAAGAAGTGCATTGAAATCTGTAGGGCTCATCTGGGTGAAGGATGTAGGTTGAAAATTAGGCATTTAGGTTGAAAATTAGACATTTTTAGCTGAAAAAGAAATCTCTACATCCCAAGAGTGTTTTTCAGACCTGGTCAGCAAAGGCAATTAGTTACTTACGTTTCCTTTCTACCGACATTGGTAACCCTATGTCTAGTAAATGTGGGATTCGAAAATTTCTTGGCTTCAAGAAAGCTGACTAGAAAGTTAGAGGTCTTGGGAAAGTGTACTGGGAGTATACCAAGCCTAATAAAACTCAACCAAATCTGCTGACATCTACTGCCTCAGTATCTCCAAACCACCTACAGCTGACAAGATTTGTGGGCTTCTGTGTACTCCTTCTAAGCCAGATGAATTTTCGTGTATAAAGTGCCTTGTTTCTTCTGACCTTGCATTCCTGACTGCCCCCCATAGCAACCATAATGTAATCTCCTAGTTGTAATATCTCCTCTCATATTTAACATAAAACCAGCCCCTGAGATGAATATTTACTCGTTGAACTTACAGATTATATCTTGTGACTTCAATAAAAATGTTCCTGTTTGCCCCGCCACAAACGGGGACCCTGCCCGACCGCTACAAGTAAATACGGTGTTGCCATCACTTGTAGGCTGCAGGCTTTGTGCTAAAGCTGGGACCTGCCAGCCTTGCCCTAGGCTGGCCAGGGTCTGCCCCCAGCTCCCTTTGAGCTTGCTGGCTTCTGACAGGAGTTGTCTAATGGCCAAGTGTTCCCTTTGTTGCTTTACCTTTTGCCTAGATTTGTACTCTATCTGTAATTAATGGCTAATAAGTCATTATTCTGTGTGGGGGATGCTGCTATGGCCCTAGAGTAAAACTGCAGCGCAGGATGGTACAGGGTTGGGATGGAAGTGGAGACCTTGAAAACGAAGGCATGGGCTGATAAGGAAGGCTCTAGGGCTGTAAACAAGAATATGGCATCAAGGCCAGTTGCAGGTCATTAAAGGAGTGAAACCTGGGGATCTGGGTAAAATCACAAGTAACAAAGAGAGCAAAGAAAACATAGCGTATGCAAAACTTACCATATCTAGTGAATTTGGATGGGGGATGTAGTTGCTAAACAGTGAAGACAGAACAATGTCTATAACTTGTTTACAAACCTAAAAATTACCCTAAGTGCCTCATGGAGAGAATAGGAAGGAATTATCACTATCAGTATTATACATCTTGCAGCAAGGGCATCGGGTACTGCAGCTCACATGGAAGTCACCACCCGGGACCCCCAGAGCAGCAGAAGGGTATACATAACACCAGGGAAAGGGTCAGGCAGACACTACAAAGTTTGTTACCTGCATGGAATTTGAGCTGCAATTGTTAGTATGGAACAAGACTGCTAGTAATGCTTTGATTAAGAAAAGAAACAAACTTCTTAAGAGGTAGATTTTTTGCCTGTAGTAAGAGTGTAACATCTTGTTGGGACTTCAAACAACCTACACTGTAACTTGGTTGCAACAAACTGCTAATTAGCTCCACAAAAATATAAGCATGGTGTTTTCTACTCCAATTAAGGCAAAGTCTACTTCCTGAATCTGAAAGCAGCCTGACTGTAGTGGTCCCTAGCTGTGATCATAAATTTTAAGACTAACATAATTCTATTAAGCATCTTTAGGTATGGTATTGTGCATTTCTTGAGGATCTTTAGTTGCCTGCATTAGTTTTGTAAACTTGCAGTTCATTGGCTCTGCCTTGTTTAGTTCTGGCAGCAGTTGTCTAATGCCTGGGTGGTTCTTACATGTACTGTTTTACCTTCTGCTTTGATTTGTACAAGTGTAGAAACATTTGTAGGTTTGTGAACTCTATTCCTGCTCTGAGTTTTCTGCCAAGGAATTTATGCATAGAGTTGTTGATCACACTGGTCACCAGCTGTTGCCTCATTTTTGGCACATACCACTTTAATGTGTTAACCTTTCTCCTAAACAATGGGCTTTTCCCCTAGAATTTACTTTTTTTTTTTAATTTAACCTTCATCCCTGGTTTTAGGATTCTTTCAGTAGTGATTCAGTGGTTGTGTTACCATCACATTCTTCTGCTGATTTTTCTTTGTTTTCCTTTCCCCCTATCTAAACAAAAATATGATCTAGGTAGAGCTTAGTACTTCTTAGCCATTAAGATGTTTTCATATTTCACTATGAAAAGCATCAGGAAATAAATCACCCTTGAACCGAAGGGCCTTTTTGCCCAAGGCAGTACTGAATGTACACAATTCTCTGAATCATTTCAGCAAAGTAAGTGAAAATTTTAATGATGCACCAACTATAGAAAAATAATTGTTGTCACCTGTATCTTCAGTGATTTCCTCTCTTGTAAGCAATGTTCTCTCTATATGCCTGTGTTTTATTATGGGATCTCTATGGCTGACTGCAGGTGTTGTACACCCACTGCTCTCTCTGCTCTGCTATGTGAGCTCTCCTCTTTATCCTTCTTCCTGGAGTGAGAATAACTGATTTGAAAACAAGAGTCAAGGAATAGCTAAGGTCTTTTAGCATCACTCCGTGTTCTGCTGAGTACCGTTCCAATGCCTCATCTGTTACCAGTTCTTTCCTGTCTTTTGTTCTCTGTTCCTTCACTGATAGGACCAAGGATCTGAAAGTTTTTTAACTCCAAACGAGTACCACCAAGAAATTATACCTTTTCTGATTTATTTGTTTTCGTATAATTCACTGTTACTTTTTCTACAGTGTGGCAGAGAACGTCTTGATTTTTTCATTTATGTCCAGATTAAAAATGAATAGGTTTGCATTTGTCAAACTGTGTGCTCATTAATTTTATTCTGTAGCGTTGCCCGTTGATCTTATGAATAATACCTGTGTAGCAGCAGCACTGTCATTATCATCTTTGTCTAGTCTCTGCATTATACTTTTCTTTGCAAATTTTTGCAAGGTATGAAATCCACTGCAATTCTTATATTGTTCTTCAATATTATTATTCAAGTACATGTTGTTCCTTTTCATAGCTATTTTTGTTACATTATAGGAAGTTCTTTGTGTTGTATTGATGAAATTTATCTCTGAGATCTAGACAATTCCTGCTGAAGGTTCCTTTTCTATTATTCTTTGATATCTTGTTATTTTAATGTTATGAGGACACTTTTTAGTCATCAATCTGGACTGTGTAACTTTGTTTGCCTAGCAAACTCCATTTCTTCTTTCAACTTTAATCCACTATCTTTATTCAAGCATTTTGGCAAGGATTCTGGACAGAAAGTAGATCTGTGTCAACACACATCTTTTTAAAATAGTAAGGCTGCTTTCACATCCAGAGATATTTCGTCATTTTTCTTGGCCTTTATGTTCATATCACTCACATGCTTCACTTTTGCAGAGGTCAGTACCCCTGATATTTCTGCTATAGTTTTATAAGTCATTTTCCCTGCTTTGGTCAACTGGAAATTATAAAACACAAAGGAGTTTTCAAAATACCTGTTTTCTTTTATGAGAGAGTGGGTTATGGAATTGTGCATCAGGTGAAGGGTGGATGGACTTCAGCAGCACGTGGCAGACATGCTGTATGGCAGCAAATAAGGATGAAGGAAACCTGAAGCACATAGTGTGAGAGAAGATGGTTCTGTCAGTCCTGAGAAATAATAGGAATTGTCATTCAGAAGGGAGTGGAAGAGGATCAGGATGAGGGGGCAGTTGTGATGTGCTCAGCCTACGCTGAAGTTAAACTTCAGCACTATGAACTAAAAAAAAACCATACTATTAACCTAAGAGTCAGTACTAAGAGAGGTTACCATTACCAATCAAGAAACCCAGGGAATTTATTCCATTTATTTTATAAATCAGAACTAATTAGATTCCAAGTTTGTTGTTTTTCTACCCTAAGATCTGGTGCCTAAGACTTAACTGCATTTTGATTTTAGGGTAGTTCTTCTCCAAAGTCTTTCAATGCACATCACGTTTCACTGTGATTCGTTTCATGTCATTAGTAGGCTTAAGCAGTTATAATTTGTGTACTCATGTTGTGGGCAAAGAGCTTGGGAGCTTGGCTGCTGGGTAGACCCTGGCCAAGGCTATGCAAGCTGAACAGAGTCTAGAAAACTACTGGACATGATGGGGAATAATAGAACATAAAATGCTTTGAGAATCTGCCAAAAGTAACAGAAAGCACCGTGGAGAATACCTGGACCTCACAGGTGGTTAAGGCAAAACTATATGAGAAATAACCAAAGTCTGCAGTGGTGCAGTAGAAACCATCAGGGCCTTGCAAGGCCATCAGCATCCAGATAGCTTTATAAAGAACACCATAAAAAATAGTTTTATGATGATCTCACCTATTCTGCCCTAATGTACTAGATACTAGAAAGTCTCAGAACCCATCTCAGTCCTTACCAGTGCATTTATTCATTAGTGTTTTAGTTTGATTCAGAAGCACAGTTTAGAGGAGAGTCTCCTGATCATTCCCAATTCCCATTACTTACAGCAAGCAGAGCTCACAGGGTACTAATACCCCCCCTCTCCTTGGAAACTAAACCAAAACTGGACTCCAGAAAGGATCTTTGGCTTCTAATTTTGCTGTGCAGTTGGGATATGCTGCTGGGTAATGAAGATGTACAGAGGTGTTTTCCAACTTAACGTGCTCCTGGGAGAGTGCATTCACCTGTTCTGCACTTGGGAAGCCGGATTAGCTGCCAGTCAGTACAGCCTTTCATACTGAGGAGCATCTCCCCAACACTGTGAGTTATGTCTATTGTTTTGCTTCTCAGATGTCTGACACTTGACATACAGTTAAATGTTAGGCTGCATTCAGTCCCAAAATAGTCAGTCATATTCACTGGCTTTGGGAAGCAAGGCTTGGTACAGTGCTCACACAGTCCGTGAGTTCTTATCTTCCATAGTGTTCTGTACGTGAGTTAAGTTTCTTTGTACCTGAACACACACTTGCAATAAAAGAAGCATTATTCTGACATTTTACACTTTTGTGGGAAGAGCTACTGTGTGAAAATTCAGTGTTTAACCCCAGGTGTTCTGCAGGAACAAACCTCATTAGATATCCTCATAAAGAAATGTTGAGGATCTCATGACCTCAGCCTTCTGTTTCTAAATGAGTGCTAAGCAATGACAGAAAGCATGTGCTGAACCTGGGAGTCAGGTTATAAAATTATGTGTTTTAAGAATTCCTAGGTTTGTTGAGGGAATAAAAGAGAAACATAATTACTGTTGTTACCTCTGTAGACACATATATATAACTTTGTGTAACACACGGCTGCATTATAAGGTCATGTTACTGCTGTCTTAGCTTTGTAAAATCCTCATTAAAATAATGAGCCAAACATTATTTTTTATTACTTCTGCATTGGAAAACAAGTTTATTGGTAGTCTTCTCTTGAAAGACAGACTTTGGGGCTTTCTGGTGTTTCATTTCTTTTCCCAGAATCTTATAAAAGCGATATGAAAGAAAATTCCAGAAGTTTCTTGGATGTTGCTTTATAGCTATAAAAATTTAATTCTATTGAAATACATCATGCCAAATTAGTCCAGAAGCAGCACTCAAATGTGTTGGTTTTTAGGTTTTGTTTTTTGGTTTTTTTTCACAGAAAACCAAAAAGTACCATAACAACTCATGATGGACTATGTTATGGTTCTTACAGACATTTCAGTGAGATTTCAATGATAAACTAAAATGCCAAAGATACTTCAACTGTAAAAATAAAAATACTCTGCCATCTGTACTACTTATCTTAATTTTTAAGTTTCAGTTGAAAACAATTAAAAATAAAATCATAGATCACATTTATTGAGTATGATTTTATTGACATCTGCAAAATGTTAACTTAGTATGCAATCAGGTCTAGGGCTCTGGAACTAAAGGGTGTAACCCTTTTGCATTCTGTGAAAAATCAGAAAATCCTTGGGGCTGGGTAAAGAGAATTTGTATGGCTTTTGTTAGAAGCATAGCTTCATGCAAATATTTTTGGTGTCAAGCAATTATGTAAATTAGTCAAGGCTAAAAAAGTGAAGTCCATGCAGAATTAAATAGACTTAAGTCAGTAAGTATTGTAATCTGTTGTTAAATTTTTTCTATCTTAGCTAAATGTTCAGAAACTATTATTTTAGTATATACTTCACCAATTTCAAGCAAATTAGTTTACTTTTTTTTCTGTGATTATGTTATCTATATATACATATTTCTTTCTAAATTACATTTATCAAAGTATTTTTGAAGACTCAGATTTCAACTCATCATATCTTTAGCATTATTTATGGCTCTTATGTAGTAATGGCATAAATTTTTCATTATGTTGTCATAGCCAGTGCCATTGACATGATCACTCTTTTATATCTTTGCTTTTTATGCAGTAGTTACTATTAAGAGTATGTGTTGCAATTTACATTTGCTATCTCAAAGCTTTGTGTAAGAAAGTGGATTGACATTTCTGAATATTACTGTAACATCAAGTAGGACTATTAAGCTTATTTTATAGTGGGAAAACTGGGACCCAGAGAAGGTTGAGATGAATCTAGGTTAGGTGATTTACCATCTTAACTGGTGTACACTAGGTTGCATAGGTACCCTGTACAGAACTGTGACTGAAACTCAACTGTCATTGAGTACTGAGTGCAGCTATGGGATTCCCACATAAGAAGCACATGGACCTGTTGGAGCAAATCAGAGGAGGACCACAAAGATGATAAGTATTGGTGCCCTCTGATATGAAGAGAGTTTGGGTAGTTCAGCCTGGATAAGAGAAGGCTTAGGACAAACTTGTGGCGGCCTTCAAGTACCTAAAGAAGGCTACAAGAAAGCCAGAGAGGAACTTTTTGCAAGGGCATATAGTGATGGGACAAGGAATAGTGGTTTTAAAGTGAGTAGGTTTAGGATAGATATTAGGAAAAGGTTCTTCACTATTAGAATGGTGAAACACTAGAACTGATTGCGCAGAGAAGTTGTGCCCCACCCCTGAAAGTATTCAAGGTCTGGTTGGAAGGGACCCTGAGCAACCTGGTTTGGTGGAAGTTGTCCGTGTCCCTGGCAGAGGGGCTGGAACTATCTGGTCTGTCTGTCAAATAGAGGTAGGGCCTCTTTTCCTTTGGTGATATTAAAATGTACAGGCGTCAGAAGTTCATTAAAGAACCTAAAAGCATTACTAAACAATAGCATTTTTAAAGTGCTCCAAAATGGTTAGACGGATCCTTATTTTATAGTTTTTTGTTAGGAGCTAAGATTCAGGCAGATGAATGCAGCTTTTCCATTATCGATTTAATATGTCATTTCTTGCTTCCAGAGTATTTAACATTTTTTCACTGTGCTGATTAAAATCTGTTGTAGATGATAATTACTCTGGTTTTATCATTCAAACACTCAAAATTGATGTTTAAACCTTTAAGTGGCTTGTTCTAAACTTTCATTTCTCAAAGGGTTTAAAAGACTGCTTATATTATGTCCTTCTGTCATGTTATCTGTAAATGCTAAATCACTGCAAAATTAGTAGAGTTCCAGTTCTAAAAACCAAACCCATCCTTTTTTCTTAGGAGGAAGAACTAAGGAAAAGTGGAGAAGCCAAATACGCACACTTGAGTGATGAACTCCACGTATTAATTGAAGTGTTTGCTCCGCCTGGGGAAGCGTATTCTCGTATGAGTCATGCTTTGGAAGAAATAAAAAAATTCCTGGTTCCTGTAAGTGACCTGTAACATTTTTCTCAGACTGATTATGGTTTTGTTGCATTGAATTTGTGCCTTCTTTAGGCAGCTTTAGATCAAGGAAAAAAATTCAAGTTCATTGGACTTTCATTCTTTTGTCTAAGGGAGATGCCAAACAGGCCATTAATTGTCACAGTTGATGCTCTGATATACTTTGTAGATGTTTTATTATTTCCATTTGGCAATTTTTTTGCTTTTCTTTCTTGGTTTCTGGAGGGAATAGTGGATTTTTTTTTTTTTCCTGATGGCAGACATTAGTCATTAGTATGAGACTATGCTTTCAGGATTTTTGAATATTTAAGTCTGTAAAAACATTTTAATACATGTAACAATTTATCTAACTATCTTGCTAATGAAGACAATGAATTTCTTGTGGCGCAAACACCATGAGCAAAAGATTTGTAAGACATTTTTGTTCAGACAGCTTATGACTCAGACTACAGTTTAGCAATGTTCCATCAGCTAAGACAGCACAGAAACATATTCTAAAACAGAGAACCTTTTCAATTTGATTTATACTAAATATATAACTTTCTGAAATATTTGCAGTCTTGTCTATTGGTTTTCCTAAAATTCTCTGAAATTTATTTTTTCACATTTATACAATTACTCCATGGTATTTTCGTACTTAAATTTGTCCTAGAATTGAAGCATATGCATATTAGATATTAAGTGCTGCTACAGTTATGTGAGTTGTCATCTGAGGTCTGTCCTGAGAGTTCTTAGCGTTCTAAAATCTTCCAGAACTTATAATCCTTGAAAAGGATATGATGACAACTTGTTTCTATTTGTGATTGAAAAATGAAGTGTGGTAACCATGTCTCGTGATAATTACGGAAGGATTCAATGAGTGCATTTTGGTTATGAGTAAGATGAAGATACCAAGATACAAGATGTTCACGTGAGGTGTATGCATACTTGCATGACAGAATTTGAATGCTTTATTTGGTGTGGGCTTGGTGGGGAAAAAAAGGACAATACATTACAAGTAAAATATTGAAGTAGAGTATTTAAAATGTTTAAACTTTTCAGAGCAAATGAACTTTTTTAAGAATACAACTTACTAAGATTGTTAAAAATATATCTTGGATATTTGTTTTAAATAAAAAAGTTTATTGGCACTGAATGCTCAGAAATGAGCTGCATTTTAAACAAGTAAAATTTATCTTTCTGATTCTCCCTTTTCATCCCCTTATTATGCTTCCAGTTTGGGACCACTGGTAATAAAATACTATTTAAAATTCTTTGAAATAACTGAGACAAGAAAGCATTTTTTTTGCTGATTTCTGACCTTACGTTCACCATACACTACGAGGGACAAATTAGGTCAATGTTGTAATGTGTCAGCATACCCTGGACATTTTGGCTGCAAGTTAATGGTGAAGATCTTCCAAGCTATTACACTGAAAGAAAATTTATCATAAAGTAATATGTTCCTGAAAAGTCTAGGGTGTTAAAGTTAAAAATGGTAACAGGGCCAATTATAAAATTTACCAGCCTTTGTCCTTTGGATAACCGTATTTTCTGCTGTTTGTGACTTTGCCAAACATTAATTTTTTTCTGTAGGATCTTCTTGTTTAAAGTTGTCTTTTTATGTACTTTTCATTTTGGAAGAGAGGTCCTGCATTCTAGCATGACACTATGATGATGGCACGTGTTCCTCTGCCACCTGGATTTTTACCATCCATTATGTATTCTGTCTAGCCTGAAAAATTCTGGTTTGGGTGAATAAGGGAAAGAGACCAGCGGATATTGAGAGTATTAAAATTGTTGTAAATATTCAGCATCTGTGCAAGCATATATTTTGTGTGACATTTATTTATAAGGATTATATGTATTTTCTAGCACAAGTCTAAGAGCTACACTGGAAGAACTGTTATGAGAGTTTGAATGTGGTTGACAGTGGCAATAACAGACCCTGCCATAGAAGACCACCAATTTTGTCAGAGACGATTTGCCCTTAGTGAAGCCATGTTGGCTGTCACCATTCACCTACCTGTTTTCCATGTGCCTTAGCAAAGTTTCCAGGAGGAAACATGATCTTGTTGGGACCCAAGGTGAGAGTGAGAGAGCTGTAGTTCCTTGTGTCTTCCTTATTTCTCCTTTTAGAAGTAGGAGTTATATTTCAACTTTTCTAGTCAGTGGGAACTTCAGTGGACTGCCGTGACTTCTCAAATACGATGGATAGTGGCTTAGCCACTTCCCTGGCCAGTTCCCTCAGAATGAGCTGATGCCTCTCATCAGGTCCCATGGACTTGTTCACCTTCAGCATCCTCAGATGTTCTCTAACCTGATCTTCTACAGCAGGTGATTCTTTATTTTTCCAGTCCTGAGCAGGGTGGCTGGAGTACCTGTCGGTGAAGGGCAAGACAAAGAATTTAATTACCTCAGCCTTCTTCATGTCTGGGGTAACCAGGCCTTCTGTTTCCTTCCAGAGAGGGCCCACATTTTCCCTATAGTCTTTATCACCAGTGTTCTTTTTTTGTTGCCCTTGACATCCTTGTCCAGTTTTAATTTTGTCAGGGTGTTAGCTTTCCTAGCCTGATGCCTGGCTGCTTGGACAATCTCTCTGTATTCCTCCCAGGCTACCTGTTCTTGTGTCCATCCTCTGATGGCTTCTTTTTTGTGTTTGAGTTTGTCCAAGAGCTCCTTGTTCCTCCACGTGAGCCTGTCAATTTTGCCTGACTTCCTCTTCATTTTGATGCATCACTCCTGAGCTTGGAGGAGGTGATCCTTGAACATTAACCAGCTTTCCTGTGCCCCACTTCCCTCCAGGGAATCATAATCACACCAAACAAGTAGCACTTGTACTTTATGACTTGTTAGCTTTATCCCCTATGCTTCATTTCAGATTTACAAAGCAATTATTAACTGCCTTGTTGCAACATGTTCCAGGGGGTTTGCACTCAAAAAGATTGCACTAGATAATTTCCTTTCTGTTCCCCATTTACAACATCTCCTGAATTTCTTTTATGATGTTTTGTTGTTTATAAGACCTAATTTATTGCGGCAATGAATATTGGAATTGCATGACAGGGATGAGAACAGTAGAATGTAACAGTTTTATTTATACCAAATCAAGGATGTAATAAACTATTCAAATGAGTTTTCACATTGCTTATGAATTTTGTGACTGTATGTGAAATACTGCCCTCAGAAATTACACTGTGTCAGTAAAACGGAATAATGTTTTTACACCTTATCCATAAGTTTTAATGAGACTGAATTTTAAAATAAGTGCCTAGAAAACATAATAACAGAAAAAGGGGGAAATGTAGAATAGTCTAGCCAACAACTTTTTGCAGACACAGTTTTAGCGTCTTAGTAAGAGGCCTTAGCTGTTAATAAGATCACTGCATCAAAAACAAAAATGAGAGTTTATTCCTCTTCATCAAAAGTTACAGTTCTACTCAGGAATGGCAGAAAAGGTTTTCTTCTCCCCTTCTTCTATGTTTACATTCTTGCATCTTTATGTTCCACTGCACAGGGATTTCAAAAGTACAAGAAGGAACTATCTTCACACACAATTACGTATATTTCTAAAACTAATACATTCCATCAAAACTATCTAACAAGACACAGTTATAGCTAAATACCAGCTAAGATATATTTTATAAAATTGGTGAATTCACACAGTTCTTATCTATCTTAATTTTAACTTTATTAATAGAGCTCTTCACTTGTATCATTCTGCAAAATTTTAGAAGGTTCTCCTCTTAATTCACTGTTAGCCAAGGTCATTCTGCAGATTCCATCGTTGTCACTGAGGCTTCTGTCTTAGAAACTGCTTCTGACTCATTAGTCTGAAAACCTGCAAAATGCGTGTTCCAACAGAATAGGACTGAGGAAGAAAAATAATTGAACATTTATTAACTAAAGCAAAGTCTTAATGAACATGAAATGCGATTACTTAATTTTCACCTTTGTTCTTAACCAAAAAGAGTTTTCAAAATGTTTACTGGTGAAGCTTTTCCTTCCAAGTCAGAGTTTCAAAGCCAAAATGCATCCTTCACTGTGTGCTACTTCCCTCTTGCAATTGGCTTGAGGTCTGCGTGGGAGCTGCCACTGCTCATTGCCAGCTTAGCACTGAGATTCATTTTGTAACTGACTTTGGTACTTCTTTGGTGCTCTTTTTGCAAAACTTTGGGTTTGGGGGGTGTCATATCCACTTGTTAACCAGATTTTACTCTCAGTATGAAAATTTGAATCTAATTGAAATACAACAGATCAAAAGACTTGTGATTAAGTAAATAGGATTAATCTTGGAGTTTTGAAACACAAGTACCCGCTCCATTATTTTTCTGTCAGACTAGTAAGAATGACAGCCAAAATGTGCTCCCCCAAGTCAAGGTTTTACATTAAAGATCACATTTGGAACTGATGTTAATATAATGTAAATTATCCCATATTAGCAGTGGGAAAGTACAAACAGTAGGAATGCTTAGGAGGAGGACATGTATTTTGGAGATTCACTGTTGTAATCAACACAGGCTCAGTAAAATCCATAGGTGTGTGATTGCCAAGTAGTTCTGACCCCAAACTGTTAGGGGCCTAGGTCTGAGTAAGGAACCTAAGGCTGATGTGAGGTCGCAGTGCCTCGGAATGGGATGCAGGTTCAACAAATTAAAAGGGGAGATGCAGGGTGGGGGGAGAGAGCTTAGAAGCTTTTCAAGCTTTAAAATGTGCAAATTTTGAAAGGTTCATAGCTATTAAATGCAGTGAAATCTTTTCGCTATTAATAAGCATTGAAATTCTACATCACTTTTACTATATATGATTACATAATTTTGATTTATATCCAAACATACAAATGTATTTTCTGAACAAGCTCTTTTTTCCATATAGTAAGGGACTATACTGTCTTTAGGAGTTCTGTGCTTTCTAATATATACACAATCTTTTTCTGATTCCCATTTATATCCCTGTAAGCAAGGCACTTTTATTTAACATTGTTTGAATCCGTTGGGAGAATGAGGGAAGCAGATACTGATCATTCATTTTATGTGTGAGTGCTCTGTAATAAGGAGCTATTATGTAGAGGACACGTTGCAGCTGTGGTGACATGACTATTTAAAAAGATTGTTTACAACTGTGCAGTCAGATGATCAGAAATTGAACCAATTACCACTTTAAAAGCTGCTGTTCAACATATTTGCAAGCATTTTCCTAGCTTCTTGTATCTGGTTTTATCAGAGGCATATTGGCACCACTTATGGGCTGGGAATAAACACGTGGTCATTTAATGCAGTCCAGCTGATGGACAACCACTGGTGATCATCTCCCTGTATAGTTTTCTGAGAGAGTTTATCAGCTCAGCTCAGATTCCCCTCATAGGAATCAGTGTGATGAGGCTGCAGGTGAATGCAGGGGTTCATGTTGTTGTGAATTGAGGCTATAATGTCTACCAGGCTTCCTTGTAGGTGCCTAAATATCTTACTGACCAGTCAGTGTCAATCCTTTTATCTCACCTTGCTCCATACCACTGATTAAAATAAGTTTCTTGCTAGTCATGTAAGAACATTGTGTTCTCATTGATCCAGCTAATTAAAGATGAAAAACTACTGAGGAAGAAGGGTCTTTGAGTGAAATAAAAATTTACTAATTTCAGACTGCAAAGTAAATTTATTAAACTATTATGAACATTTTATGAAAACAAAATATGTATTTGTGGGAAATTGAAAACTAACCAGTAGCAGCTTGTGCCAGTGGTACCATTTAAATAATCTTAAAGTAGGGGTTTATCCCTTGAAGGTGTTTCTCCATCTAATATTGGAAAAGAAATTCTTTTACCTCAAATACTCATTTACTGTATATATAGTAACTCAAAGATAGTACCAACTAAAGTTACAGGTCATCTGTGTGTGTGTACAGCACAGAGTAACAATTTTGTCAGTTAGAAACGGGTTTTGACTGGTTTATTGAGTATATGCAGGTATATGACATTTATTTTGAACATCCCTCACTAGCGATCTAAATTTCTTCCATGTACACTATAAAATCTCTACTTACATACCATTTCACTGTACATGGTTTTGTAATCTTATGTTTTTCTCTAAATAAAGTATAGTGTGGGTGTGGGGATGTCAGTCTTTTTTTCCTCTTTCAAAGGACATCAACAGGCAAAATATTTCCTTAAATATAACACTGAGCAGCAGCACAACTACATCTCTAAAATACATCTTTTATGCCTGTCAAAGTAAATAATATATACTTGCAGATTCTTCAAAAATATTTGTAGTAATAAACAATTAGTGCACTAATTATTTTAAAACTGTGATAAGGAAATGTTTTAGCATCTGTTTCAGTTGTGGTGAGTTCTGTTTTTTCCAGTGTGCAGCTTCTCAGGCAATTTCACACACAAGTTTTGATAATCAAGGACGAAAATTCAGAGATTCTGTTCAAGGCCTAAAATGTCCCAGCACTTCACCTCTTCACAGCTCTTTTTCCTAAACATTACCTATCAAATCAAGTTATTATAAATATATTCAAATTCTAGTGTACTCCAGAGAGTCATCATAACTTGTGGACTGTGGTTCTTGACTTTTTACAGCTGCTGGCATTTGTTCTAACCACAGTATTGGCTGATTAAGCAGCAGCACTTGTGTTGTTTAAATGACTCATTTTAAAATCTGATGAAACTAATCCTAAAGCTTTCCCTCAAAACAAAGGAGATACACACTAAAATGGCATTTTTAATTGAAAAATATACCCCAGTATTTTTCAACTGACTGAATTTTTTATGTGCTTACTAATATACAGTAAATGGCTGGTTCTTTCTGCTGTAAGGCTATAAAATGGAGAGCAATACAAAGAGCACATAATTCCTCAAATGTCTTTATATTTGAGTCGTGAAGAGCGGGTTGTCTGTTGACATGCCAGACTAACAAGTATCTTTTCCCTAGGCTTAGCTCCCCAGCTGCTTCAAGGCGATACAGATACTTGGCAACCTCTTGTGTGCTTTAAGGGTTGCTCCTTGCCTCTGAGTGGATTAAGACCTCTTTAGATAAGCCGAGATGTATTCAGTGTGTGAAAGCCGTCCCGTGGTGATCTCTTTCTGACACTCAAAGGAATCAATATAAAATGCACATCCTTACTGCAGGAGTCAGCCCTTTCAGATCAACCAGAGACATTAACCTGATCGGGATTTTACACTGGCCATTAATCTGAGCGTGCTGTTGATGAGTGACTGTAGTTAAAAGAAATATTTACAACTTGCTTGGCAAGTCTATATTCACTGACAATTTTAGGATTGTCTTGCTGCTGCCTCTTCGTAGGGTGGAGGTTTTTCATCAGTGGCAGATCAGAAGAAATTATTTGGGTGCAGGTGATAAAATTCACGCAGAAGAATTTGCATCGTGTATTGCTCCTGGGTCCTTAATTACAGGTCTGTAATATGTAGTAAGAGGTTGGCTATGGTACAGCATACATACATATAGACAGACTGTACAAACCCCTTTGTCTCAGTGAGAGCACTGAGCCCTCCTGCAGATCTGGCATTTCATTCAAGAGCTTTGTATGTGAGTATAAATTTGGCCAATGAACTCATAAATAAAGGTTGTGTGTTTGATCCAGTGAAGAAACTCCAGCTTCGTGGTCTGAAAATAAAATTCTATATGATTCTATATAAAAGTAGATATAAAAAGTGCATCTAAAAGAATTGTTCTTCATGAAAAGAATTACTTGTAATAATGATTTAAAAAAAAAGTGCAAGATGTTATGTGTTTCCATCACATATACAGCATCTTTATTTTTCCAGCCATCAATATGAGGAAAGACAGGAAAATATTGGATTATAAAAATAAGTCTGAAAGCAAGGAGATAAAAGATACTTATTTTTACTCTTTCAAGGAATTGGTTATTGGCTTAGCTGGGTTACTTCATCTCTGTTTCCTTTATATTAGCAAAACTACAATGGGTTTTTTAAGGTTTAATTTTTTGTGGAGGTACATCTAAATAATTTTTTTTTCTTCTGTCATTCCCAATGAAGAGCAGATACTGTCCAGACAGTGTGTTGGTGTTTGCTTTGCTTTTTTTTCTTTGTTTGTTTAAAAGACAAAAAAAATGGGAGAAGATTTTGGTGGTATTTTGTATATAAACCTTTTTTTGTCTTTTTAACATAGCAAAGGTCATTATAGTCAGTTCTGGGGATGCCGAGTTATGCTTGCTTAGGAAAATGAAAGAAAAAGCAGAAATGCAGAGTAATCTTTCCTCAGTTGTGTTCTTTCAGCTTCCAGCAGTCAAAAATTGAATGTTTTCAAGGCTGTATCCAAACCTTTTTGCCTGATACCCTGTGGCAGCTGTTACTTCTCTTTCCTGAGTTTGTCAGAGGCTTTTTCTGAACCTAAGTTAAGCTTTTGGCCTCCGAAAAACTCCAGGTTGCATGAGCTTGCCAGTTCAGTTATGCACCGAGTGTAAAACCAAAACTAAAACCCCAAAATCCCACTTCCTCTTTGCAGTTTGAAAGCAGCTGCTTAACAATTTATGAGTGCCTTCATGCATGGTTAGAAGCAGAAGATAATTTCACACCAGTCCTCACTCCTGCATTGCTCTGGATTTGTTTCTTTTCCAGCCCCCATCTTTTATTGTACAGAAGCAGAGGTAGCTCTGATTTTCTGGGTGACATGCCTTGGACCATTTTTCCATGGCTTTCTGTGTCCTCCTTAGCTTACCTCTTTTATTTTTCTGTTGGGATGGGGTGGCTGGGATGGCATGCAGTGGCCTCATCTTGGTAGTCAAGAAGCAATACAGTAATGCAATGGATCTTCTGTTATTTTATGGTTTAGTGACAGGGTATTCTTTTTTCTAGTACTGTTTATCATTTTTCCTACTTGCACTGATTTGATTTTTCTTTTTTTAAATAACTTCTGTAAAAAATACAGGGCATCTTTCCTGTATGATGATAAGTAATTAAGAGCAATTTACTTTCAGGATGTTAATGGTTATCAATACTTCTGTTTACTTATTTTCATATGTATTGCTTTGTATTTATCACCAATTTTTTTCTGCCATTTTTTTTCTAATAATAGTGTCATGAAACCTTTCAGCAGTTCTTCACAGTAACCTTTAGATTTTATTGCTTTGAATAATTTACATGAAAAACTATTACTTCACTATTCAAAATTTTATAATGAAATTTATAAATATGATGAGCAGGCCAGATATTTTGAATCACTTAATGAACTCTTCTCCTCAGAAAATGGAAAATTATAAAACAGTCCAACTATTTTTAATATTTTTTCTCCTGGTACCAAGAGAGAATTATTAATCCCCAAGGTACTCTGTTTTAGCTTTTGACAACTTTTGGTGTGGCTGATGAGAGTTTTGATCTCCATGGGTGGAGATCTTTAAAAATGGATCTCATTTGCTCTATGCCAAGACATATGACATAAACTGTTCAGAAATAATCTTCGTGAAGGATAAAGATCCGTTCATTCACATTCTGGACTTCTACAAGACAGTAAGAACAGTCTGAGTACATTCAGTAGGGGTAAACATGAGGTTTTATTAAGTGAAAGATATATATTTGTATATATTCCTGATGTTTTGGCAGATTTTATGTCTCTTAATGACAAGGAATCATATGGCAAAACTTTGTTCACATGACAGATTTTTAGAAGAAAAATTTAAGTGAAATATCAAGTTGAAAAGAAAGGAGTGGTGGTTGACTATGAAAACAACTTTCAGCATTGGAAAAAACCACTTTAAAATGGTTTTGGTTCAGCCTCAGTGATGAAGGGATTGCAAAATGTGGCAAAGAGTCACTGCATTAAAGTCAGGAAAGATGCAAAAGACAGATTAACGGGAGTCAGGTTTATAAAATAAAAATTCCATATTTAATTGAACAGTTGTGAAGGAAATATGTGGCCAGCAATGCAATGATAATATAAATGAATTCAAGGAACATTAGAAATAAAAGGAATCCTAAAAAATTAGATTTCAATCCCTGGAGATGGTAGCATTATCAGTAACATTAATGATGCAGGAAAAACAGAATGTTGCTGTAAATATCGATTGTATAGCTGGTAACGTAAAGTGTGGTATACTTGTATTTTACCAATATGATGCAATACTTTGCAGTTACTACTACAGGGATATTAATTTTAAGAAAACTGTGTAAAAAAAAGTCAAGAATGTGGAGAAGAGTCATAGTGTGCTGGTCTGAGAGCAGTTCTGTCAGCTGTAGCACTAGTGAAGACTGATTTCTGATGCTTTGTGTCTCATGTTTGGATTTGAGGGGTGCAGGTAAGGGGAGTATTCTCAGTCTAAAGCTTTATGTATACCAGACATTCACAACTTTGTGTGGGGTTTTTCAGTTCACCTAATATGAGTATTTGCACTTCAGTAAGCGCACAAACTGTGTCTTGCTCACCCCATGGATGAGCACTTTCATAAAACTGGGAAGGATTGACTAGTTTAGGACTAGAGGGCATCTGTCAGATACAGCTGGAGTAGACTAGTGAGTTAGAAGTTGATTGGGTTGGAATAACAAGCCGTGGAATAAAAATTTGGCCAGTGAAAGAAAAGCTTGCAGTAGTGGTGATTATGCTGTGAGCAGCCTGACAGGAATCCTTCACTGAATAGCTGGGCAAGATTGCAAACCATAAAAAAAAAAAAAAATGAGAAAATAATCTTACCACTGATTTGATGTTTTATGTCATGCTAAAAAATAATTTGTCAACAAATCTCAATCCCTATTCAATGAGAAAGTTTGTTGATAAAATTGTGTTAGTGACATGAAATTCCATTAATAATCTATCTATATGTATGATGTGACAGGGCTGAAACCTTATTATTAAGAATACTTCCCTAAATATATGTGTCTGTAGTAATTTTCTTAAGGAGTCGATACACGGAACACCTTTGCCTGTGGTTTGATACACAAACCTGGTTTGTGTATCAGGTTTTGAAGATGGGGATTTGCATCATGATATTATTTTATTTCAACACTACTGGTTCCTTTGGGTGAGACCTACGTATGTGGTGCAGTGCTTAGGCTGAACAAAATCTGTAGCTGTGAAGTAGGTGAAGAGACTTCCTGTGTGAGAGTGGTGCCTCCTAGTACATGCCCAGCCATCAGCCCACTTACACGAGCATACAAAAAGTGCTAAGAATTAGGATGCCTCTTATAACCTGCCTCCCCTCTAGGTCTATACACATGACCTTGGAAATACCAAGATGACAGACAAAACCTTCAGATAAAGTAAGTGTGAACTAGAAAAGGAATAAGAGAGGAATAATTCTGGAGCTGTCCATGTGCTATTGATTGCACAGGGAAACTGTTGGTGACTTGGGTTGAGACAGAAAGAAATTCTCATAGGTACATAAGTCTTTTTTTAAAAGCAAGCCTTTATGAAGCATAATCTTTCTGTAGAGTCATATGATGACACTAGAGTCTAGTGATCAGTTTTGTTCAGAGCTGAGTGAAGACGTTACACAGAAAGAGGAGTGAGGCAGTCTGGTACCCAAAACTGGGACTCAGTTGAGAGTGATGGGTCAGAATATCACTAGCTAATAGAAGCAGGAGCTCATTCAGAGGGAAAGGCTGAGCGTAGGTGCAGGAGTCAACAAAAGCATGCTCAAGAAGAAATATTGCATATTGCATATTTCAATGACTCGAGTACAGTTACTATCCTTGCTTGTCATTTTCTCTCAGCTGTGTGCAAACTCTTTGATTCATGCAGTTCCTTTTTGCTAACTAAACATGCAAACAAATTGGAACTCTCTCCTTTAGACGTGTTAAACAAGGCTTGTGTCTGTAGGACATGAACTCAGCTGCTGATTATTTTTCTGTTGGCACAACTTGAGAATGACCCAGTGAGTAACAACTCAATTACTGCCCTATTGAAAATCAGACTTTCTAGAGCCAGATTGGAGTATGTGAGAAATTCTTGGAAGCAGTGTGACAAGCTCTACAAGATCTATGGCTTTCTGATTATGTACATTGTATATATACATGACTGTGTGATTGTATAATGTGTCTGTTTATAATGGATACTTAACACAGAGTTAGCCTGAGCAGGTCTGTACAAGAAGAAACTCAAAACAATGCTAAGTCCTTACTTTTCAGAATTTTCCTTTTGGCTGTTTGAAAATTCAAAAATAGGATACTGCACAGTAATTAAACCTGAACTCTTTATTAGGTCCTAAGATTAGGATTACAAGAATAAACATATACTGTCCAAGAGTTGTCTGTGGGAAAGCTATCGGGAAAACTTAGCAGAAGGTGATTTTTTTTTCCAACCAGTGAGGGCTTCAAAAAGTCATGGAGAACTTTGTAGAGAAAAAAAACAAACATCACTTTTAGAGTAACATTTAATAGTTGTACATTGTTCTCATTATTTTCTTTACATCATTGGTATTTTTGAGGAAGTGAACAAATACTGCCTTGTTATAAGACACTATTTCTGTGTTGCTTTAATCTAGTCACAAGTCCCTCGTCTGCAGGACTTCCTTAGCTGCCAAACACACATGGTCCACCCAGTTAAAACAGATGGAGAGAAGCAATCAAGATCTGTAAAACAGCCATAGTTACAGCAGGGTCAGGGAAAACAGAGCTATCAGCTCAGATGGGCTGGGGAAATCCCTCCAATGTCAAAAGGGCAGTTATGTGTGTGTAACATGGTGCCAAACGACAGGACAAACAGCTATAATCTCTGCTCAGCCATTACACTTACACTGAATTAAAAACAGGTGAAAGAAACCCATGCTAAATTAAACAAAGATTTTCCTCTGTTTTGGATTGAGATTTCTTTTCTGACTATAAACACATCAGAAAGAAAGGCTGTGCCTTGGCAATTGGCACAATTGGTCTGCACTTGTATTTTGCTTTGAAAGGCACTTAATAGATTGACGTCAGTCTGTAAAAAGAGCTGCATCCAGGGTAGGAGCCTGCATACCACACTGAAAGCAGGTGCAGGTAAAGGCAGAGGTGATACAAAGCTCTGAAAAATATATGTGCAATGGGAATCCTGACAGGCTGCTTCGCTGCCCCATCTTGTGTGGTACAGTGGGTAGTTCATGTCATAAAATGGGATAAGTCCCTGATATGGTCTTGTATAGCTGCACAAGAATGTGGTTTTGCCATCTCCATCCGCCTCCCAAAGGGCATGGGTATGTTCCAGTAAGTTTAAGGAGATCTCTTCTTTAATTTGGTTAATAAGTCTTCACTTAGAGCTCGACCTTTTGTCAGAAATCATACCTTCTACTGGAATGCAAAAACCCATTTTGTTTTGTAGTGCAATCATGTACTGCAATATCACTTAAAAAAGAAATTTCTCCTGTGTCACATTTCAAACTAAACAGCTGTCTGAGTCATATCCATAATATTAAAATGGGAAACAAACAAAATCTGAATTTATCTCGTTTACTGCCAAACCCTAGTCTGTTTTTATATAAAATACTGTATCCAGCCATAGTTGAGAGCTATTTATGTAGTACATCAATTAAATCTCAACTTGTACTTCAGCTCTGTAATCAGTTCTGAGCTAGAACTGATTTTATATCGTTTAAGGCCAGAGGGAACAGAGAATCTACATTGAGTTTGTGTATGTTATTATATATAATTATTGTGTAGGTATTGTGTTCCATATAATGATATATATCACTATACTTACTAAAAAGTATATTGCTATAATACAGTGTGACCTATTATTATATAATGTTAGCTTGTTAGATTTCATTCAGCTACTCTTACACCAAGACCGCCAGATTTAGTTGTGCATCCCGCTCTTAGGTCATCCAGATGCTCTGCAGCTGCTCTGCTACCACAGACCACAGCCAGGGAGGAAAGCTACCTGAATGAGCAGCTGAGGACTTTTATTTATGGAAAAATCAATCTTTACAACCAGTCTGATCAGAGACTGAGAATCAGGAAGGGAGGGACAATCACTTTTGGTTACTAAACCTGGCAGTTTTCCTTTTGTGTACAGGGATAAAGCATTATGTGATGCACCTGAGAGGTTTTTCTCTACTGGTATAAACTGATTGGTGTCCTGTCTCCAAGTCTAGTGGGTTTCTTGTGGCTCACAAGTATTTCTAGGGAAATATTTATAAGGATAGGAAAGAATGCCTCTGCCTGGTATTGTATAGGGGTCAGAAAAGCTTCTTGACTGTTCTCAGCAACTTACACACTTCTTAAGGTATATATTGGACCTGATGCGAATAATCTAGACCATCCTGAATCCTCAGAAGCTGTAAAGAGAATATCAAGAGGGAGCTTATAAATTCACAGATTCTGAAAATGAGAAGTTTGACTATTTCCTTTGAGTCACAGCCCACACAGGTGGTAGGATTTCTCCTAAAAACTGTACTAGATGTATGTTTCAGAAAGATACCAAATCTCAATTCAAGTGTTTCAGATGAGCTGGAGTTTATCATCTTCCTACTGATGTTTAGTTATCCTTACTTGTAGGAAACTGTGTCTCTTTCCAAATCTGGTGATTTTTGTCCCTATATTCAGAATCCAGTCAGTAGTTCTGTGTCTTTTCCACACTAAAAACACCTCCTTCTGTTTCCAGCTATTGGTTCTCCCTTTGGGTCTCCAGACAAATAGTGTCAAAGCAATCAGCTGTTTCCTCAAACATGTTCTTTGGTAAACAGAATCTTGTTATTAAGCCTCATTTTACAAGGCCTTTTTTTTTTTTCTCAGTTTCACTGCCCTCTCATGTCAGCTCTTGAATCTCAACCCCATAGTCAGAAGAGCCATATAGATTTGTGACAGTAATTTAACCCTCACATTTTTACACCCACTAGTTTTCAAAGCAGTACCAAAAAAAGATTTGATCTAATTGTCCAAATAGTAAGAATATTTAATATTGTTGATCCAGGAAGAGATTTATGAGGACATTGCTCTGATTTTGACTTCCCTCAACAAAAAATAATATAACTATACCACAATATGACTTTGCAAATCATTCAATGTAATCCCTGGTAGTTTAAAATCAGTTTCAAATCAAGACATTAATTGATAAAAGTTTGTCTTTGGTGCTTGATCTGGAAAAGATTGCATACAGCAGAAAGTATCTCATGTCCCTTTCTGTTAGAGAAGTAAATCTTTCTATGCACATCAGGTGGGATAAATAAAACCTCCATTTTCAAAGCAAATACAGAGCTGGAATGTGAGTTAAATACCTGTCTCACTGTTTCCTGTAACAGTCTACTATTTCATCCAGAAACATAAGTCTGGGCTACTTTTTGGAGTGGGTTGGAGGACAATTGAAAGGAGAAATCACATTGTATTGCCAAGTGCCTGTATGTTGTCCTAATTGTGCTTAACACTCTCATTTCACTGATGTCTTTTTCTTCCATTATCAGTCACCTACATTAAAAAATACACATCCTTCTTACTATCATTTTTACATCATTATTCTGAACAAGGCATTTAACAAAAATATCTTATTGATCAGTGTGGCTTATTTAACATCTTTGGCATTTGGGTTATGTGAGTAGCTTCCAGCTTCCAGTAACATTTCTATCTACAGACTTACATTCCCAGACACATACGCCAAGAACAACTCAAGTTTCAAAAAGATGACCCTTTTAAAATGTTGAATGTACCTAGTTTTCCTGATTAAAAATTACAGAAAGCATATCATGTTCAGTGTGGATGGACCTAGGCATCAGCTAGTTTTTCAGGATGGTTTCACTGCTGACTGACTCTATGTTGAACTCAGACTGTTCTTCAGGCAGTTACAACCTGGCCTGTTTTAGCAACATTATAGTTTTGTTGCAGTTATATGTTATCCAACAGTTGTTCCAAGAGGAAGTCAATCCCATTATGCATTTTTTCATCCTACGCAATAAGAACAGAAGTTTCAGGAATATTTTGTTTTCTTGCATAGATGAAGTGGTCTGTTACAGGTGCACACCTATGCTCCATCTTTTGCTGAAGAAAGCTCTAACTCCTGGTGCCCAAGAACATGAATCTGCTTCTGTGAACATTGTCCCTGCAGTAAATTACCATTCTTCCTATCTCCTTTCTTCCATTAGATAGTGCTTAAAAAAAGGGTTTTTTTCTGCACTTTTTTTTGGATACATTTGCATACTGTGTGCCAGTTGCCAGATCCCACCAGTGAGCTTCTCTTTCAGATCCTCTAAACTGATGTTTGTCCCATCTGTAGATGGCCCCACATATAAACTTGAAAATAATGGAGAAAATAAAAATAAGAAAATTGAAAAGTTGGGGAAAACAAGGGGAATAAATAAAGAAAATTAAATTAATTAAAAATATTATGAATAGCAGTAGAAAGATACTATCTGTCGTCGCAGCATCTATGAGAAATTTAGATGCCTTGAATTCTGTTCAAATTTTCAGGAAAATGAACTTTTAAATGAAGTGCACCAAAATATTTGTATTTTTAGTTATGAAAAATTAATTTTGAAATGTATAAGAAAATACTTCTTTTTAATTGTTCATTTTTATAGTTTTCATTTTAAGTGTGATGGAAGCATTTTCTAGGAGGGCCTGTGCAATAACTGATAAATGACATGTAAAAATTACACGTTGCCATTAGTATATTGGTTTGCATGTTCTTTATTTTAAAGAGAATTTGCTATTAATTATTACAGAATGTTCACACTTTTGATGAAATATTAATAGCTTTAGTTTCATTGAGATTTGACAGATAGAGTTCAATTTCCCATTTAAATTTTTGTTCATTGCTATTAAAAAACATGTGTGAAATGTCACAGTACCTCCAAAGATGTTAGAAAATGTTGCATGACAACAGTACCTTTTCATGCATGTTGATTGAGAAATAACTGTCCCTAGCTGTAAAATTTCCAAATTAAAATAAAAAATAACCTTCCCAAAAACAGCCATATAGTAGTTGCCATATCTCCTTGAGTGAAGTCAGGGAAGGATTAGAATGACAGGGATGGTGAAGAGTCAGGAATAAGCACAGTTGGCAGGAAAGATAAAACATACAGTAGAAAATACTAGATGGCAGAAGTAAGTGTGCTAAATGGCTTTCTAAATGGCTTTTTTTTAATTTCTTTCCAAAGACATCAATGTTTAAATGGTTTTGGTGAACAAAAGATGAGCCTCTCTTGTGGGTTAGTGTGCCTGCCTTTGTCAGTCTACTGGGACTGCTTCAGCTGGGACTTCTCCTGGGAATGACAGTTTGATTGCAAGGTCTTTTCAGAAGGTCACTGATCATCTTTGTTGTGTTTTCATATATATTTATTTTTACCTAGTTGTTCCATAGGGGTCTTTCTCTCTCTCTCTTTTTTTTTTTTTTT
>VXAU01000439.1:0-46010 GCA_013399695.1 Formicarius rufipectus | reverse complement strand
TTTTTTGTTTGTTTGTTTTGTTGTTTTTGGGGTTTTTTTTGTTTTTTTGTTTGGTTGGTTGGTTGGTTTTTGGGGGTTTTTTTGGTTTTTGTTTTTTTGGGTTTTGGGGTTTTTTTTTGTTTTTAAGAAAAAGGGAGGATTTGAAAGACTTCTCAAACTAGGGACTCACTGCATTTTTGCAACAGTAATTCTGACTTCTTTTATTGAGTCTGGGGAAAATAGTAGGAAAATTAGGAAATTCCAAGCAACATAATGCAGGTTAAAGCTACCTGATGATATATGTAGTTTGTGGGAAGCAAGTTAAACTGGATCGGAAGAAAAAAAGACTACATTACATGTTTACCTAGGATCATATCAAAGTTTCCTTTGCAGCTGGTGAGTGTAGAGTTCCACTGAGTACAAATTCCTCCAGTAACAGTGTTGCCTGAGACCTTGGGATTATGTTGCAGGAAAATACAAGACTTGCTTTCATCTGTGTTGGATCTTTTCCATGAGCTGTGTGTAGCAGGAAAAGGTTTCCATGTGTATGAATAAAGGATAAAGGTGTGTGTCCATGAGCAGATGTCATAGCAGTGATAAACAACCCAGAAGTCAGGGCTCTATTACAGTAATTTCTCTATGCTTTGAAGAGCTCTCACTGCGCTCAGAGGAGCAGTCAACATTACAAAGAACAGATCTGCAGATGGAGACAAGGTCCCCTGCAAGGCTTCAGATATCTTAGGGCTGAGATATTTTAGTGCAGTTAGTTGTTGAATTAAAATCAGAGAAGCAATTTATTTTCTTCAAAGTTAAGTTAGAAAAGATGGAGCTTGATATTGCCGTAAAGCACTGATATTAATAAAAAGCATTGTTTTTTTCTCATTACTTTAATAACGTTTGCTTGGATATATTCTCCTTTTGTAAAATCGCTAGTTGAATTTATACATTATAAGGCCATAAATATAAATTACTGAACAACTGAACAGTCACTTTTCCACTTAAAACGCTTGGAGATTATATCCTCAGGAAATTTCTGAGAGTCCTGCTAATGACATTTCATTTTCATGAAGTTCATGTGCCTGAGGTTCAGAAAAGGCTCCTATTTCTTCCCTTGCTGAAAAGGTCCCTGCAAAGAAATAAGGTACTTTGTAGGAAAGAAAGTGTAAACCCTGCCCACATACACATCTCCCAAAACTCCATAGTACTCTATATGATTCCTTTTAAAAATTACTTAGGTCTTGAACTGGCAGAGCCAGACAGTGGCATACTTATGCACTGGCTCAAACTGTAGGACTGCATTCACCAAAGGGATGTACGAAAAGTCTTGTAGATGATGATTGTCCAGTACAGAATTGTCCAGATTATACAAATGAATATTGTAAAAGTAATATTGTAAAAGTAAAAGTAATATTTCCCTTCATGTAGAGGGTTGTGTACAGCTGTCAATATTTTAAAATTATGTATCAGCACAGGTTATTAGTGAATCAAATAAGAGTTAAAGATTGCTTAACTGCAGTCTAACACTGATTAAATATTGAATATTTACTCTTAATAATTTCATTATTTTCTTCAGTGTGATAAATGCACATTGCCGTGTTATTAATATTCAGGTATTTGGTCATTGTTTTACCATTTTCTTCTCTGACTTTCTGTTGTTAGTTCCTAAGCTCCAGGAAAAGCTGGAATTTCTGCTAATGCTTGCCTAATTTACTTTTTCAGTGGTTTTATTTTAATTTTAAATTAAACATTCTATAATGATACAGTCAGGGGAAAATAATAAGAAATGTATTTTTCAACTGTTTTCTTAAATGAGGCTAATGCAGCTGTAACATCTATCTGTCAGAAAATTTGAAATTAAAAAAAAATCAGTTGGAGGAGTACAGACTTTAAATATGTTGTCTTAAAGCTATGTGAAAACTCATTTCTTGGTCAAAGAGACCCTCAAAATATTATATTCCTCAAGGAAAAGCAAAACTCATTTTTTGACATAATTCCACTTTGGGCATTTTAGCTTTCCTACACAACATCGTGTTCCAATATGGGAATCTGATGGCTGAGAGAAACTTCAGTGGTAAAATAGTCCAGCACCAGGGAAAAGCTTTGTTCATTTATTTCCTTACTCTCAGTTGAAACATACTTGGAAAAATTTAGCACTTCCAAGTTCCTCAGAAGTCCGGTGATGGTGACCTCTTGAAGAGCGTGAACTTTGGAGAAATGCTTAGTGTGTACATGAGGGCATGAAAACCATTTTGGTATACTCATTTTGGATGGGCCCGGGTCTGTTGAGGATAGAAAGGCTGTTATTAGCCTTTGAGACTCACAGACTGCTCAACTGCCTGCAGGCATACCAATTAAGTGGAATTATCATCCCAATTAACCATTGTCCCTTGCCAGTCAAAACTCATTTGGTTTAATTCAGCTTCCTTAGAAAAGTCGCAATTAACTACATTTCCTAATTATTTGTGCCCTGATTAAGTGAATGTACTAGTACAGCCTTCATTAATAGAGGATCATTTTCATCTTGTTGTTATTAAATCATTTTCCAAAATTTTGGATTTATGGGTAGCATTCTTAGATAATGAATGTCCCAGGTTGGGTGTTTGTTCTCGTAGGTTCAGACTTAAAAGGCAGCTCAGTCACTGAAATAAGGACTGCAGGACTTGCCAAGAAATTGTTATTTATAAAGAAAGACAGCATTCTGATTTAGGCTGAAGATTTCATTCAGGTGTATTGCATTTAGTGAAATCTGCCATTGTTTCTTGATCTCAAAAATACCTTGCAGATGCATGTGAGCTGTGGTGTGGAGCCAGATTTTTGAATATATTTGGACACAGAGTTATGCAGAGAATGTGTCTTAAAAAGTGTGGTCTCTGCCACACTACACACATTCAGATTATATTCAGCATTTAATCACTATGCTGTTGGCACCAAGTTACAATTTTGTTTGTTGACAGAGGACTTCTCAGATGCTCCTGGGTCTGTGACCTGCTAATAAACATGAAGCTGAGTTGCCTCACAGTAGTGCATGACCCTAATACTTCACATCACATAAATTAAACAAGATGATAGAAGTTGTTGGGAGGTGGGGAAGCACTCTAAATTAAAAGCCTAAAGTAGCTCATTCGTTTGATTAGATTATACTGTGAGTAAAGTTTCCTTTGTAATGTTATGTGGCCAAGACTACTAATTATAAGGTTATAATCATTTTCATCCTGGAATCTCAAATCTTGACTACACAGGAACATTTGGGAAAGGAGGTAGAGGTTAATCAGTTACAGGTATAGAGCAAAGTTCTTCTGTAGATTTCTCCTAAATCGGGACTAAAATATTGGAATGCGATTCTGCACTCAGGCATTTTCTGTGCCTGGATGTGACATCTTAAGTGATTTGCCAAAAGTTGCCTTCACTTACTTGTCAAAGCCCTGTATGACCCCATTTACCCTCACTTACTTATTTGACAGAGGCTTAAAAGCAAGCAAACTTGGTCTTCAGTTCTGAACAGGTCACTGCAGGAATTCATCCCACTCCCTGTTTTGGCAGAGGAGTGACCTAAATCTGCCAGCACGTGATAAATATGTATAGACAGAGCTTTTCTGAGATACAGAAGTTTTCATAGTGGCTGTTCATAATCACATATGTCATTCATATATTGCCCACAACAACCAGGTTTCTGAAATAGTCTTAGGATGTAGCACATAGACCCACAACTTTTATTCCCAGATGGGTGTGTGTTATGATCAGGTTCTTAAAAGTATTAGAGAGATACTGCTGCCTGAATGAAGGTGCAAACCGGACCATGTGCTGAAGTCGATAGTACAGATTTTTGTTTCACAGTAAATGTGAGGTAGAGAGAGATAGAAAGAAATAGAGAAAAGAGAGAGTGTGAGGAGAGAAAAAGAGTGACAGAGAGACAGATTAAGTAGAAAAAATATCATCACTCCATGGATTCTGTCAGTGTCCGGTTTGTCTTCTTCTTGTGGTCTTCTCAGTGGTGAGAGTCCCAGGCTTGTGGTGGTTGCAGTCTGGATCTGTCGAGGAATGCCCAGAGTGGTGAGAGAAGAAGCCTGTGTGGTGAGGGAAGTCCACTGGAGATTTATCATACTTAGGCTAGATAGAAATGCCACAGTACCTTATCTGAGGCAGGGAGTTTTACACTGGATCATGTAATACTGGATCAGGGGACATTTCAGGAGTCTGACACCTTCTGAGCCCTTATAGCTGCCTATTAGGTGAGCCCAGTTGAGTTCCTTAGGGCCCATTATGCCCCACCAGCAGAGATGAGGCTTCCTATGAATGTTCAGGAACTTCCCTGAAGGGAAGTTATCACAGATAAGTCACTTGTGTATGGACAAAGAAACCTACCTGACCTTGCAGGATTTACCTCTTTCCTTATCTTGTTCAACACCCAGCTTATAACCTGAGGTGACAGGTGGGCACAGCCTCAGCACCTGCGTGGTTACTGTGCACATCCTCATCTTGCACTGGGTCTGTCTGAACCATTGACCTTCTAGTCACTCACACTTGTGGATACATTCTTCTGCTGGGATAATTGGACAGTAGCACCACCTTTATGTTATCTCAAGTTCCAGTCACAGTCCAAATTATTAGGCATATTTGGGGTGGGAGAGGCTTCGGTGAGCAGTTGCTGCTTTGCACAGTTTGCTACAGTGGACAAAAGTCCTTCAGTCATTTTAACAATGTTTAAGCCATTAATCATTTCACTTTCTCAGAGTGTAATGGGTACCAGGAGGCCTTGGCTGGTAGAAAGGAGCTCTCCTGAATGCCTGAGTTAACTGCTCCTTTCAGCAACTCTGTTCAACTTCTGAATGACTGTTTTTAGCATATTTTTTGACAATCTGTCCATGACCCAGCTGAGGCAAGTCAGCACTAGGAGCTCTGCATACAAGGAATAATCCTCACCCTGACCCAGAAAAAGCCAATCTATCAATTCTAAAATATTAAAATCATAGCATACATCAAATGTACCTTATTGCACAAAACTTATAACCAAAACAATCAGGAAGTACACAGGCTCACAAAACAAAAATAAAGATGAGTCTTTTTTATCTTCTCTGGGTGGCCTAGGTATCTCTATTTATGTTTTAATCAGATAAAAGCTGTAGTGAAAGAGGAAAGAAAATGTCAGTGGCTTGATTGCTTTCACAGTTTTACTGTGGGCAATATTAAAAGCATTAACAATAGATAGTATCATAAAAGGTTTCTGATAACTTATAATTCTCTCTAGCCAGCTGGGAATGAAAAGGCTTGAAAATGCTTCCCAAGTGCAAAATTTCTCTGTCACAATGAAATTTTCATTTTCTGTCTTCTATGCTGTGACTTTTCTGTCAGACCCATTTGGGATGTATCGAGTAAGGCAATATTAAAAAAAAATATATATATATTAAAAAAATCTCTAGAGTACTCCTTCAGCACTGTCACATCATTTGAAAACAGCTGAACCACACTCTTGTCACTCTCTTCAAGCTGAGATGAAGTATTTTCATCAAAACATGTTTGTTCTTGAGCTTTCCCAGCTCCTCAAGATTTGCTTGAAATTTTTCAGTTCCTCAAACTCTCAGTAACACACAAACTTCAGATTGGAAATAAGCACACTTTGGTCAAGGATTGTGGATTTTACGTATATCATCCTCAGAAGTGAGGGATCAATATTCAGCTCAAATTTGCCTTTGTATATTTTGAAGATTAATGAAGAAAAATACATATTTCTTTATTTCCTGTTGACTGAATGTGTTATATAGTTATATTGATGGCAATGCTTGAAGGGGTGAATACCAAAAGACAAAGTTGCAAAGCCAGAATTTCAGTAATTAACCTGGCAAAGGTTAGCCGGATATCCATATCCTTTTATGCATGCTTTCTGCAAGCAAACTGTGACAGACAATTTAAAATGGAAATACTTCTTTTAACTGTGTGCATATAATTTATCGCTGAAAAAAACAAACAAAACAAAACAACAAACAAACAAAAAACTCACAAATGTTACTTATTGATTGGGGTTTTTTTATTCAGGGCCACTGCAAATTAAACTTCTGTTCATATGGAAAAAGTGTAAAAATACAGCGTTCTGTGATTTTTTTCTTTCTTTTCACTGCTATATAGGCTGTTAGAACACACTGGTGTTCAAAAATCCTGCCTCTCCCCAGCAATCGACCTGATGGCAAAAGATATTAAGGGAAATAGTAGAAAAACATTTAAAAGGTAAAGCATGATGGTTGAAATGTAAACTCCTGAAAGTGTGATAGTGTTCCAGTGCTGAAGAAGGAAAGCTTTATAGAAAGATGGAGTTTTTCCTCATTTGAATTACTCTGTTGGTTTTTTTTTTTCTTTTCAGTAGTACCATCAGTAGGAAAAGACTCATCATGTCAATATGCTAATTATAACTTTTTGAGGTTTAAAGATGGAAAAGAGTAATGCAGGTAATTCCTATCCCCCAGCCAGTGCTGATTGTTCTTTTGAAAACAATCTGCGTGCCTTGTAAAAGGACCATAAAAATAGTATATTGAAAACCAAAATTAGACATATTAAATTTGTTATATTGTTTTTGTCTTAGCTTGTGAAAATATTGTTACATTAAAGTAGCAAAATAAATGCAAGTTAAAAGTTAATGCCATGTTCAGTTACGAGCACTACTGTTTGAATTTTTTTGTCAGCATCCTGAAAGAAATAAGTCAGTCTGGATTTCAGCAGAGGGTTATTAATGACAACTCCAAATTTTAGCAGCTTATTATGGAATTATCCCATTTTTAATCTGCACATACCACATACCTCTACATGTTTCTGTGAAAACAAGTCTAGAAATTCCCTATTTGTTGTGTAAAATATTCTCTTTCACCTGTTTAAGGTCACTCTTACTAGCTCAATGGACTGTCCTCTGCTACTTGAGCTGAGGGGTTGGGCAGGGGGCAGAAAGGATCTGGTGTATTACAGTTCCTTATTCAGTTTATATGTGCTCAGATTGTGTCATGATTTTTTAATCCTCAGTCTTATACTCTTTCCTATTTACTGTGTGTTTTATTTAATATATATTAATATTTGTTTTAGAAATTTTAGACTAATGTAGAATTCTTACACCTACCATTTAAAACTACAGAGAACATATGGAAGTCATCTTGTACTTTTTTTATTTACAATGGTGTCAAAACACTGCTGGCAGCTATGAAATCCCTTTGGGAGAGCTGTGTCAAGTAATTTTAAGAATGAACTGCAGGGGTTTGCAGTTCTTTTGTCAGTGAGTCACTTCACTCTATTCTCCGACAATTTAAAGTCAATTTTAATTTATTGAACATATTCATAATTATTAAACTATTTAGAGTAAATGAAAAGAAGTCTAATTTTTCTTTTGTCAGTTCAGTATGATATATGTTAACTCATGTGTTCTGTAGACCTGACTTGTTGGGACTGCTTCACCCCCAGTTGCATGTAGAGCACTATAAGAGTTGTGTAATAGTTCAGAAGTACAGACATCTAGTTCATTATTCTACTTGCTGTATTTCGAGCTTAGAGAAATGGAAAGTATTCCCCAAATGAAAAGACAAAAAAGCTCTAACAGGACCATGAAGCCAGGAGTGTTGGTAGGCTGATCCTTCCACTCTGCCCTCATTATTGAATATAGATATTTAAAAAATCCTGAAGGCATAAACCAGAGTACAGGAATTCTCTGGTTGAAGGAATTTTCATAAATTCTAATTGACAATGGTAAGAATTAACTTTTTCCTAATGTTGCTAAACATTAAATCCTGAGGATGTTACAAACATAGACCACGAATAGTCCTCAGCTTAGGGAATATTAAATTCTTAAATTCTTACCTGCAGATTTTACTAGCACAACAGAAATAGTGGGATGTGCCTTACTCCTCTCCTACTGTATGTGTTGATGATTCATGTACACATCTGGGGAACAAGAAAATGTGGTTCTGAATGCCATCGAGCAAAACTGATCTCAGACTCCAAGGGCAGAAGCTCCAGCAGAGAAGCTGTTTTAGCTGCTGTGTTTCTTCTTGATGCTTTTTGCAGTTTGAAGAGAGCAACACCAACAGGGACATTTTATGAGACACCTGATGCTGTAAGTGTGTACTGCTCATGTGTCGTATATAATACAGAGACTTTCATGGCACATTCAGTTGCAAAATCAGAGCTAACTGCCTTCTTCTCAGTTTTGGAGTGTATGAGTTTCAGTGTTCTAGAAAACTGAAAGGAAAAGGGCAGACTTGATCTTACATGTAGAAAAGTCTTGGTTTATGATCTACAATTTATAAAGAGGAGGCAGACATTTTAATGTGCAAGTGTAGGTAAAAAAATATACTGTTAAATTTTCCAGTACTACAAGGAAACTATTTTGATCAGTATTTTAATTTTACTTGGATAGGATCAGGTAGAGATCTCAGCAGATGGCTGTCATAAACTCCATACCTCATTTTGGAAGTAGCACTGAAATCTATCCAGCTTGGCACTAACTACACAGTCTAATTTTCCTGCATGTTTGTGCCAAAAAAAATATGGCATGGAGAATATTTTTTCTAATTATTTTCAGATTTTATTAACCAACATCAGACCTCCTTACCCTGTGGTTGCTCTATCCATAAATCTATATGTTTCATAGTTTCATGAGAAAAATGACACCTATTATACAGCAGTGACCTAAGTGACTAATTGTTAGCATTATTGAGCAACTTAATTAGAATAATTTGTACATTTTCTTCCTATTGCCCAATGGTGAGTCTGAGTGAAATGGTTGTACCTAAATTACAAGGTTGTTGAGAAGAGTGAAATGCAGAAGACATAAAGACAAAGCTGTCATTGTTAAAATTATTTTAATAAAACATTTTTATAGGCCTTTGATTTTTTTTTTTTAAATGGGGGAATAGTTTCTCACTATGTGTTTATGTGAAGGGAAGAAAAGTAGTATTATAAGCAGAAACTCTCCCCTATCCAATGTCCAGCTCATCTATTGGGTTGGTGTTGACCCTGGCTGGACATCAGGTGCCCACAAAAACTGCTCTTTCACTCCCCTCCTCAGCTAGACAGGGGAAAGAAAATAGCACAAGAGGCTCATGGGTCAGGATAAGGACAGGGAGAGATCACTCACCAGTTACCATCACAGGTAAAACAGACGCAACTTGGGGAAATTAGTTTAATTTATTACCAGTCAAATCTGAGGAAGATAATGAAAAATAAAAACTAAATCTTAAACACAAACACACACATACTCATCCTTCTTCCTGAGCTCAACTTCACTCCCAAGTTCTCTTCCTCCTCACCCCAGTGGTGGGGAGGGACAAGGAATGGGGGTCATGGTCAGTTCTTCATTAGTGGAATGGTAATGGTGTTGTTGGTTTAACTCTTTTAGTCCTGATGTCTAAATATGTTCTTCATAAAGATGTTCTTCTTCACCACCTCCCCATGAACTTGTAGGTACATACCTAGATGCCCGTGAACTTGTAGGCAAACACTGTGGAAGGGTGGGAATTACCGCTTTTGATTCACTGTATAAACTTACAGAATATATTTAACATTGATGGCCCTTGCTACCTAATTAGGAAAATTAGCATAATCATACTTAATTACTGTGCCTATTTCATATGGAGGTTGAAGATAAATTAGGTATAAGAGCATGAAGTATAAAAAGCTTTCTAAGTGGGTCATATGATCCACTTGTTCAGTCAGTTGACCTCAACCGATAATGAAGAAGCTGCAACTAATAAGTGTATGAGAAAGATCTGTGTTAACTAATGATTTTTCTGCCATAATGGGGCTTAATATATCTATGCCACAGCCTTCTCAAATTGTGAGAAAAGAATCAGTGGTAGCAACTCATAGGAAATAGAGCAAGAAACTAAAAATTACACTTAATTCCTTTTTTTGTAATGTTCTATAATGCTGTTGTCAATCTTGCATTAATAGCTTTCAAGGACGAAAAGGACCACTGTTGACTATAGTATATTGTGCCTGAGATGCTAAAATAAGCAGTGCCTCTAGAAATGTTGGCTCATTTCTCAATAGGCTACAATATATGTACAGATCTGTAAATTATCATAACCTTCTGTTGCTGAAGCGCAGCAAAGATTCATTGCTACGAAACAGTGTGCATGGATAGACTTGATCAAACAAGTACAGCAAGGGATGATTATGGTGATGATAATGATGATGCAAGTGACCCACTTAGGCAGAGAAAAAGGGATAGCTGTGAAAAGCAGCAGACAGATGACTATACTAAACATAATAGACTTCTTGAAATATTTGTAGCCTAGGGATATAGGCTTAACAACAAGTTGACTATTGGCAGATCACTTATCCAGCATGTTGAGGAAGAAAATCTGTTCTTTAGTAAAGAGGAAAAGGGAGTACTGGGTAAAAACTGAACATATTAACCTTATGGTGTCCACTGTTTTCCCAGGAGATGAGAATGGATTGACCTTGTGTAGAAGAATAAAGAAAGCTTTAGGAAAAGGAACCTTTAGAGAGATTGTTAATTTGAAACTGTCCTTGAGAACCCTTATTCTTTTATGTTCCATTTGCATGTCCTTTTCTACAAGTATGATGACTGATCCATGCTGAAATAGCTGGATGCCCTATTTCTAGCTCAAAGTCCTGTGGTGGAGTGCCACCATCCTAAACTCTAAGTGGTGTACGTGGGACTTCACTGATCTCAGGTAGCGATGCTCTTCCATGTCCATTGTTGATGCCATGAGATAGAAGTTTAATTCTTTCCCTTAGAAAACTTCTAATTTTCAACTGAGAACAATCATGTCTTCTTGGAAATAGATCGGCGAGATTGGAATAACAGATGGAATTGGAATAACAATAGCAGAAGATAGATAATGTTTTAAATAATGAGGAGGTAGACCACAGGAAAAATACATGATTGAGAAAGGAGATTAAAAGGAGTGAGCAGGTGTCTGGAAGAAGAAGGAGAAATTATTTCCACACAGCAGATTTCACCTATGATGTTGCAAAACCCATGGTGAGACTTGTTGCAGACTGAAAGGTCAGACGATGGCAGTGCCAGAGAGCAACTGCTGGGGAGGATGCAGATGCCACTGTAACACAGTGACATCCTGACAAAGCCTGTGTCTCAGCATGTACCCCAGGGCACCCTGAGATGCCTGTGGAGCCTGTGTCTGCCCAAGTGTGCCTTTGTTATAGTCAGTTCTTTTTTGACAGGTCTTGATTTTGTGGTGACTTTGTTCCTTATGTCTTGTTTATTCACTTGCGATGTTTGGTGCACCATCTGTTTCTCCCCTCTGCTTTTTCTTTTGTTTGTAAGATCGTAAGTCATGTTCAGTGTAAATATGTGTGTATACTCTTCTTCTAGTGTTTTAAATATTTTGGGGTTTTGATTAGCATAGAGCTTAAGTGCTTACCCTTCCTTTGACCTTCAGACAAGTAGCCAGATGTCACTCTTATTTACCCTTCTTGTAAGGCCTAAAGAACTCTGTTGGATGTAATGTAATTCCCCTGTATGCTGCTATAAATAGCAAGATAATTTAACCAAGATGCAGGCCACACACCCTTTCCATCTGGATGTAGGAAAGAGGATGCCTGGCAGTTCAAGAGGAGTTCTTTGTCTCTTTAATGCTGCACAGGGCTCAAAGTCCCCATTGCTGGTCCTGGCCAGACACCATGGTGTCGGTGTGATTGCAGAGGCCTGCAGAGGGGAGCTGTTGAGACTGGATGGCAGCTGCCTCCTCCATTTGGCTTTTTGTTTATCAATTCATGCTCACTTACAGCTTTAAGTCTACCATATGATGGCTCAGAATGATGGGCACCACCTCTAATATTTTGTATGTCATCACAATCTTTTGTCATCCTTGTAGTGTGGCTTCTAGAACCATTCTGTCTCCATCTCGTAGTGCAATTGCATACTTGTTATCAATGCCGGTCCCTTTAATGTCTTTACTGGTGGTTTTCTGAAGGAGAACTGCAAGATAACCCTGACCCCATTTTCTTGCAGCTATTAGGAGTGAAATGGGAAGCTGTTCTTGTGTTCTCTAAATAGTCAGAGGCTCAGGACTCAGAGAACTTTACAAGCAACATCAGCAAGTTATTTCTTTGCTGCTCCATGCCTGGCTCATGCCAGCTCCTGTCATCAGAACTGATGTGCTCTAGAGAACAGGGAAAGAACAGCAAGTCTCCACAAATTTGTGTTGAGATGAACGTTTAAGGAACAGGTTGTTTCTTATGATGTCAGAAATGTTGAAGGACAGCAGTGTCAATGGGTAGATTGGGAAGCAGAAAAATCCCTGTATGTCAGAGACCAGCAGCCATAACAGCACATTTTTGCACAAGAAAATAAACTTGCAGGTTACCGTGTTTTGTCACAGAGCTGGCTTAGGGAAGCACTCGAGAAGTCCTGGGAAGCCAACTGGTGTTTGGAAGCCTGCACCTCTTGGAGGCCAGTGGTGCTTTCTCACTAACCACAGCAGCTGCAGCACCCCAACATCAGGGCTTTTTGTCTCTTGTACTAATGCTAGTAAAGAGAGAGCCAGGTGATAGCAGTTGTAGCTGACAGACCCTAGATTTAGTGACAAGTTTAATAATAATAATAATCCTTTTCTTCATCTGAGGCATTCAGTGGTTCTGGTGTTTGTAATGCTTTTCAAAACAGTGACCTGTCTAACCAAAAGTGTTTTTTCAGTATATTGAATTTATCAGCAACTGAATTTAAAAAATCTCTTAAATAAACATGTATTATCATAATTGAAGTAAGCAGATATTAAATATACAAGCAGGAACTATTTCTGCACATGATGAATGAAGCAGCTCATTAAAGTACATTGTTACTATTTTATTATTCAAGTTAAATAACTATTGCAAACATTTTAAAACAAAAATTAACAAAAACTTGTTTGTTTCCATTTTGTAGTTTTGATTTATTTATTTTTTTTTACTTTTACGTGTGTGTGAGTTAAAATGCAGTTTGCATTTAGGAATTCTAATCCTTTGTGAAGGTTGGAAACTACATCATGTATCCTCTAATGCTACGTTCTTTTAATAGAAGACTTGAGCACATCCAGTGCTTACACAGGCTTTGTGGTCGTTGTCAAAGCCCTCTACCACATAATAAACGGGAAGCAGGAGATGGGAAGAGGGTGTCACCAGAGGTATTGCAAGGTTACTTACTAACCATTGTAAGTGCTTACCCATAGTTTCACACACATAGCCCCTGGATAACGTGAAAAATCAGAAAAAGCAAACTGCCAGTGCAGGTAGATTGCACTTGTTGTTAATACTAGGAGCAGATTACGCTGAAATCCTCTATTTCTGATTTTGATAAGTCTTCTCTATCCCTTCAGGTAATCCCTACCATTTTGTGTGTATGTCTCTCCTTTCCCCATTGAATAAGCTCCAGTAGCTCCAAGCTAAATTCCTTTTCTCTGTTCATACAAGTGCAAATTTTTCCTGGCCTGAGTATGGTGAGCAGATTTTTATCTGTCCAGGACAAAGGAGTGGGAAATTACTGAAAGTCCTAGAAAGGTAGCTGTTTCAGGGGTTCCCACAAACAAAACAGAAAATGACTGAATTAAAGGAAAACATGGTGCTCTTTCTCCTCCGGATTTTCTTAACTGGATCTCTCACAAATCTTTTGATGAAGGTAATTCTGAAATGACACGCCCCTCTCCACTAACATGCCTTTGCAGCAATCAGATTGTACTGTGAACTCTGTCTTTACAGGAGAAAAAAACCCTAGAAATGTTACATTTGCTTTTCTAATAGAAGTGATGCCTTCAGATTTTCTTTATTGTGCCAGACAATTGTTACTGGAGCTGACACAACATGACATAGTTACTAGAACAATGTTTAATAACTTCTGATAGGTTACTCTTCAGGCTCGTGTTGAAGGCATTCAGATTGATTTCATTAGAATTCACTGAAGTTGGATGTCTCTTTTCCCTGGTTTGCTTTTCTCAGATTTCTCTGTTAGGTAGAAAAATAAATGTAATTTGTAATGAAAACCAACCTTCAGCCTTTACTGTATCACTGAACAGAAATTTCCTGACAAACATTTGCTTCCTATAGATACATAAGAAGCATCTACTTTCCCTGGCATGTTTAATCCAATGATGACTATTCCATCAACCTCAGAGTGAAAATCAAGACACTTCTGATTTAGGCTGGCTTTGAGTGTGTGTATACCTGTTCTGGTGTTAAAGTAAGCAAAGGAAGAGCATTACAGGACTGCAGGATATGAATGCGTTGCAACTCTATCAGAGTAATAGGTTCTTGTTCTGTAGCATGTCACACATTGTAGCAGTCTTCCTAAAATGACTATGAAGTCATTATAGCAAACATATTTTGTCAACTGATCCATTTCCATGAATGCAGACATAACATTTTACTTCATTGTAACAAACCTGTTTTGATTAACAGAAACTGTTATTATGAGACCTTCCTGATAGTTCTGTGATTCTACTGGGTGGGATCCAAAGCCCAGGAATGAGAGGGTTTACTTATGATGTCATAAATGCCTTTTTACTTGCTCCAGGTTAAATTATGCATTTAAAACATTAGTGTAAATAGCTCTGCCAAGGTCACTTTATGGCCATTGCCCAACAGACATTAGATGGAAGTGTTCAGTAATTTAGACTATATTTGAATTTTAGTAGTTTAGCATTTGAAAGCTTTCACATATCTGTCCTGTCAGACTAACAGATTTAAAAGATCTGGATGAATGAGCAATCTAGTTGTTTTAGATGTCTAATGTGCTGTATAGCTGATGCTTTTCCTTTACTGTTATAGAGTAAACCACCAGTTTTCACTGTATTAAAAGAAAGAAAGAAAAAAAGGAAAAAGAACATCCGAAACTACCACAGTCAATTTACCACTAAATACAGGGCAAATTGGTATTTTAAATATGCCTGTGATGCCATGGAGAACCTGGCAAATATCAAGACTAGAAACAGAATAAAAAATAAGTTGATCGATCATATACTACATATCTGTCCATATGTGAGGACATTCTGTACCTTAATGTCTCCAATGTGCCTAAGACTCTCTTGTCTGGTTTGGACACTGTCTTAGATGATCGCTAGAAGACTGTGCTCTATCTGCTATTGTCTTTCTTAAAGAGCATTCTTGCCAATTCAGGTAAACATCTCTACGACGGGACATAGCTCAAAACAATTCCCATATTATCATATTTTATAAGTGTCCTATTCTGAAGACAAATATAATTTGCACTTTTAGGCAGAGAGAGGCATTGCATAGTGTCATCCACGTTACACTGCTCATTGTTTGCTTTCTTTTTGTAGATGTTTAGTCAGATTTTAAATACCTGCAAAATTAGAAGCAATTTTAAAAATAAAATTGTAACAGGAGTCAGTCAATGAGTCCTAACTCTTTCTTTCTTGGTTTTGATTTGCATAAAAGTATACATTACCTGTTAGAGAATTAATTCAAAGAATAAGCTCCAATTGTAGCACCAGCTTTACATAGTACTAATATGCATGGAGCCATTCACTTGTGGGCAGAGAAGTGCTGAGAGGCTAGTGTAGCTGGAAAATACTCAGAAAAAAACCTAAATGAGACGATAAAGACTAAAATAAGACCAAAAAGAATGTGACCATTATATATATATGTAATATATACTATGATATACTATGATACTATGATTGCAAAAACTCCTTTAAGTTGCTAAAGTAAGTATAATGTAGCCAGCAGAGAGCTAAAACAAAATGTTTTGTGTGCTTTTAAAAAGAGACTAATCACTAAATCATTAGAATTCGCTCTTAAAACAGCAGATAATAGAAAATTTATTCATTTTTTTATTTTCTTATTTGTACTATGCAGGTGACACAATTTCTCTAGAAGAGTATGTATCTATAATAACACAAATCTTGTCAAAGTGTTTTCATTCATGGCTATTTTTCTCTCTATATGTACAACATATATGCATATGTATGTATGCCTATGTACACACACATACATATGTTTTTATTGTGTTTGATGTTTTCCAGCTCTTAAATAGCAGTGCAGTCTTAGCCTAGAGAGAAGACATGTAACACTGAATACTTTAACCAAACATAATTGCTAGGAAATGTCCTCATGCCAAATTGGCATCTCGCAGTGCAACAGTGTAATCATGTGTACTTAATCATAGGCAGAAAATGCTAAAACAGTTAAGAAAATCTTTTCCTTTAGCATTTTATTATCTGCAAGCTTAAGTGGGCATTAAGTAACACAGGGTAATAGGATAAAGAATCATTATCATGTTATTATATTCAGACTTGAGTGACACTGAATAAGCTGAATTTGTCTGATAAAAAATGCATGTTATTAAATTTTATATGTTCTAAAATAATTACCATATCATCCATCACATAGCACTTAATCTTTTATTTCATGAAATAAACAAAAACAAAAACAAAAAAAAACCAAACAAACAAAAAAAAACCAACAGTGTATTACAGGATGGGTCACACAATTAAAAAACCCTCCTTCTAGTGTGATAATGAGAAAAAGAAAAATCTGGATATGTGGTGAAGATGGAAGTCATTGCAATGAAGTTTTCATTTTGGATGGCTGTGTGTTTTGAGATTCATTTTCCTTTCACCCTATAACCTTGATAAATCCTCAGCACAGCTACATGCTGTGCATAGATGAAAGAGGACACCGGGGCAAGAAAATGTATGATATCATGAGAACTTCATTAGTCATTTCTGTGGAGCTGGACTGTGTTAGTACTCAACTCCAGAGAAATATTAATAACTTAAAATCAGGAACTGATAAACTAGTTTGTTATTGCATCTTCTTGGTCTGTGCCAGATGAATATGAAATATATAGACTGTAATTTTACATCAGGCTTGGTACTTGTGTTAAAATGAGAAGTACTGATAATGTATGATGATTTATATCTTACTTCTACTTCAAAAACCTGTTTAATCATATCAGTCTTAAATGGATGAGCATCTTTCTGTAACTTACACATCTGGTGTATTAACATTAAAGGAGTGTTGCAATATTCTGCTATCTTAATCCAGGAAATTCATTATCCAACATCTGCCTTAGAAGGCAGCTTGCAAATATCACTGGTGACAACTAGTTTCCATAGTTTCCACTGTAGTCTTACACTATATCTTCCTCATCAGCCTCACTGCTGAATAACAAACAAGTCAAATCATGAAGCTAAACAATAACCAAAAGAAGATGAGCTACAAAGACATTGCTTTTGCAGATAATTAAGCTATTGTATCAGACTTCAACAATGAGAAACAAAACCGGTGCCATTACAGGAGAAAAAAGGATCTAACCTTTCTCATAGGTTATTGTGAAAATCATGTTCTCGCACTACTTTTGTCCTGTTTATACTAGCCTGCAGGCTCAGATCATTGACTTTAGATACAAGCTATTTGTTGAATTCTATACAGAAAACATGGCACATATTTCTTCCTTTCTAGTTTTACACCCTGAAGTTTTCCTGTAAAGCAGGATTCTAGCTCTTGATTGCTATAGGAAAACTCAATTGCACATTAATAAAACCACAAACTATTTGGTAGGATCAATGGACACATTTATTTATCAACTGACAGAGTAGAAATACTTATAGTTAGAATTCATATCACTTGGGGAGTGAAAAAACAAAATCCAAGGATTTGTTCCCAGGAAACACATAATCCAGTGCTGAATATTTTTATTGTCTGATTTTTAAATTTAAATGCGTTCATTAAACATATGAGTTAACTCAGGTTTTCTTAGATTTTGTATGGAACAAAATTGTTTACAAAGCTGCCTCAATATAATTAAAAGCTGTAAAAAGTGAGAAGTGAAACTAAGTTCCCATTTAAAATCTTGCCTTTAACTGCATACAGACCTGCTTCTCTGTCCAAATATTTCTCTGTCTGCCAGTGGTGTTTGCCAAATACACCTTTCAGAAAATCTGTATGCTCCCACTCCTATCCTCATCAACATTTCTGCATCTGAATTGGCCATTTGAGTTGAAGGAAAAAAGCTTCAGAGAGACATTTCCTTTCATTGGTATAGTTTAGAAAAACATCCTGCACTGAGTGAAAAAGTTTAATACTTTAGCTAATGACTGTGTGTAAAAACAGTTAGGAACAGAAAACATACTGTGTTGAAACAGGCAAATGCATTGTGAGAGCAATGAACAGTAGTTTCTAGCAAAATCTATGTGAGTACAAGGTGAATAAAAGTACAGGCACACGCGAACTGCACGTGGAACAAGCAGATTGACAGCTCTGTACAAATAGAGTTTTTTGTGTTTCCTGGTTTTTTTTGTGGCTGCATGAGAGTGTGCTCTTAAAACATGGCTCTGAATTCAGGCTGTCTTAATAAAATGCAGTGTGGTGATAAACCCCAGCGAGTCTTAGCTGGGCATTTTCTACTGTGACGATGTGAAACTTGCATGGCAAGAAAATCTCAGATCTAAAAGAAAGAGAACTATGAAGATTAAATTGCATCTTAAGGGAGGTAGGTGTGATGCTGTGAATGCGAATTAATTTACATTTGCAGGAGAGTTTGATGACAGCTGAACAGACTCTTTTTCAAAATTATTTCAGCCCACATTCCAGGAGTGTTTAATTCAGCATAAGAAATGAGTTATTCAGCTGTGGAATTTTGTATAAGTTACTGCTATGAACCTGGAGCATGTTTTTTAAGCCATCAAATAATTTATAACATAGGGTTTCCTTTCATGGAATAACAGAGTGGTTGAAGTGATAGGTTGAAGTGATAGCCCTCTCCAGGTACTGGACTGTGTCCAGTCAACTCTTGAATATCTCCAAATATGGAGACTCCACAATCTCTCTGGGAATCTGTGCCACTGTTCAGTCATACAGAAAAAAAAAAAAAAAAAGAAAAAAGTTCAAAAGCAGTTTTGCATAATCAGATTGAATTTCATGTGTTTTAATTTGCAGCTGTTTCCCTTTGTCCTATCAGTGGGCACTACTGAGTAGAGTCTGGTTCCCTCTTCTTATTCCCTCCCTTCAGACATTTATGCACATTGATGAGGTCCCCCTTAACCTCCTGCTCTCCAGACTGGACAGCCCCAACTCTCCCCACCTCGCCTCAGGAAAGATGCCTCAGTCCCTTAATCATCTCAGTGGTCCTATGACAGACTCAGTCCCATAGTTCCATATCTTTCTTGTACTTGGAAGGCCAGCACTGGACACAGACAAGTGTTCCCTTGCCAGTGCTGAGTAGACAGGAATAATCACCTCCCTTGACCTTCTGGCAGTGCTTTTCCTAATGGAGTCCAAATGCCATTGCCCCAAGGGCACATTGCTGGTACCTGGTGAGCTTGTTGTTCACCAGAAGCCCAAAGACCTTTTCTGCGAAGCTTCAGAAAACTACTTCCAGGACCATGAGCCTGCAGCATATACTGGTGCCTGTGTTATTCCTCCCCAGGTGTAGGACTTTGCACTTCTTGTTTAAATTCATGAGAATCCTCTTCCAATTTCTCAGCATGCCAAGATCTCCATGAATGGTAGCACAACTATCTGGTGTATGAGTCACTCTTGCTGGTTCTGTGTCAGCTGTGAACTTGCTGCGAGGGTACTCTTTCCCATCATCCAAGTCATAAGTAGAGATGTTGAACAGTACTGGAGCCAGCACTCAGTACAACACTGATGACCGGCCTCCTGCTGAGCTCTGAGCCACTGATCACAACCCAGATCCTTGAAACTACAAGTTCATCTGCTGATACATTTATAAAAATTATTTTCCATTTGCAAATATTAATCAGTGCTTGATAATCTGGTGTCCTTTTTTGGGTTTGGTTGGGGTATTTTCTGTGATGTGTGAAAGTTCTGTTTTCCAAATCTGCAAACACGTGGCCCTGCTGAGGGGAAAAAAAAAAAAAGGTGTTAGTAGCTATTAGGAAGAAACAAGTGTTTTTTTCCAAAAACAGAAAACAGAGTTATAGTTCTAACTGTGAATGATGTTTGGGGAAATAGAAAATTCAGAAATTACAAGATCCAAAGAGACCCGGTGGAACACAGAATAAATATTCTAATAAGTCATGTTTGAGTCTTCAACCATTCCCTGAGCTCCCCTTAGATGTTTGGATTTTAAAAAAAGATAGGACAAAAAGGCAACATTTTCACATTACTGTATTGACTGTATAAAACTGAGTTGATGGTGGATGGCATTGCATTCTTTAGCACATGCAACCTTTTTTTCTTAGTTCTGGATATTTTAAGTCAGTGCTGGGAAACGGTCCTAGAGAGGTGAAGGAAAGATTGCTTTGCCAGTAGGACAAAACCTGGAGAAATGTGAAACACTCCTGGTTTGTGCAGTATACCTGGCAGTGTTTGAAAAGGTACTGGATAGGTTTCTGTGTTGTATCCTAAATTTCTTTGTATCCGGGTTTATGCGTAAGTGTTTAACAAGAACTGATATATTTACAAATACTCTCCCAGACACTTACTCTCTGCCAGTCTGAAATGAACCCAAATGAAGGAAATCAATGAGGTGCAATTTCCACTTAAGAAATGTGGCACTTGTAAGGCCCTGCTTGTATTAAGAAAGACTTGTTTGGAGGTTTCCCAGTAATGAAGAAAGTAAGGGAGTATGCTTATATGTATTGTAGTATTTAAAATAAGATTCTTCTAACAGCTCTCTCAGCCTACTCCTGCTTCAAAACCCTTTTCAAAGCATACAGATGATAGTCCTTACTAGTCTGGTGTCACTATATACTTTAGGAGCATAAAAAACATTCAATGGGAGCAATTTATTACAGCAGATTCCAGAATTTCCAGAGGAAAGACAGACCCACTTGAGAAAGTAAATGAATTAATTACAGATTTGCTTTTGGTTTGCTTTGCTTTCTTATAAAGAAGCAAGTGTAGGATTAGGATTAAGATGGATTTACTTTTGGGGTTCTTGAGATTGAAGAGTCCTGGGACAAAGCTTGCCAAATATTTCAAAGTAAAAATAAATTCACAGGCATACAGTTGGCACAAACATGGTAATGGTGATTGTCCAGAGAACATTTTTTGGAAGTTAGTTGCAAATTCTTCCTTTAGCAGAGATAAAGCAATGAATACTCAGTAGAAGGAGTACAGGCAAGAAGAGGTGTCTGATACCTATCTTGTCATTAGTGTCATGGTCAGAAAAATAAAGATGTTTATTTGCTGGTGAACAGACCTACAAGAGCAGACTTGAGAGCCATTAAGTATTTTCAGTTTGTGTACTCTGCAATCACTGGGTTGAATGATGAAAAAATTCTGGGTTTTTAACAGCAATATAAGGTATGGTAATTGTCAGAATTCCTTAGTGAGGCTCTGGGAAAGCCTGGACATCAAAATTTCAGGTTAAGGCAGAAATTTTTAACCCTGATTATGTATAGGAGGTTTTAGGAATCCAGGAGAATCTTGAAGCTTTTACCCAATCCACTTAGCCCAAGCAATGGTGAGTATAAATAAGTAGGGGTTAGTCAGATCTGTCCAGCAGAGAGCTGGATTGATGACTTTAATCTCATAAACCCCAGCTCTGGAAAGCTTAAATTCCATAAAATATTCTACCTTGGCTGCTGAGTAGCATTAGTTGCAGCCACTGGAAGCTGAGGATACTCAGCACCTTGAGGTGTGATGAAGTCATATGTGTTAGCCTTGGTTTGCTATGCTCAATTTAAATGCCTAATGAGACATTAATATCTAGTATCTATCCAGATTAATCATTGAAACAAATGGGAAACAGTGAAAGTTTATTTAAATTAAATATTTTTTTTGTTTTAGTTAAATGCATTTCAGTTAAAATAATTGAACATTTAAATTATGAGAAAGAAGAAATAAGCTATTCTCAGTTAATTCCATTTATAGCACTCTTTCCCTCAACAGAACAACAGTGATGGAGTTACTGTTATTTCTTTAATGTTCACTCATATTTTCTATGATTAAGTGAATTGTTATATCAAAAGATGAGGTATTCAGTTGTCCTAAACTTGACATATTCATTTAAATTTGAAGCATTTTACTTGAATTGAATGGAAAACCAGAAGGAATGCTAGCATGGACTTCCATATTTCTGAAATTAATAATGTAGAACTGGGTTAATTATGCTTAAATAATAGCTTGGAACTAATGGGTTCACAATCACTTGTATTCAGTTCCAAATAATTGCACTGTTGTAAGTCTGTGTAATTTTTTTTGTCTGAAAACATGTAATAAAAGGTGGCAGGTATTTACCAAATTTTTAAAGTGAAGATGGCAAAGCTCTGGTTACCTGGTTTGGGGGTGTGTGTGGCATTTGTACATGTGGGGTAACTGTCCTGAAGTCCTAAACACCTCATCAATCTCGCCTTGTATTTCTAGGATAACAAAGAAAAAAATTACTCTCGTTTTCTTATTATTCAACCATATTTTTGCTGTCCCAATTCAGAATGAAACTTTAAGAAAGTTTATGGCTAGGACAGTGTTACCAATTAGTAATTAGTAACTAGTATTAGTATTAGATTAGTAATTAGTATTACTAATCAATAATATTGACTTAGGAGCCAGTCCTCAATGTATGCTGTATTTTAAATACCTATACTTGCTTTGCTTTCACACTAATGTAATAAACAATTACAGATTTTTTTTCCTTCAGCTATTTAGGAAAGACTGAAGAATTTAGTTCTAATGTAAAAGAGCAATTTACATTTGGCTTTTAAAAAGTTGTATGAGCATTCCTTTCACCCAGTTCTCATGTGTGTGTTTTCTGCTATGGCATAAGAGAAAGAAAAGAATTTCATCTCTGTGAATAAAAAAGACAGAAAATTAATTATTCCCTTCTTATGGATTTCTTACTCATAGCATGAAATTGAATTTATTTAGATGTTTCTTTGATAAGGGTCCAGATTAATGGCTTGAAAGAGACCTAGACATTTTGGAACAGTTTAGTGATGAACATTCATAATAAGAAGGTAGAACAACCATATATGTTCTTATATGCTATTATGTAAATATTATAAATATATATCTATAAACAATATTATGAAATAGAACTATTATTAAAATTTTTTTAAATGTAAAAAATTGTTGCGGGTGCAAAGATTCCTCTTCCCCTTTTAGTACCATGTTTAATTACTAATAACATTGCTTGGAAATGATAGANTTATAAGAACATATACTGGTGGACTTGAGAGTCAGAAATGAAGTTTAATAAGTTACATGCTAATGAATCTGATATTATCTAGGGTATATGATGGTTCAATCTGACTTTTCTCTATGCCATTTACATCTCTCAGTGTACCTGAGATTTTCCTCTTTAGAATACAGTTTGCTTCTGTGTCCAGTGAATATCATCAAGGTTACCTGATGTAGTAATAGATCATATTTGGAGCAAGACTTTAGTGAATGCAGAAGCTGGGATGAAAAAGAGATGCTCATATACTAAATGGAATATCTTGCTATAAAAACAACTGTTTAAAATATGATTTTATACTTCAGGATGCTGTTTATAAATACATTTTTTACCTGTAAGTTTTCTGGCAACATTCCACATGACTGCCAACATCTCTCCCTCTACTACACTGCCACTTCTTGGATTAATAGCTGAGCTTGATCTAGATCTTCAGTTTCTTCTTTTCAGATGTTCTCAGTGAAAGTGTCCTTCAGCCATGGAACTTACATAATTTTTCCTCTCGAGCCCATATAGTTTGTATTTTATCTGGAGTTGGTCTTCTTGTGCAGCCTCCCTCTGGGGAGGGATAGGTTAGATGCAACAGCCATGAAAAAATTTAAGAAGCTAAAAGGTGTCTTGCTACCTGGTAAAAAGCAGGAATTAGATTATATTCTGTTAAGAGAGGGAGAAAAAAAAAAGTGGTATTTCTAGTAAAGTATCTGAAACTTTCTTTAATGCATGCTGTAGAAAGGAAAAGGAGACATTATAAATATGGATGCCAAATCTCCTGGTGGATAATCTTATTTACAGGGTTTATGTGATAACAAAATAAAATATATTCAAATTAAAAACAAATATAGAACTGATTTTAATATTTTTAGCTTTTGTGACAATTGAGACAGTGACTGTGGCATTCAATAGCAACAGCCCTTCACTGTCTTTTCCTCATTCAATCCTTACTGAATTTAGTATGGAGAGAGGGACCCTCACGTACCTGCTTGTTCTACTGTGATTGTCCCCTATACCATTACACTGGCTAACCATAAATCTGTCAACAATGAAACTAATTTAGATTATAGCAGTACAAACCAAGTAGATTTAAAATACTTTTTATTCCAGCAGTGAAAATTGCTCTTGTATTTTTACAGTGCTATTACAGACCATCTTCCCAGCATGTTTCATTATATCTTTTTTCCTTTCTATGCAAAAAAGTCTTGACTCTGGGTTGGATGTGCTATGCTGTTTAGTTTGGGTTAGTCAGATTGCTGTGTGGAAGGAGTGCATGAGAAATACAAATGCCATGTTTTCTGCCTTGAACTCTGTCTAGAGAAAAAGCTAAGACACTGCTGCCTTCCAAAGCCAAGCCCTCATGGCAGCCTGAGGATCCTGGGAGGAGTTTCCATCTTCATCCTTTTTCTTGCTATCAGTCCAGCTTTGTCCCAGTCTGTGCCACCAGTTTGTTCCCTACCCAGCAGCTGTGCCAGGCAGCGATGCCGCTGGTGCTGGTGCTGTGCCATCAGGAGAGGCGACAGTGCTGCTTCAATCACAGCATGTTTGTTCTGAGCCTACAAAAAATATTCCTAAACACAGACTATGGCTAGACTGGGTGATCAGAGAGAAATTCAGGGTTCATAAGCGTGCCCACACACAGCAGGATCTAGACGAGAACCTTGGTTATTAGTCTGGAGAAATCCTTTTCCTAGAAAAATGAACAACAAAACACATACGCCATGCTACCATCCCCACAGCTCCTCTGTGGTGAGACAGTGCTGGCTGTGACAAGGCACCATTCTGCCAGCTTCTGCTCACAGGATGTTACAGCTGGGTCTGTGTTGACTGAATTTGAGATATTCTCTATCTCCTGACTTAGAATCAAACCACAGTATAGAGTTCAGTATATACTAGTAGCACTACTAAGAAGCTTTCTGCTCTGCATCTGTAGAAAAGACTTGCCAAGACAGTACTTATTCCAAGAACAGCTCATGTTATTTTTACCCTCTATGGCAATAAGTAAACAAAAAAAAAAAAAAAAAAAAAAAAAAAAAAAAACCACACTAAAATTGCTTTAAAAAATAATTCCTACGTCATGTATCAAGTTCAATCTCTGTGTACTGTGTGCTATCAACTTGCATAAATTATCACCTGATGGGATTTTTTAAAGTTCTAAAGTGATTCAGGAGCCATAAGAGAAAGGGCACTCCACAAACCTGTAGTAAGATATTTTCTTCCCAGAGCTCTCATCCTTCATTGCTCTTTCCAGTCTCCTCAGGAAGAGCAGCATCTTTTGTTTACTGTGCCACATGGGACCAAGAGAGTATAGCTGTAGCCAGGCTGGATGAGACAGGCACACTAAACAAGAGTAAATGTGTCTGAATTTTGCTGGCTGCTCTTGCTGTCCCTGTTATCCTTGACTAGGGGGCTGTAAACCTGCAGCGGCAGAGAGCAGGAGGCAATACAGGTGGCAATTCCACCTGGCATAGCTGGAATAATAAAAGGATGTATAGATGGCATGTACAGCTTGTTACTTTTGTTGGCTTCAATGTAGACTATAGCAGGTGGTTACTCCAACCTTATGAGTAGTTAGTGGCCTCAGTAGTAGGAGAGCTTTGGGAAACAGCTGGAGAAGAACAGTGCCAGTCCTACTCCTCTGCCTGCCTCCTTTGAAGCAACCGGGTTTTCCCAGAGGAAGACCAGCAGGATCACATCCCTTCCTTCCTTGGAGCCAGTTTAAATATCCAGTGTGAATCCATAACAATTTCTTTAGGATTAGGTGGCTACACCACCCCTCCTGCAGCCTGCTAGATGCCCTCTGTTCATATTATCAATTCCCTTATATGTCTCCTTCAAGTGACAGCTGTAAATAAGCGCAAATTTCTGGCAGCCAGGACTCACTTGGAATTAAATTCAGGAATAGGATGCTGTCATTTAACTGACTTCTGTGCCAGCATAGCTGTCATTTGAATGAATTACAGACCACAGTATCCATTTGTTTGGGGACTCGTGAGCTAGAGGGGTGGAATAAATCGGGGTAAATGGCTGAAATTTAATACAGGTTTCTGCAAGTTTTTCAAATGCCATGCACCCATCTTCAGTGTGGTTATTTTGTGTGGCTAACAGCATTTCTATGTAAACTGGAATAATCTTCTGTTGAAAGGTCTCTCTAGTATGAAAACCAAAATTTAAATTGATTATACAATTAGATGAGGCTTATTTTGCTCTGTTCTATCAAAGACTAAACTATCTGGGTCGAAGTTTCATAGCAGTTGCCTATGTACAATTTACAACCTGGGACTGATAGCTTCTCTTCAGATGCTGAGGAGCAAGACATCCCCCCTCCCTTCCCCTCTACTTGTAGAGTGCAGTGCCCCATGCTGATGATGCCAGGCAGATTTAATTGTGCATGCTCAAAGAGAAAAATGACATCCACGCTTGGGTGAGTGCTCTCTGTGGCAAGCTGACAAATCCCCCAGCTGTCAACTAACCTCAGAGGCAAGTGTACGTGGCTCTAGCTTATGTCTGCTTGCATTCTGCCCATAGGCATTTAGAAGCTGAAACTCATATTGGCTGCAACACATCCAGACTGCTACTGAGAGAAATGTATGGTCTGTTTTATGTGTTTCAGTCTCTAAGGGTGATCTACACAATTAAGGTTTATTTTTCAGACAGACTATAAGCAGGTGAAGACTGCTATTTTTTGCCTATATGACAAGTGAAAGCATAAAACATCTATGTCTATGGATCTGGTTAAGTTGCTGATTACTTAGGGAAAATAATTTCTCCCTTAGACTTGGATTATATTTATATTTTTATGTATTTATTGGGGTTGTTGCCTGCCAGAGAACTGCAAGCATACAAAATGGCCTTACTTATGTTCCAATATATATGGGCAAATGCAAAGAGGCATGTGTTGCTAATGTAGTATTGCAGTCATTCTGGCAGAAGCATTGTAACTTGTGGTGCACTGCAGGCTGTCCCTCTAAACCCATCATTACCTGGCACCTATGCTCTAGTGAAATAAGCAGACCAATCTGCAAATGGGCAAAAAGCCATCTTAGTAGATGTCTTTGACTGTAGGTAACCAGGAAACCATGCATATACATTAAACATGGGTTCAGAGAGTTGGTCTTACCAAAATAGCTGTCAGGTTTGAGCTCCACCATACACTGTTGAGAACATATGTCATACCCATCAGACACCCACATAGGGTGGGCTAGAGCCAGTTCCCACAGTTCTGATGAACTTTGTAGGAATTACGTGGTTAGGCATCGTCTCAGCTACAGATGAACCTTGTTTTTCAATGAGCTTTGAATTAGTATTAGAGAGTCAAAGCATGAAGTTTGAGGATGCAGTTCACAGAATCATAGAATAATGGAAAGATTGAAAAGGACTGTAAAGATCATCTACTTCACACCCTCCTGCCACAGACAAGGACATCTTCCACCAGACCAGGTTGCTCAGAGCCCCTTACAATCTGTGCTTGAATACTTCCAGGAGTAGGACATCCACAAATGCTCTGGGCAACCTGTTTCTGTGTCTCACCACCCTCCTAATATTTGATCAAAATATGCTCTCTTTCAACCTGAAACCATTCCCCCTTGTTCTGTCACTACATGACCTTCTAAAAAGTCTCTCCATCCTTCTCAAAGGCTCCTTTCAGGTACTGGAATGACACAATCAGGTCACTCTGAAGCCTTCTCTTTTCCAGGCTGAACAAACCCAATTATCTCAGCCATTCCTCTTGGAAAGCTGCTCCATCCCTCTAATGAACTTGATGGACCTCCTCTGGACTCACTCCAACAGGTTGATGTCCTTCCTGTGCTGGGGACCCTGGATCTAGATGCAGAAGTCCAGGTGGGGTCTCACCAGAGCAGAGTAGAGGGGCAGAATTGCTTCCCTTGACCTGCTGCTCACCCTTCTTTTGATGTATTCCAGGATATGATTGACCTTCTGTGCTGGAAGTTAACATTGCCAGCTCATGTCCAGCCTCTCATCCACCAACACTCACAAGTCATTCCCAGCCAGGCGGTTCTTGATCTGCTCATCTCTCAGCCTGTATTGATACCGGGGGTTGCCCTGACCCAGGTGCAGCACTTTGAGTGCCCACATGAGGCACTGAGGTGGTGGAGAGGGCTGTCCAGCCTACCTGGCACAATTGTAATTGTCTACCCTATAAAAGAGACACTATGGATATGTGATAGAAAAAGTCTGATAAGTTTGCATTTGAATGCACTGGAGTCTTACCGCAGGATCATAAAATATGAAGAAGTAACAGTAAATGCCAAATATCTCTTGTCAACTTAGGATTTAGTTCATCAAGTTCTTCCGATACTGAGAAGCCAGTGCTATTCTTTTTTGTAACAACCTGATATTAAAGCACTCAACTAAAAAGTGGGAATTCTGGGGTTCTTGACCTCTACAGTGTACTAAACTGCAGATCCTGACTCCATGAGTCCAGATGAGTGGTTCTCACCATGCTTTGAAGATGAATCACAGCACAGTTCACCTTTGTAAAATCACAGAGAACACAGTGAAGAGGAGACTCCAGGAATTCTGGAATTCAGAAATACCACCAGTTATTTTCACAGGCTTAGTACTTCCCCATGTACACAAAGGAGTATGTGGACAATGTCTGTTTTAGTGTCCAAAATCAATATGCATCTAAAAACAGAACAAAAGGGCAATATTCTCATCCCCTAGCTCCACCTAAAATTCACTGGATCTTCTGTGTCCCTTTGTCTAGCTGTGAGTTTTCTGAAGCATTTACTCAATGGAGTGTTAGGCTACTTGTAATTTAAGCTGCCGAAAATTGCCCAAAGGCAGCAACAACAGAATTTAGGGGAGATTATCTAGCTTCAGTGAGTCTCCCCTAGATACACAGAGCCCTGGAACTCTTCTGTTAATGTGGGAAGATGGGCAGGATGTAGAAGTGCTGCAGGAGTCCAAATCCATCTCCTGTTCCCTTTGTGCTACCTGAGCCCAGGAAGAGAGGGTGGCAGGTAGGGGCATATGTATGTCTGGGAATGTGGTGCTTCTATTGGCAACACAGAGCTTTGGTGGATATTATATGCATGGGAGAGAAAGAGTGCTGCATAGTTCAGGCAGTGCAAACTGAGATTTCCAGAACCATAGGACCTCTGCAGAGATCAGCTGTATATCTGAGTTATTGATGCCTCAAGAATTTTGGACATGCTTTAATAGTTATAGAGAAAATAACCACAAGAAAAGGAATTTTTTTTAACTGCTTTGTCAGTAAAAATCAAGGAATTTGATGACTTCGATACAAAGTGTTAATATGTAGCTGTTCATAGCATTAAGACAGCTGTAAATCTGTTCTGGTAGCAGCGACACTGTGTGGAGAGTAGTCTGCTCTTTGCCTGATGCATGGCTAGCTTTTCTGTGTGAGGTGTGTATGTATTCTATAAAATGTCACCTGTATAAGGGACCAAATGAGCCCTATTCATACTTCACAATTGTCAGTGTGAAGAATTGTGATTATCTTAGATTTGACATGTATAACTGCATTCTTAAGGTAGTTTGCATTTAACCTAAATTGCTTTCCCCTCGACTATCTGGTTAGAATGAAATTCAGCTGTCCTAGATAAGAGTAATGGTATTTATTAATAGAATTATAATAGAATTTAAATGTGCAGAGTACATCAGGACAGGAGATCACAGTCCTTAAGGGATTGATTTATCCTTGACTTCTATGGGCCTTTGTTATGGTAATGATAGATATATATTCCCAAAATCCGTTTCGTCTGCCTATGCCTTACCCTTTGATTTCTTTATTAACTCTCCTCCCTTGTCAATACATGTTTTTGTTAATTCAGATCAGGTTTTGCAGCTTGTGTCATACTTTGCTATTTTTTACCAAAATGGTTTATTGAGTTCTCTAGAAGCTTATGTGCTTTCCCCTCTTTGCTGCACCTCGTGCCACTGCTGTTAGAAGGGCCCGTGGGTGAGCTGCCACCAGTCAGACTCTGGTTTCCTTTGGAAAACCTGGCCATGGGTTTCCTTTGTCCCTATAGCAGTCAAGGGAACCAACCTAATTCATCGTTCCTAACCTTCAGTAATGAACATAATTTTGGCAATTTGGGGTAAACATGTACTCTAGAATACTAAATGTTTTATCCAAATGTGTGACTTGAGGTCTTGGGTGTTTACATAAATATCAAAATTTGTGTTGCCCCTGGGTGCTGCTGACTTTGCTGAAGTTGTAAATCCTTAGTATTTCTAAAGTCAAGATGTGTGTTTAGGTGAACAGTCACGGCCAGGGGTGGTTAGCTCACAGTCAATGGCACCCTTCACATCATCAGTAAATGGAAAAGCTGTTTATAAGGATATAAACAAGAGCAAAACATAAGTTAATGTAGATTATCAGCTGGAAGAATACCTATAAGACTATTAGAGAGCTATAAGAAAAGCTATAAAGTACAGAGAATTTCTCATGAGCTTCTTTTAATACATGAAGTAAGGTTTTTTCTGAAACACTTCTACTACTGCAGTGTGCAGCTGCTTTCTTATGCTCTCTTCAGTATAGGTATGTCTTGCAACATCACATACTCTTTCTTGGGACTGGATATATATGAAACATCAGCAGCATAATTTTGCTCCTGTGCTAGGCTCTGAACTCAGCTACAATTAAATATTCATCCAGTTAGATATTCTGACTGTAGCTGTACTTGAAGCAGTTATGAAAGATTAATTCAGTGTTATGTTTCTGTTTAATGAAAGAGTTGAAATGAGCATTTCTGCTGAAAATTTCAGGTTTATAAATTGCCATCCTAATGATTCTTTTTAAGAGGCACCTAAGATAAATTATTTATACAGAATAATTTTTTTTAATTGAAACATTTTGCTTTCAAGATACCTGCCCCATCATCTTCCATGTACTTTGTTGTCTTTAGCTTGCATTTTCAAAATACATATTTCTTAATGGGACATGCACTAAATAACCTGTACACTAAAATTAAGGCCATTACATAACAGAATGGTGAAGATTTGCTGATCTTGTTGTATGTTATAAATTTATTTTGGATTTTCCATTTCTTCTGTACTTAGATTTTAATTATATTTGTACCTGAGGAAGAAATAGCAGCTTTGAGGCAATTTCTGGTAGAATCCATTTATACAGCAATATTCCAAAAGAGAGAGGTTAACACAGGAACACAGAAACTCCAGTTTCTGTCCCTTGCAGGTCCTTTCCCTTTTTTTTTTTTTTTTTTTTTATGTATGTCTTCCTCTTGCAAACTGTACTTGCATTATTAATGAAGTTAGTTCCAGCACTGGTGTGGAATCTGAAGGGTAAACTCAAACAGAAAGTTTGAAGTCCTAATCCTTGGAAACCCAGTGTGAATAACAGATGATATTAAGCATGGCACAGTAGTACCTGGTCCAACAATTCTGTAAATGTGATTTCATTGATTCTATGTCTGTTTTTCCCTCTGTGTTTTAAAGAGCATATTGACTTAGGAAGATGTCTTTGGCTTATTACCATTAATGTTACAATAATAGAAGAATGTGCAAGAAAATTTGGGGATGATATAAACTGAAAGCCATTTTTTCCTTTATTAGCAAATTAGGGGGTTGTTTTTTAATTGTATTTGTATTGCAGTTATCATGCACTATATTGATAAAAGGGGCTCTTTTCTGAATTTCAGTAATAACTTCTACTTCAGCTACACTCCCTAGTAATTTAGAAGGGAAATTATGAGCAGGCCCACACTCTCTCAGAATACAACAGGATCAGGACCATATCTTTAAACAGATTTCCTTAAGAACAACAAGAAACAAGCAAGACCCCAGTTTCATCCTGCTGTTCACTTGGTCTTTAACTTGGCTAAAAGAGGTGTCACTTGTAACATGCCCTGGATGGTCACCCAGCCAAGAAGCAGACCCTTGTGTGACAGTCGATGACAGCTGCCTGTGGAAGAATGGAAGGATTGAAGGGCAGAAATTCAATAATCTTTCAGTTTTGAAACAATAATTAGCTGTCACATGGGTATACTGCCAGCAAGCTGGCTACTGCAGTGGACTCTTAGTACTGTGATCAGCCTGCAAAGAGATGAATAAAGAGGAAGGAATCTAAAGAAAAAGGAACTCCTGACTGAGCCAAAAGTTATAAACCAAGTAAAAATTGCACATTCTTATGTATTATAGTGGATGACACACTCTGTAGATAGAAAGGAGCAGATCCTTGTTCACAAGCCGTGGTCCTTATAGGGGACTTCAACCTCCTCACTATCTATTGAAGGGGCCACACAGAAGGACAAACACATTCCTGGAATGCATCGAGGATAGTTTCCTTTTCCAGGTCCTAGAGGGGCCATAAGGGAGAGGTGCTCTGCTGGGCCTTGTTCTCACCACCAAGGAGGGGCTGGTGGGGAATGTGAAGCTCAAGGGCAGCTTTGGCTGCAGAGACCATGCAGTGGTGAACTTCAAGATTCTTAGGGCAGCAAGGAGGATGCACAGCAACTCTACCCTGGACCTGAGAGTAGACTTTGGCCTCTTCAGGGAGCTGTTTCATAGTGCAGTGGGATAGAGCCCTGCAGGAACAGGTGCCCATGAAAGCTGATTAATATTTAAGGATAACATCTTCCAAGCATGCATTCCAACAAAGAGGAAGTCAATGAAGTGTCCATGCTGGAATTAGATCTTTAAGGTTCCTTCCAACCCAAACCATTCTATGAGCCTGTGATACTGTTTTCTATCTGAAAAGGATGTTTGTCTTATGTTCTGTCTACTAAGCCATCAGAAATTTCAGTGCTGGAGTTGATACCCTGCTGACTTAGAATGGGCCTATTTAAGTTCATTTCACAATTTTATTTAGTAAACATAGCTTTGTTACTTGAGTCCTAAAGAGACAGTTCCTTTCAAGATATACAGAATAACTGAATGATACATTCAGTGGTGCTAATTGGCAGTGGATTAAATCATCCAGTCATGCTAAAACGGAATATAAGGTGGAATTTGTGTTTTAAGTGCAAAAAGATAGGCAGGGAAATTTAAAAAAAAAAGTATAAAGTGCTTATAAAATGTATTTTTTTAATCTAATTACAAGCTGTTTGACATCAGAACCTTTTGTATGTGAAAGTCCATTTGTATTTTGTATCTAGGTATATTGTGTGTTTTACTTGGCTTGTTCATGCTCTTTATGACCACCTTCACTACTCAGGTAAATTTTTCTGTCCACATTGTCCTCTCACTCTGTACAGTTGTTCAGCATACCACTGAGAATGCAGAGCAATTCCTCTACATACCATCCATGGAATTTCTGTTTTGGGTGGTTTGACAACTCAGCCAAAATATAAATTTTCAGCAAGTTTCATCCTTTGCATTTCAGGATTATAATGATGAAATTCGCCAGGAGCAGCTGAGAGAACTGTCATATTTGAATGGTTCTGAGGATTCATCACGTGGACGGGGCATTCGAGGAAGAGGGATCCGTGTGCCACCTGCAGCTCCTTCAAGGTGGGGTAACCTGGGCTATTATGCTTGTAGCTTTAGAAGATGTAAGCACTAGTAAAAAAAACAACAAAACAAACAAAACAAAACAAAAAAAAAACACATAACAAACCAAACAAAAACAAAAAAACACAAAAAAAATTAAAAAGAAAAATTCATATACACATTCTGGTCAGCAACCCAAAATATTTGTCTTTTGATAACTTGTGTGGTCTGTATTGTCCCAGGTTCTCTGATGTACAGTTCACAGGCTGCAGTGGGTGCTATACAGGTAATAAACAATAAGTGAGAGCAGATTATGAAGCCAATGAAAGGATATTTCTAGGAAAGAATATTGTTATGCTAGCACTGTACCAGTATGATCAGTAGCATGGAATCTTTGGTCAAAAAAATAGTATAGTCTGAGAAGGATACGTAATCTGGATTGAACTTTATTTGCCAAATAATTACCTTTTTTATACAAATTACAGTTATATGTATTTATATGTATGCATATATATATATTATATATTTTTGACGGATTATCAGTTTTACATAAATTTGGTTGGCATAATCTAAAAACATTAGTCTATGAAAGTTTCCTGAATTTTTTCCAGTATTTTTTCATATCTAGATAACAGATATCTCTGTTCATTAAGCCAGTGTAAAATCTTAGTACACTCTTTCAGACTTATTTTTCATTGTGAACCCTTAAGAAATTTGTTGCCTCAGGCACCTAAGTGACCTTAAAAATTGACTTTTATTTTGGAGAAAATAGTGTATGAAGGTATCTTATGTTATGCTGACATAGGAGTTCTCGAAATTGAATGGGTTGATCCTGCCTATGACCTTTGGGTTGTTTTTTTTCCCTGAAGATGTCTACCATGTTTTTTGTCACTTCTTCCTGCATGGATTCTTTTATCAGTAGTACGATGCACATGCAGAGAACTTTTTACATTTGGCATTCATGACCATCTTCTACTCAAAGTCTTTTTGGGCTCAGTCTTCTTTACAACTAAGATCTCTCTGAAGGGCTGGACTTAATAATGATGTTCAGAACATCGCTGCAACAAACTGGCAGCTTTTAAATTAGGTTCCAAGCATAATGAATGGAGTTCTGGCCCCAATTCCTGCAAAATACTGGTTGAATCAGTTGCACAGATCCTACGATGTTGGATGCTTTCCCTATTTTCCAATCAAACATCCAAGGAGAATATTAAAATAACAAATTGCAATGGAAGTATTTTAAGCTAAATATTTATGGTGATAATTTATGCTAATAGCATAATTATATTTATGGTAGTGTGGTTGATACACTTGAGGGAAGAATGCTGTCCAGAGGGACATTGACAGGTTTGAGAAACAGGCTCGTGTGTACCTCGTGAAGTTCAACAAGGCCTAGGACAAGGTCTTGCATCTGGATAATCACCAGTGTCAGCACAGACTGGGGAATGAAGGGATTGAGAGCAGCCCTGCAGAGAAGGACTTGGGGATGCAGGTAGGTGGGAAGCTGGCCATGCATCAGCAATGTGCACTCACAACCCAGAAGGCCAAACATATTTTGGGCTGCATCAAAAGCAGTGTGTCTAGCAGGTCAAGGGTGGGGATTCTGCGCCTCTACTCTGCCCTTGTAAGACTCCACCTGGAGTACTGCATCCATTTCTGGGGTCCTCAGCCCAAGAAAGATGTGGACTTGTTGGAGCAGGTCCAAAGGAAGGCCACAAAAGTGGCCAGGGGGCTGGAGCACCTCTCCTATGAAGTCAGGCTGGGAAAGCTGGGATTGTTCAGGATGGAGAAGAGAAGACCCCAGGAATACCTCCTTGCAGCCATTCCATATATAAAGACGGCTTATGAGAAGACCCCAGGAATACCTCCTTGCAGCCATTCCATATATAAAGAGGGCTTATAAGAAAGACAGAGACTTTTTACCAGTGTTAACCTAAAGCCTGTACATAGGGAACAAATTGTTTTCAACAAGAGTGGTGAAACGCTGGAAGAAGTTTTCCAAAGACATAGTGGATGGCCATCACTAGAAGTGTTCAAGATCAAATTGGACATGTCTTTGAACAATTTGGTCTAGTGAAAGATGTTGCAGCCCAAGGTAGGATGTTTTGACTAGAGGATCTCTGAGGGTCCCTTTCAACACAAACCATTCAGTGATTCTTTAAGTGTAAAAGTGGCTACTGAAACTTGTAGCAAAATAGTGAAGCTCACGAGCTAGTGTTGTGGGTTTTGTTGTCTTAGCAGGGAGCAAGGCACAGCTCATAGTTCTGCAGGAGACCTGAGTTCCATTCACAGCTCTGGATCTGAGTGTCACGCACTGTCGTACCTGGCACTCCCAGTCTCCAGAGAGGGCAGCACATTCAGGAGCATACTGCTCTGAAACAAAATGCACAGACTGTTCCCTGATATATCCTGTTTCCAATTCATCAGATGGTATAGTTACGAGAATCTCTTCTTTAAACAGTACCAGCTTCTTCTGACTTACTAATTAGTATAGCGAGGCAGATAAAGCATAAACAACCAAAAGGATGCGAAACCTCTTTCTGTGCTTCTCTGTATACTCTATTCTCTCTGTGTAGTGGGGCAGAGCAGAATCCCATGCTACCATTCCTTTGTGCTGAACTAAGATGGGAAGAAAAGTTAGTGCTCTCCATTTATATTTTTCCTCTACTTTACCTTGAAAGTTTCTACCATGCTGCAACACCTTCTGCCAATCTGTTTCTCCCAATATACATGAGAATGAGAGTGATGACTGCTCTTGTAAAATAGTTTAAGAGTAACAGAAAAAGGTTTTCATTTTCTTCATCGTCCAGAACTATTTTGGAGTAATTTTTGTAACTCTGTGAATTAGAATGATTCAAAATTTCATTAGTAGAAGCAACAAGAGGATCAGGCGTCAAAGACACTGGATGGCTTAACAATAATGCATTTCCATAATATGAGTTCTGACTGAGATATTGCCTATGAGTGCTTGACATTGTAGCTGCCAAAACTCCACAGTTATACAATGCTTTCAGTAGCAGTAAAAATGTAAGAGTCTTTACAGGGGGGTAGCACGGGCATGTCCCCTCCTGCCGTACACGCCAAAGTGACCATTCCTTTTTGCTCCCCACAGGGGCCGTGGGGGTGCGATTCCTCCACCCCTGCCTGGACGAGGTGCCCAAGCACCCAGAGGAGCGCCAGTGACCCGTGGAGCTCTCCCAGTGCCACCAGTGGCGAGGGGCGTTCCCACCCCTCGAGCCAGGGGCGCCCCGTCCGTCCCCGGTTACAGACCACCCCCGCCACCCGCACACGAGGCCTACGAAGACTATGTGAGTAACTGCATCCATTCAGAACATGTGTGAGCCAAGCTCTGTGGTGAACATCAAGTAGTACTGAGATTAAATAATTTTGCTCTCTCTGCCTCTTACCCCCTGCAGGTGAACAACAATCTGAACTATGCAGTGTCCATAGTCTTGTGCTTGGTGATGTGGGTTCATCGATTTGTTTACAGCTTAGTTTTGGATATGAGAGATCATGAAGGGTAGTTCTCCGGGTGCCACAAAAGAGCAATACAGATATTCTAACATTTATATTTTAAACTAAGAGTCAGTTGTTACTGTAGTCGAGTTCCTAGGAATAAGAGATTATATCATTTGTGAGAAAATGAGGGAACTTGTTCTTCTGAATCTTTTTTATTATGTATTTGTATTCAACATTGTGTTACAGATACACAGAAAACCCAGAAATTTGGGTAGTTTTCATGAAAGCTGATACAGTGCTCCTTATTTAGCAAGGAGCAATACTAATTGTCCCATTTTCTTATGAGGTGTTAAAGATAATAGTTCTGTACATATCAAAGCTTTCACATCCTCATTAATGTTTCTACCTGGAACTATCACCATAACAGCAGATACCCAAATAGATGAGAATTTTTCCAGCTATGGCAAGTCTAAGAGTAAAATGGACAGCCCATCTATTCCCTGATCCTATCACTAGAAGAAGATGCAGTATTTTTCAATTAACGTTCTTCCTAGTACACAAGAAAGGAAAATGAAACAGAATTTCATTTTTGTTGTTAAAGCTTTAGTCACCCACATTTGTTTGTAGCATGAAGATTAGATCATGGTCATTTCAAAACAGGGATGCACATTCTGTTAATGCCAAGAGTCACAACTCAGCAATAGCAGCAAAAAAAGGAGGGGGGGAAAGTCATTCTAGTATTATTTACCTCAACACAGTTTTCATCATTAAATGAGATAAAATTCCTGCTTAGAAAAGGCATTTTAAAAGTATATCTTTCCTTGATAGACAGTATATTATTATCTGTTAGTATCAAAATATATGAAACCTTCCTTTCTGTGCAGATATTCATTTTTTCCTAATCCATGAGTGACAAGCGTCAAAACAGAACTCCTGTAACATAAGATAAGGATTATAAATGAAGTAATTTTTTTCACTTACAGCACTAATAAATGTGCTAGGGTAACAAGCAGTTTTTAGGGACCATTTTTTACTCTTTTCCTGGATGGTAAATATATGGAAAGCAGGAAGACAAATTAAGGCAGCTAGATTATCAAGGTTAGGAAGGCATTCAGCCAGTTCCGTATTGTTTTGACATGCTTACACTCTCGAGAGCACAAAATATACACACAATTAAAGAGTAATTTTAGTTTATAATACATTCATCCAAAAAAAAACCCAAGAAAATGTGTTTCTATTTCCCCTTCTTAGATAGCAGCAAAAAACATCCTGTCTTATAAGACAGATTCACATGTTTTGGATGTGCTTTCATCTCTTATGTCCTTTGAGCATGTATAGTCAATGACTAGGAATATATCGTGCACCAGTTTGCAGTGAAAATCTCTTGTCATTTTATAACAGTTTTTAAGGGCAATATAAGCCACTTTGGTATTTTGTGGACTGAGTCTGATGCTATACAGGTACAAGGGAGAGTTCACTGTCATATATTTAGATATGATTTGTAAATGATGTTTTAAGGAAAAATATTTTTATTTTTGCAGGAAGTAATCAACACAGTTTTTCTTCCCAAATAGTCCATATAATAAATCAGATATGTGCCTGGATACTAAAGGCAAGTGGATCTTTTTGACCAGCAGCAAATGTCATGTGTAATTGTTATTCTTTCACACTTAATCTTACATATTAAAAACTAATTTATCATGAGTAATTTATTCATTTTATTGTGTTTTCTTCTTTCGGCAACTCACAAGCATATTACAGTTTTTTAATATGTTTATGTTTTTCATTTTTTATTACAGTGTTTCATACTATTTTTTGCCTATTAAATGCAAATTTGATTATTTATATACATGAATGAAATGTGATGGATTGTGAGTATCCATTTCTTTATTTTTCTTTGTTCTACTGAAATGCAGTCATATAAGTATCGAGCTGAAAGTGAACTCAAGAAATAGAATAGAATGGCTACAGCAGATTTTTTTTAAAATGTTTAAACAGCACTTCTTGAAAAAAAAAATCTTTGGCTATTTGCTGAGCACTGCTAATCAGAGATTGTATTGACTGTTTGACCTTGAAACATCTAACTGTTTGAATCAGTTTGGATAAGCATTTAAAAGTTTAGATTGTCCAATATATAAACATTTTGAGATTTTCTGAGAGTCCACGAAAGCAAATGTCTAAAGGTTTCTCAAGAAAAGAAAAGTCCTGTCATTGTGGTTAATATATTCATGTTCAATATTTTGAATGTCAAGCCTAACCAGAGGGAAAATTATTTGGAACAGCTTTCAGAAAAGAAGAGGGCCAGAGAGGGAAACCTGCATTTTACTGGGTGTAGCCTTGATAGTATTGTAGAAAAACTTCAAAAGAATACCTACAAGAAGAGGAGGTACTGACATAAGAAAATACTTGAAAAAGGAAAGAAATAGTTGCCATGTGAAACTTTGTCATTTTACAAACAGTTCATTAGTGTGAATTTGAACAGAGAACATAACTGACAGTGGCTATGTAGCCTCTGAGGTCAAGAGGGAGTGGTCCTGGGTTTGTGACCTGGTGTTGTGCTTTAACCCCAGCTGAAAACAGCCCCACACAGTTGCTCGCTCCCCCCGGTGGAATCAAGGAGAGAATCAGAAGCGTAAAAGTGAGAAAGCTCATGGGGTGAGACAGGACAGTACAAAGCCACTCTGTCACTCTATCACTGCCTTGCCCACAGTAAACAGGGGAGAGAAAATATAACTTAAGGTTCTTGAGTTGAGATAAGAACTGGCAGAGATCACTCACTGATTACTGTCATGGGCAAAGCAGGGTCAGCTTGGGGATATTAATTGAATTTATTATCAACAAAATCAGAGCTGGATAATAAGAAGTAAAATAAGTCTTAAAAATCACCTTCCTCCCACCCTTCCCTCCATGCCAAGGTCTACCTCCCCTCCCTCTGCAGCCCAGGGAGAAGGAGAATGGGGGTTACGGTCAGTTCATTGCCACTGCTCAGGGAGAAGTCCTTCAACTGCTCCAGCAGGGGTCCCTCCCACGGGAGGCAGTGCTCCACAGGCTTCCTTACTGTGCAGATAACAGTGCCCTGCAACAGATTGCCCAGAGAGGTTGTGGAGTTTCCTTCATTGGGGATATTCAAGAATAGTCTGGACACAATCTTGTGCCATGTGCTCTAGGATGTCCCTCTTTGAACAAGGAGGTTGGAACAGATGATCCGTTTCGTCCCTTCCAGCCTGACCCATTTTGTGTTTCTGTGATTTAGTTGAACACCTATTTTTATCAGCTGCTCAAAATATAGTGAGGAAATTAACACTGGTATAATTGTTACAGACTGGAGAGACTACTGCTCTCTTTTCTCAAGAAGAAGAAGGGTCTTTAAAGGCTTTGGTCTTGTTGGCAACTTTTAAAACAGGCAGTAGGCGTGACAGGTTGAGATTCATGATTTATACAGAAGTGAAGAGTACTTGAGTATGTCTTCTGCTATTGAGGAAATAAATAAAAGAATCATAGAATCATCGAATGGTTTGGGTTGGAGTAGACCTAACTGATCATCTAGTTCCAAGTGCCCCAGGGACACCTTTCACTAGACCAGGTTTCTCAAAGCCCTATCCAGCCTGGCTTTGAACACTTTTAGGTATGGGGCAGCCTTGCTGGGCAAAGCCAGTGTTCTGCACAGTATATTTTAATCAGAGCATCCAGATTCTTCCACTCAAGGTTAAAGCTAAATATCTGAAGGGTGCTTAATCCAAATTGACGCAAAAAATATTGCTCTCGGATTCTATTTTAGAAGGCATTTGACTCTGGATCTGTATTTTTTCCTTCTAAGTTAGAAGGTACTAATGAGCTGTGCAGTGATGTTTTTCTTTACTTGTTTTAGTGAGCTATGGTGAGGCCTTGCTAAGGGGTCTAATGTGAGTCTTGAAGTGACTTACTACTTGTTGCCTTAGACCAGATGCAAAAAATTACCAAAACAGAATACATTTTTTGCTAAAAAAATATTGTTTTTATTTTTTACCTTCACTTGCGTTTTTGGTCCTGGATAAGAACGGGGACTTTTGCACAGAAAGTCACTCATCTTAATATGAATGCTTAGATTGAGCTTTTTGCATTTACAAAGAAATATATCATTTGTTTGCAAGAAGTAGGCCAGTCTGGAGACACTGTGAAACTGGTACAGCTCCTAAGTCTAGGACTGCCAGATTAAAGAACAATTTTAAATGCAAATTTTCTCTCTCACCTCTCATTTCACTGATCAAACCAGCCAAATGCAGCTTCTTGTTATCTTCTGGAAAAAGTGAAGAGCAATGCTTTCAGAAATTCACTGAAAAAGAACCACACAATGGTCTAGATTGTGCTTTTAATGTCATGCTGTTCTTCCTCTCATTTCAAGCTATTTCAAAAGAAAACAAATGCCACATTCAACTATTTATTTTCATTTTTCAATAGTTTTCAAACAAACTGAAGCAACTATGCTCATGCTTTTGCAGTGCCAACCTAGACAATGAAAAGACTGACAATGAGAGGCATATTGTCACTCTTTAATTTAAAAAGAATGATCAACATTTACATGTGACTGCAATCCCCAAAATGACAGTTTTGGAGACTTTGTTTGATATTTTAAAAGGGAATTCTTGGAGCTTTCAAATCCATTCTGTCTCCTACTTCTGAATGCAGATATAAATTGTGTATACAGGTCTGCAATTCCCCTTCATGCCATGTTTGAGCCTGTGTTACTGCAGTAATAACTGTGTTAAAGTGACCTTTTGGTATCTGATTCTGCTGCTTTTGAAGCCCATTCCTGTAATCACACCCCAATGAGAGTGGGGCATGGATAGTTAAGAAAAGTTGTTCCAAACCTTAAAATAATGAAATATATAGGATATAATGATAGGTAACAGGGAATATTTTCTTTATTTTTTTCCCAATATCTAAATAGGTGTTTCCAAGTTTTAAGGTGTACCACTTGTTCATGTCTTTGCCTCTTTTGGATGAGAATAAAATCAATGAAGAATGTACTGAGACTTTTGAGCAAAGAGCATTTGAATAAAGCTGGAATTATAGACATGGGAATCTGCATGGCTGAACAACATATTGATTAAATATGATTGATCACCTATTTATGCCCAAGGCACTTAGAAAAAGAGCTAAGATCTATTCAGCTTGCATCTGCTGTGACTTGAAAAATCAAATTTTATTTTTAGTATAATAACAATAAACAGGATAATGTTTACATTATCTGATAGACCCTATTGAGGTTTAGAAGGATAATGTGAATGGCAGTCTGATGAAGGTAGAGTGGATTTACTCGGATTTTGGAGGATTTGGTCTGTTAAAAGAATACATATATTTATTGTTGAAAAAATCTAGCAATATAAATACAGAGTTAAAGTAATGGCAATTTTTTCATATTTTTCTAAGAGCAAAATCCACAGTCAACACTAAATCTTCAGTGTCTAGGAACCTGGAGTTCTAGAGCATTTTGCTTACCTGTGCAAACTGTAGTTTGGATCTTAATGTCTGAACAAATAAGGCTTGCCTTATGAAACCAGAGGAACTGTTCTGAGAGCAGTGCAGCAATAAATGTGAATACTGCTTTCAGACTCATCACTGCTATGAGTTTCTCACAAATCGGCAGTGCGCTCTAAAGCAGACTTGTTTTCTTGATTTGATTTGATTTGATTTGATTGACATAATCATAGTTATTCAACAGACTAAGCTTCGTTAAGAAAATATATAAAACTCTAACATCTACTTATAAATGTTGCAGAAAAATTTTGTGGAGGAGAATTTCTTCTGTCATCACCTGCACACTGTCCTTACTTGGCAAAAATAATTCTCTCCTTGACATTAGTTACCAAGTTTTCAGTTCAAAATTATTTTCTATGCTAGACAGTGTATAAAAGAAAATGCTGATGCAGCTGTACATGTTTTAGTATTATACATTATGTTAATTCAAGTACAATCTAATAAATATTTATATTTGTTATGCAAAGATCTAAGTGAAGGGCATCTCTCAACTGATGATCCAGCTTGCATATGGTCCTTAAATATTCATCATGCATGTGGTTATATTCTTCAGATTCTACATAAAAAATATATGGAGTGTCATCCATAGAACCAAACTTGTCTGCGTCATGCAGTGCACCATTTGATCTTTAAACAATGTGATTGTTCAGGAGCCTCATTCCAAAAATACTTGTCTTCTGTCACTTGGTTCACTCACAACTTGTCACTTGGCTATTTATCTGACAGAGGACAGTTTTGGTCAGTACAAAATAACCCTGAAGGCATTTACTGGCTAAACATTGTCATATGACTGTATCTCCACCTATGTTATCCTTTTTGTGTTGTTTTGTTTGTTTGTTTGTTTGTTTGGGGGCGGGTTGTGTGTTTTTGTTTGGTTGGTTTTGTTAACAAAGTCATTTAAGCTTAGAATTACTGTTCAAGACTTGGGACAAGTCTAATTTAATTAGAGTTGTTGAGAGTTCAGTTAGTGTGTGAATTCAGCAATGAAGAAAGCCTTGGTTTTTCTCTTTTTCTCAAAGTTTCTTAACCAGATTTAGTCCACCAGGGTACTAAAAACCTGGGCTGCAAGGTTCATCAGTTCCCAGGCAGACAGACACATATACACTCTGCAGTAAGACTGGTTAGATCAGGGACTTCAGCTGTGCCAGTTACAGAGGCCTTGAGCTCTGTTTTTGGGCAAAGCTCTGGTTGATAAGATACCATGGCACTTAACATTATCTCACCAGCCTTGCCTCCAGCATACCATCTGTATTTGTGTTTTTCAGTCTAGCCTTTTGATGAACTCAGCCTGGGGACTTTTTGTTACAGTAGATACACAGAGTGCTCTTTATATCAATAGATTGCATGTACAGATGACAGAGAAGATCTAGTTTTTGTATTATTGTTATTCATCAAGAATTCTCATTGTAACTAAAATTTGAACTTGATTAAGGTAGTAAAATGCGCAGTTTAGGAACTGTTTTATGTTAATTGAAAACTTTTATGGATTATTGCAAAATGCTATTTTAGTTTTGCAGGAAAGTTAAGGGCATATGTTTAAAAATTACTTCCTGTTGCAGGAAGCTTTCATCCAAGTTCATCGATGTTCTTTTCTTTGGTACAATTGTGACATTGTCATCTGCAAAGAGCACTTCTGCATGAAACTTCAGAGACACATATTTAGCAACTGCAATTAAGATAGAATACAAATACTACAGAGCACAGTTTGGTTTCTTTCACTGGCTTATGGGTCTTTTAGCCAGTTGCCTATATCCATAGCTTATGGCTTACTCAGGGTGATGGAAGAAGAGGATATGCATTTGGGAAAATAAAAGGTCTGAAAAGGAGTCTTACATGCCTGTAATCTTTTTTCTCTCATTGTGTTCATTACATTTGCAACTCTGAATTTCCATCATACATAGAAAGAAAAAGGCTTGTGCTAGATGAATTATCTCATGTATTGGGCACAGAAACAAGCCTGTTTTTTCTGGGTATTTAAGGAAGGCTCAAATAAATATGTGTGAGCCTGTATTTTCATACACCTAGGAATATGAATATATATATTTATTTCCTGTGTGTATATTGTTATAGGCAAAGCTGACTCAAGCTGTGCCTTGGATGCAGCATATCTGCAGGCATACAGCAGCAATTACTTCCCCAGTGTCCTGTTATCTATTGCTTTTGGAAGGATGAGGTTTATGGCTCTCCAACTGTCTTAGTATTTCCAGTAAATCTTTTTTTGGGTGTAGAGATACAACTTACATTCTGATATGGATATGTATATATATTATCTGTAGCTGCATCACAGAAAAATATGGTCCATTTCTTCTAGCCTATCTGTTTATAACGACTTGATACTGCACAGAGCACCTCTACAGCCAGCAATGTGCATGAGTAACTGTGTAAGGAATCATTCTGAAGGATCAGAGAAATAGGATTTAAAGCACGCATTTTCCTTCCCAATAATAAATTTTGGGGGAAAATGTAAATACAGAAAGGAAAAAGATACTAGCAAGTATCCTAAAGGAATAATTTAAAAGACTAGTTTTACTTGTATAGTCAGATGGACTGGGTGGAGAACACCTTTCCTTTTGTTTAGCAATGGTGGTACTAAAGTGACTGGATTATTCATATGAATACCCCTGTCAGATACATAGGTCAACGTAGTTCTCAAATATGTTCATTTTTAAAATGATCGGTTATATCAAAGGTGTGGACAATGTACCTCTTTAAACTGTAGCAAAAATGTTGTGAAAATTGATCTTGTTATGAAACACAGTATCTTGAGTTTGATCTACAGGGCTCTTAGAGCAACAATCACTGGAAGAGGGAGATGCAGTATAATGGCTCCAGGACAATAAAGGGGAAGACTAGAGAGGAAAAACATTCTTTTGCCATACAGACCTATTTTTCCTCATGAAATTATGGTTACCTGCATCTTAATAGCTTCTGCAATCTTTATAAGTGCTGTTACTTGTAGTCAGTTCATACCTCTCTTTGACTACCTGCTGTTGGTCTGTAGCTCTTGTTATGGTGTAAAAATCTGTGGAGTGCCACATCTGAAATTGTAAAGAGTGCAGTGGGGGTTTTTTTCAGAAATTAGATAAGTAAATTCTTCTTATGTATTAGGATCATAAGAACCTTATGTAATACATAAAACTGCATTTAAACATCTCTTAAAATCAGTGTATCTGTTCAAATGTAGTACATAACATTACATACCAATTCCTAACAAGGTGCTTTAGCTATAGCCTTAATGTTCATACTGTTCTCCAACTCCTTCTGAGCCAACTAGTGAGTTTCTGTAATGGAAGAACTGATGAACTACTAGATAATGTACTAACACCAATTCTTTTGATCACCAAATGTCTGTGAGATGCTAATTATTTAAGGCAAAATGGGGACACAGCAACTTAAAGGTTGGAAAACCCATATCCTTTTACCTTTTATTTGGACTTTCCAGTCCCTGGTTATCATCTGTAACTGTACAGCCTTGCAACTTCTGACATCCAAGTTTTCAGAAAGCTGAAGTGAAAAAAAAAAACAAAAA
>VXAU01000438.1:0-26028 GCA_013399695.1 Formicarius rufipectus | reverse complement strand
GTTCTCTAAACTTAGACAGAAGGTAATTATACTTATTCAAATCACCTCAAGATTTCTTCTGAAAAAGTAAGAAACAAAAATATTTTAGGAACTTAACTAACTTCTAATCATTTTTGTGGCAACGTTCTCTACAGGTTTTAAGTTATGCAAAACCAAAAAATTAAATATAGCCTTCTAACACCAGTCTCAGTCAATGCTATTTACAGACATATAATCAATTCCTCTCTATTCCAAGGATCAGGCTAGCTCTCTTTACCACAGCATTAAACCAAGCTCATGCTATTCTATTCTAGTCTGACCCCTAAATCCTTCCAGATTCACTGCTTCCTCACTGTCCCACACTGTCATCATTATTCATATTCAAGTAATGCTCCTTTCTGCCTTTGTATTTAAACACATTTTGTCCTAAAAAGTAAGCATCTTTGTCTCCTGACAGGCTTTAAGAGTTTTAACATCTATCTGGAAAATAAAAGCAGATTGCTTTTATATGGCAAAAGAATACAGGTGTTGTCCAAAGGAGTGAGAATTATCTTAAACTTTAGAACCACATGGCCTCAGATAAGACAGCTCAGCTCTGATAATGTGGAACTCCTCTCCAAACAAGTACATGTGTAAAACAAAACAGCTTTGATTCCCACCATAAGTTTCTAATTTTATATGGTGTTATCTAAAGCAGAACTGTAGTTGGAGAATAGTCCTTCACGGGAAAGTCCTAATTCTTCAGAGTTTCCAAAAGGCAACTCTTAATCACAGTCCATACACCTTCAAGTAGGTTCTGGTTAGCCACATACAGGTGAAATATAACAGTTTTTAATAGAAAATATGCTAACATTTTTAGTCAGATAGTATTTGGCCATATTAAGAACAAACCACTACAAACTGAGAATGTGCTGACTAGATCCTGTTTGCACAAGGGTAAACAAGCACTTAATGCTAACGCAACTGAAGACTGAAGGCAAAAATCCATAAAGTTTAAAAGTCAGTAAAGCTGACATATAGGAGTGTCACATCGAAGAAAGCTGCCTCTGGCAAAACCTGTAATTCTATCTTCTCTATCATACATGTTTACTTCCTGTATGTTCAAGTTTTCGATGGGAAGCCACTATAGAGAAGTCATAGAATCTTAGAAATTAATTTTTTTAACATTTCTAATCCAAAAATATAAAGAAGCACTCCTTAGAGCTCTAACATATACTCAAGTTATTAAAAGCCACTACCTTACTATAATTTGAACTATGAAAAGGCATCAATAACCTTGTTTGAACACATCTTGCTTCTGAATTTTTGTGCCAGATGAGTTTAAGAATTCGGTACAACCTAACTCAAAGTTCCAGGTTAATGGGCTTTTTCAAATAATGAAATGCCTAAATATATTTACTATATCATTCATTTCTTACATTATTTTTATTCATGATTAGCATAATTTTAAAAAGTTACCTTGCAATGCAGGACAAGGTGTATTTAAGATCTTTGTAAACACCTTTACATAACTGAGGATTCTAATACTACATCCATCACTTACCTTATCAACGTCATTAAATTTTCACTTAGGTTACTATTATAATGAAGCACAACTTACTTCTAATGAAAACACTGCAAAAGCTCTTTGTAAACTTTTTATAATATAGCTGGAAGTACAGGAACCTCCTGCTTCAGTAAAAAAGACATTAGAATCATGGTGTTGTCTTTTGAAGAGACTCACTTGGATTTGGTCCACTTTCTTCATACTCTCGTTCACTCATAATTAAGGAAAATCAAGTCATTCCCCTCCACTGATTCTTCAGGTATTAAGAAACAGGACACTGACTGTTGCTTCCTCCCAGCCTTGTGTAAGACCTCAAATCCTGTTTCTTATTAGCATTGGATTAATCCTGAAACAAGTCACTAAGGCGTCAGGCAGCATGAAGCATGCACATGACACAAACTACACGACAGTCCCACAACTCTTTAAAGGGAATTAGGCTGGAGGATTTTCATCAGCAATAGACACTCTGCTTAGTGAAATGGGAAGGATCAGGTCACCAAAACATTCCACATCTTCACCTAATAGGTACCTTTAAAGTTTTATTTCTATCAAATATACTTTAAAATACTTCCGCTAAACAGATCAGTACAGATTAGATACAGTAAGTATTAACCTACTCCAAAGACTTACCTACTACTAAAAAGCCTATTTTATGCATCCCATATTAGCAGACATTAAACAAATTATGGTTAACTGTAGTGGCTAAACACTGATTTTATATAGAAATTAATTAAATTTATTTAAGATGTAGCAGATGAAAAACACTTTAAAATATAATTTTAGTAACTTTGTAAGCTCTTTTTAAAAGCAAATACTTTTAAATTACAAAGGGTCCTTTTTAAGACTGGCTGCATAATTTGTTAATTCTCTTTCAAATTAAATATGTTGCTGTTTTCTAGTTTTTATTAACTTACTTTACATTAATCTGTTTGTCTTGGATTAAAGACAAATATATTGGAAGGCAGGAACTCCCATAAGATGAACTCCCCTACCTTTTGATAGAGGGACAAAAAAAATTTGCAAGGAAGCTGTAAGTGAAAAAAATAACAGTTTACTGAAAGGAAATAACAGTGACTACAGAGAGGGAAAGGTTTACCTACAAGGAGGGGAATCCACTGTGCACGTGGTCCCCTGGGAACAAAGGAGAGACAAAATGAGGGGAGGATTTTCTCCCCCTCTCTCCCCAACCACCTCCCTCAGCTCCAGCACTGCTCCACTCATCTCTGCTGGAGTTCAGGGCTCCACACAGCTGAGGTGGGGACTGAGTGGCAGCAGTCTGGCACAGTGGTCTGGGGATCCCAGAGTGGTGGTGGGGGCAGGTTTGGCATTTGGGAGGTGATGGAAGCACAGGAGGCTTCAGCACTTGGGTGGTGGCACAGGTACTTGGTGGTGGTGGTGGCGGGGACAGGTGCCACCGTCGCATGGCAGAGCACCTTGCACCTGGCTCAGCTGTGCTGCAGAGCTGTCCCCTTCAGCACTGCAACTGCACACTACCTCTTGGGAGGAAAAGCAGGAACAGATGAACCACCATGGGGCAGAAGGGACCAAGTTTCACCACTGTTTTTTTGGGGGTATGTCACCCTGCTGCAGTGAGTGAGGCAAGGTGGGGCCCTCCTGGTTCCCAGCATGGCTTTTCCTTTGTCCGGGCCAGGCAGGGACAACTTCCAGCCATGGCAAAGCTTCCTCCAGGTGGGAAGACCTCTTCAGATAATGTAATGGTAGGAATATTCATTGCTGTAATTCTCTTCTCTGGCTTGTAACCATCCTTACTCAGTATCATTAACATCATGCCTGGATTTACACCTTTCAACTATATACATACCTATATACTCAGGGTCTAAGTCTATACAAATATATACACACAGAAATACAATGCTACAGAAAGTTTCACCCAAAAATCAGACCCCCTTGAGATATACACCATGTTTCCCCATCCTTCTGCATCTACATGGCAACTCTCACAGTCAGCTTCTCTACTCAGGCCACGATATTTTGCCACATTTGGGAAGCCCATACAGGTTTTTGCATTTCCAATTGGCCTTCTTCCATCTGTCCAGCCACCCCCACAGAGCACTGGCTACCATCCATGACTCAGTGTAGAGGTAAGGTTTTGGCCACTTTTTTCATTAGGCAATGTCCAAGGCCAGTTGCATGACTCTCAGCCCTGCAACTTGACATGATCCACCTCGTCCTTCAGTGGCTTCTGCAACTCATCATGTGGGGCTCCATATGGCTCCTTTCCATTTTTTGTTTGTCCCTACAACGCACCAGGAGCTATCAGTGAAAAGCACATATGGCTTTTTCCCTTCTGGCAGTTGTTCCTATGGCAGAACTTCTCAGCACATCTTACCTGCTCTTCTTCACCTGCTGAACCAAAGTTCTCACCTTCAGGCCAGTCTGTGATTCTCTAAAATCCCATGGCTATTAGGTTTTCCTGCCCAGGTGCACCATGTGATCAGGGCAATCCACTTGCTCCATGTAGTGTCAGAGGCATGATGCACAGAGGGCACCTTCCCTTTCAACATCCACCCCAGCACTGGTAGTCAGGGTGCCAAGAGATGCTGTGCCTCTGTACCAATCACTTCTGAGTCAGCTTGAACCCCTTCACAGGCTGCTAGAATCTCCTTCTCTGTTGGGATGTAGTTGGCCTCAGACCCCCTGTAGCCTTGGTTCCAGAATCCAAGAGGTTGACCTCAACTTTTCCCAGGCACTTTCTGCCAGAGGTTCCAGGAAGAACCATTCTCTCCAGATGCAGAGTAAAGCTCATTCTTCACCTCTGGTCTTATTCTGTCTGGCCCAAGGGCTACTGCATGAGCAATCTCCTGTCTGATCTTTTCAAAGGCTTGTTGCTGTTCGAGGCCTCACTGGAAACTGGTTTTTTTATGTGTTACAAGGTAGAAAGGACTTAAAATTCGACTGTATTCTGGGACATGCACCCCCAGAAGCCCAAAATGCCTAGGAAAGCTCGCGTTTCCTCCTTGCTGGTCAGTGGTGACATTGTTGTTATCTTGTTAATCACTTCTGTTTGGATCTGACAGCGTCCATACTGTCACTTCATTCCCAGGACCTGGATTTCCTGGGCAGTTCCCTTGACCTTACTTTACTTCATGGCAAAGCTGGCTTTCAGGAGGCTCTGGATGATCTCTTCTTTTTCAAAGACTTCTTCTGCTTTGTTCCCCCACACAATGATGTCATCAATGCATTGCAGTTGTTCTGGAGCCTCACCCTTCTCCAGTGCATCCTGGGTCAGTCCCCGGCAGATGGTGGGACTGTGTTTCCACCCCTGGGGCAGTCGATTCCAGGTGTACTGCACAACCCTCCAGGTGAAAGCAAACTGTGGCCTGTACTCTGATGCCAAGGGAATGGAGAAAAATGCATTTGCAATCTCAGTAGTGGCACCACTTTGGTGTCTTAGACCTCAGTTCATACTGAAGTTCAAACAAGTCTGGCACAGCTGCACTCAGCAATGGGTTGTCTTCATTCAAGCCACAATAGTCCACTGTCAATCTACATTCTCCACTGGACTTACATACACACTGGCCATATGGGGCTGTTAAAGGGTGAGTGAGTCCTACTGACTGCTCCTTGGCTCTCCAGCTCATGAAGCATCTTACGGAAGGGAAGTAAGGAGTCTCGGTTGGTGCAATGTTGCCCAACAACGCGCTGTTGCAGCGGCGATTGGCACCTGCTGTTCTTCAACCCTTTGCAGATCCACAGCAGAAGAGCTCTCTGAGAGACAAGGCAACACAATCAACAGTTTCATCCCTTGTGTCTCTACAGAAGCTCTCCTAAAAGCCCACCGATGACATTTTGGGTCTTTGAAATTCCTGTTCTTGAGGTAATCGATATCAAGGATATGTGGAGCCTCTGGACCAGTCACAATGAAGTGTCATTGCCACTCCTTCCTAGTCAAACTCACTTCAGCTTCCAATATAGTCAGCTGTTGGAACCTCCCTGTCACCACAAAACGAATATAGATTCTGCCCCTACACATCCTGAAGGCAGAATGCATTGTGCACCAGTGACAATTAAGGTTTTAAATTCTTGTGGGTCTGATGTGCCAGGCCATAGGAACCACACAATCCAACAGACAGTTATCCTGTACCTCTACCTGGCTAAAGGCAGGGCTCCCTCTAGTGCTGGTTTCAGTAGCTGTGGCAACCTCCCTATGCATACATCCAGGAGGGCTCTTCCAGAGGATTGGACATATCATCATCCCTTCTTTTCTGCCTCGGAACTTGCCCACAGGAGACTGAAGTTATATCCATCCTCAGTGAATTTTCTCTTTTTTTCCTTTAGTTCCTATACCTCTGTTGCTACAGCAGCCCTGGGCTTTCCATCCCATCTCTTCATGTCCTCCCCATATTTGTGTAGGGAGAACTCTAGGTTTCCTCGTGTGGTGGACCCCCTCTCCCTGGCCCTCTCCTTACTAGTGTCTGCTATTGCAGGGACTCTAGTTTGCATCAGCGAGATGGGGACAGTGCTCTCTCTAAATGCCTCCCTGAATTTCTGGTGGCCCTCTCTACCTTCCTCTGTTAAAGTCTGCAGATCTGCATCCAGTTTTGTTATGGAAGAGATGTGGGCCCGTAATGGGGTGTGGACAGACAATCTCATCGTATGTCCAGAGTTTATTCATTACAGCTCCCACTGCCTCTTGGTTCTCCTTCCAGTGCAATGTTGTGAAGAAATTAGAGTACACTGATGGTCCTCAGCATGTACGTTTTAACCACATCTGTGATGTGGACTTGATCTTGTCTGGGTCATTACTGAGTTGCCCATCCCCTGCAAAAAGTATCTCTTTTAGGTAAAACAGTTCTCTCAGGGCATAGGATTCCTTGCTCCATGGTCTTCCAAGGGTCATGATGCACCTGGAGGTCACCCCTGTAAGCATATCTAGCTCTCACACATATTAAAAGCCACATCCAGAGGTTGATGGGCTCTGATTTCCTCACAAACCCTGGATCAATGCCCACATCCTCACACAGGGATCCCAAAAAACCTCACTTCAGTAACATCAAGCTGCATATCTTTCCCCATAAGATGCCAGGCTTGGATCAACCAGGTCAGTATGGGCTCACCTGTTCATCAGGGGATGTCTTTCCATAAACTGCAGAAATTATTGAATGATAGTGGTTCAGTGGTTATTTCTGGCTCTGAGTCCACCAGTGATGAGGGTTCTGCCTCCCCATCATCATCCACTCGGTAAACTGATTTGGTCTTGTATTTCTTCTTTTGGACAGGGCTGACTTCTACTGCCCTGGGTTGCCCTTCTGGCTTAACTACAACATGAGAGTTTGCAGTGTCTGTCATTTTGTTTCCTTTTCTTTCCATATGAAGGTTCTGTACCATACTGAGCAGCACTCAGTAAGCAGTGGTAAGGACTCAGCATGTCACAGTAAGCTGCCCATGTCTGGGGCTGACACCACATTTGTCTTTCACAGATCTTATCACTTTAACAGTGTTGTAGAATTGTTTGGGTGAACTTCCAGACCATTTGAGAAGAAACGTTCTCCAAAACCTGGCCCATGTCCTCCCATATTCCAAGCCCCTAAAGGTTATCAACTCCTGGGGTGGGCCTCTGAACAACCTCCCTAGAGATCTCAGTCCTGCCTCCAAACCTGAAGTAGAGCACGCTGAGGACAACTTGCAAACATAGCAACCAGCTTATGCTACCCCTAGCATCTGGAGGGAATTCGACCTTTTCAAAAGCTCTTGTAGCAGACCTGAAGGTGCACAGGGTGAAAGGCTGGGAAAAAAAATCACTCCTCCATGCCCCCAGGGGCTGGGTGCCATTATCAATAAACACCCAGAAGTAGCAACCCAGGCCAGGGCACATAGACAAATCCAAATACACACTCCAAGTGAAACTCAAGAACTTTGAGGCTGCCACATTATAACCTGAGGTCATGACATAGAACATCAGCAGTGCTATCTTGGGTCTTTTCCCCAGTCTGAAAAAGAAAACCATTTATTTATAATGGTTTATAAATTTATAAACCAATTACACATAGGCCCAGGTGCCACACTCACATGAGCAGCAGATTGATCAGCATGCTGGCTAGGGTCTTTACACCCAACACACCAGTGAGACACAGCCAGGACAACTGACCCTGACTGACCACAGGGGTATTCCACACCATCCGGCGTTTTGCTCAGCATATAAAGCTGGGAGAAGGCAGAGGAAGGCAATGAATGATGGCATTTGATTTCCCAAATCCCCATTAGGAACAATGGAGCACTGTTTTCCTGGAGATGGCAGCCTGCCCACGGGGAAGTGCTGAATGAATTCCTTGTTTTGCTTTGTTTGCACGTGCGACTTTTGCTTTATGTGTTGAACTGTCTTTATCTCAACCTTCTCTCACTTTTACTCCTCCAATTCCTTCTCCCATTACACAGGGGGTGAGGGAGAGAGAGCTGCAGCTATCGGTTGGGTTTAAAGCGCAACATTGCACATTTGATGCAGTGATGACAAAGAGCCAAGCAAAATATATTTCAGTCCTGAAGTACTCTTATTAGCTTGGAGCTGAGAAAGGCAAATAAAAATGTGACAGGATAAGCTACACTATTAGCAGAATTAAAGTACTGCTAGCTACTGTTTGGAAAGTTTGCAAAGCCATGGCATACAAATAATTGCACTTGCATAAAGTATAGTGTGTACCAGATGCTCCTTGTTCAACTACTGCATTGAATTAAGCTGGAAAATAAATACTGATTATGCCAGAAATACCACATAAGTCACAGGCAGATTATGTAGAAAAAAAAACTGGTAGGAGGATCCATTTAAATTGATAGAATTCACTTAAAACCAAGTGACACATTTTGTTGGGGGGAAACCCTCAAGCTTTAATATTTCTACTGATATTCAAAAAATAAGTCCCCTGTGAAAACATTAGTCAAAAGAGAAAAAGAAAAACAACCAACCAACCAACCAAAAAAATGCTTTAGTATCTATTTTTATATGAAGCAACAAGATAGGTCAAAGATGAAGAAAAAATTAATCAGGTCCATGGTGCCAAAAAGGGTGCTTTTCTGCATTGGGGTGGGGGTGAAACAACACTGCTGTTCTGCAATAAACCAATTCAAGGAAATAAACCCTCTTAAAGCAATATTTTAAAAAACAATTGCCTTTCTGTCATAGCTCTTTTCCTGTCCATTATAATTATTTATAGTTAGCTGTTAGGTAATAAGTACAGTGAGAGAAACTAAGCATTTCACTCACATGAAATTAGGACAATAGAGTAAAAATAATTTGCTATCCACTTCATACATTAAGATCCTCTCCCTCATAAAAAAGGTCAACTCTGCATGAATGTTAAAGCAATAGGCAAAATTTGATGTAGAAATTTATACATATACATACCTATATATATATATACACGTGAAGAAAATAATCTTAACCCAGCTGGCCTCTAACTCATCAGTACAACTCAGGAATTACATACTCTGGTTATGACTGTTGCATAAAAAACACCAGTTCAATACTTGCTTTTCAAACCACAGACTGAACAACAGAAATGAAAAGGCGGGAAAAGTCCATGAAGAAAAAAAAAAAAAAAAAGAAGAAGAAAATAAAATCACTGTTCACAACTTGATTATCATGTGCGTTTCTGGAACTTCCCCCATTTCAAAATGAACAGAAGTGAAAAAACTTCAAAGATGGAAACTAGAACAATAAGTATGGAATAGCTTCTATGTAAAGAATGACTAAATATGGGTCTTCAGTTTGCAAAAATTATAGTGTTAAGATGGGACAAGATTTATCAAGGTTTATGATCTGGAAAGGGTCCAGAATAATTTAGAACTCAATCTAAAAATCTAAACTCACAAAAAAATGAGAAACTAATCCAGTTGCATATAAGGCTTATCTTTTTCTGGCCTACAAGTTGCTGGAGCCTGAAAGAGCATGTGGAAAACTGCACCATATTTGCCAACCCATGCTCATCCCCAGACCTGAGCCTTTAGGCAGTGTTGGAAACACTGTGCACACTACTGGCTAAGTACACAAACACGGCACAGAAGGGTAACTAACTTGTGGAGATGAAAAACAATTGAATTCTGCTTTTATTCAGGATACAGAAAACTGAACAAACCACAGTGGGATGAAGAGGCACACGTAATACTGCATTTTTTCTGTACAGTAACTTCTGTCTGAACTGTAGACTGGATCTACATTTGAATAGAAGCTGACTGATAAATATACTGGACATCTCAGTGAGATTAACCTACCTTCCCTTCACTGCATATATATGCATATATACCCGTATTAACTATTTCCTGGTTTTCCAATAAACAGCGTTTTACAGAAATTCACAGCATCCATGCTTTATTAGTTACATGATGACTTCTTGGCAGATGCTCAAGTTTGTCACTGCTATTCCTTCTGTGTGAGGGTCTTCAATGTTATAAGATTTTCTAGGAGTTAGTTCTCATATTAGTTTCAAAATAAGACATTGCTGTGGTGAGATAAATAATATTATTACCAGCTATGCCTTGAAACAACTGCTAAGTAGAGCTGCTAATGAAGTAGGATGCTGATCCACCTTACAAAGTTATGACAGGACTATCTAATAGACAGTCACTACAGATACATGTGGAGACAAATGACCTTACACAAATCAAAACCAGACTTTCTCATTAAACTTCATACACTGCTGCCTACAACAGACTCCTATTTCCTTCTCTTCTTCAACCAGTTACTATTTCCTGACTACCCTTTCTTTGCAGTGTATTATAAACACAGGAAAAGGCACAGGCACATTTGAGTCAGCAGGCTGCACCCTCAACTATATTGTTCAGTTGAAGCACTAATTTTCACTCTGCCTCCCTGCACCTCCCCAGCACCACTTTGGCCAGTGCTACAATCCAGCCACATGGCCACTCACAAGGCTTCCCCTCCTTCACACATATCAAAGTGTGTTCACATAATAAGGTGAAGCTATAGAATTTCAGATTATGAACAAAGATCATAGAGTAGGAACATCCCAGGTCACTCCTTTACCACACAGAAGACTATCAACTAAGAACATGAGAAAGGGGACAAATACACAGATTGTGCACCAATTGATAAGTGCCTTGCTAACAAAAATCAAAATTACTTTACTCATGAAATAAAAAAACCATCGAGTTTGATGGGGCAGGTGTGTTGGGTTGGGGTAGGTTTTCTTGTGTGTTTGCTGGGTGGTTGTTTTGGGTTTAAGTACTAGTGCAGACAAGGAAAACTACTTGGTTTTTAAGACAGACAATCAAAATGGATAAATTCTAAATTTCTAAACAACTGGAACAAAATTATATGCTGAACTACATAGACTAAGGATAAGCCAGAGGGGAAGTTCCCATTCTCTTTTTCACTTTCATCTCCGCTCTTACCTTTACCCATCTCTCACCTTGACACAACCCTAGCCATCGTCACATTTTTTTCAGCAGTCAATCACCTCAACTCCAAAACAGGGGAAGGATGATTTGTTCTTCTACAGTTTAGCATGTTGAACTAGGCCAGTGACGTGCCTGATGAGCACCAAGGCCAAGTGCAGGAAAAAGGAAGTGAAATCAGTGATGCAGAGGAAGGCAGTGAAAGAAATATTTTACTCCCTAGTTTTTTTTTCTCAAGGTTGGAGCAGGGAGAAGAGCAGTCCTTAACTCCACCAGCTTTCAGCTGTACTAACATTTTATAATTCTTTATAGCTTTCAGAAAGACTCAAGAAGAACTATTTGATTACACAGCAGTAACTTAATAATTTCATACAATACCCAAGTATGTTTTTCACTTCCCAAAACTCTCTATTAGAGTACAGCATTTAATCTTTTAATGAAGTCAGAGCTCTCAAACTATAACTCGTGTAGAAATCATTGCTTTCTCTTTTCAGTGTTTTCCTCTTTAATCCCTATGCTACCTGCACACAGGATGAGTCATACATAAACTCACCTATTCAAGTGATATAGATCCATACAAGTATTTAAACATACCTTGCACATGTAACTATTAGTCCCCACAAATTCTACTTAATTTCATGAGAATTATTTTCTTTTTTTTTAAGTTTCTATCCTTCAGGCTTGTACTAAGCCACTGTAAGAGTGGCAGTTCTACTCTTCCTCTTGCATTCCCAAGATTTCAGGGTGTTCTGAGCCTTTCAGGAGCTTCATTTTACACAAAGTCTAACAAACCCTGTCCAACTATGCCTGTATGTATGTTCAATATTTTGAGACGCCATCTGAGCAAACACTGTTACTCCATGCCTCTCTGACTAGCTCTTCTACCAAGAGATTTGTCCGAACAGACTCATGATGTACTGTTGTCAACCATGTAGTACAGGAAACAAACTGTTGCCACAGTTTATACTGTTTTGGTTTTACTATTTTATTTAGTTTAGAAAAAGAAGAGATAGTTATTATAACTCTTACTCATCATTGGATATACTCAGGGAAAAGACAACTACATGTAGTCTATACCTTTTATGGATAAGTAGGGGTTTGAGAGATGAAAGCTCTGGGAGAAAATAACCCAACTTTGCTAGCTTGGTGTTTTACTAGATTAGCTTCCTAAAATAATGCAAATACATGAAGTTTGTCAAATATCTGTTTTAGTCTCTTTACATTCACCTCCCACATCTCATGGTATTAGCTTTATTTATCTGTCACCTATACCATAAAAAGGAGAGGATGCCATTAAGAGGAATTGCCCTTTACCAAAAGAGAAATCTATCCCCATCACCTGTGATCATCTAACATAACCAAAAAAAACCCAAAAAAAACCAAAAAAACAAACAAAAAAAACCCCACCACCAAACAAACACGTTTAGAGAAGTACTGATTGTAACACAGTGGCCAAAACTACGTGGCAGCTTTGAACTACCTCTCGCAGCGCTGGCAGCGACTCACACACCATACTTGGTACTGCTGCCACAAAGCACTCCAGAAACAGGAAGTGTTACAGCCAAAACCCCTGCTCCCCCCAGCAGTGCCCCATCCATCATCACCCAGGAGAAAGGAGCACGCAGGTAAATACCCAACCCCGTGCAGGGGACCGTCCCCAGCAGAGTCCCGCTCTGGGTGCCCGAGCTCCTTCATTCTGCCCCCACGGGAGGCTCCGGGGACAAGGCCTAGCAGGATGCAAGGCTCAGAGCACACGGCATCGTGTGGCGAACACCCACGGTCCCCGAGCGGCGGTCCCTGACGCAAACCCACGTGGCCGCACAAGCACCGGGAGCGAGGCAGCCGCGACCGCGCTCTCCCCCACGGGCTGAACCTTGCCTTCGAGCAGAGCTCAGCGGCTGGACCTGACGATCTCAAAGGCAACTCCTGCAAGCCGAGCCATTGATTCTGCATGACTTTCCACCCACCCCCGCCCTGCAGAGCGTCCGCGGGCGGCGCTCCTTCCTCCCTCCATCCCTCNCCCCCATTCCGCCCAGCCCTGCCCAGCCCCGGGCGGGCACCGCGCCCCGCGCCCGCGGACTGCTCCGCTCCGCTCCTCTCCCCGCCCGCCGGGACTTCCTCCTCCTCTCTGGTAATGGAAACAAGGAGAAACAACCTTTCGGCCACCCCGGGCGCTGCACTTTCGCCCTCTTCCCGGAGCGCGCTTTCTCCACCTGGAAGCGCAGCCCCCCTGCCCCGCTACCGGGAGGCGCACACCGAGCCCCCATCGCCCGCGGGCCGACCCTGCCCGGGGCCAGCCCCGCACACAGAGCCCCGAGCTCTGTCCCCCCGCCGCCCCCAGCCCTCTCACCGCCGCGCCGCTCCTTCTCGTCCCCTTCCTCCTTCTCGCCGTCCCGCCGCTGCCCATCGCGCTCCTCGCCCTGCGCCTCCACAGGCACTACGGTGAAACTCGTCGGCATGGCGCACCGGCCCCGCTGGCGCCTCCTCCTCCTCGCAGGGCAGCGGGCCGGGTGAGCTGCTGCCGCCTCCCTCACGTGAGAGCCATTTCCTCAGCGGCCGGGGGAGGTGGCCGGCCCCGCTCTGCCACCGCCCCCTCCGCGCCGAGGATTGCCCGCCCGGAGCCGGGGATTGCCCGGCACGACCGCCGCAGTGCTGCTTTGCTCGTGCCCGGCAGGCAGAAGCTACCTCCGGACCCAGGGCTGGGGTGTGGGACCTTGAGCCTCCAGGTCACTGAAGGGATAGAGTCGTAGAATCGGTTAGTTGGAAAAGAGCTCTGGGATCGTCGAGTCCAACCTCTGAACCAATACCACCCCGCCTACCAGACCGTGGCGCTCAGTGCCACATCCAGTCTCTGCTTAAGTACGTCCAGGGATGGTGACTCTACCTAGGAAGCCCATTCCAATGTCTGATCATAGAATCGTGGAATCAGTTAGGTTGGGAAACAGCTCTGAGACCATCGAGTCCAACCTTTGACCCAACACCACCCTGCCTACCAGACCATGGCGCTAAGTGCCATATCCAGTCTCTCCTTAAGTACATCTAGGAATGGTGACTCCACCTCCTCCCTGGGCAGCCCATTCCAATGCCTGATCATAGAAACATAGAATCAGCTGGGTTGGAAGAGACCTCCAAGACCATCAAGTCCAGCCCTTGATCCAACACCACTGTGATTACCAGACCACGGCTATGAGTGCCACATTCTGTCTCATCTTTAAAACCTCCTGCTATGGTGACTCCACCACCTACTTGGGCAGTCCATTCCGATCCTAATCATTCTCTCTGCAAAGAACTTTCTAATGTCCAATCTAAACCTCCCCTGGGGCAGCTTAAGACTGTGCCCTCTTGTTCTACTGGGAGAAGGGACCAACCCCCACCTGTCTACAACCTCCTTTCAGGGAGCTGTAGAGAGTTGATAAGGTCACCCCTGAGCCTCCTCTTCTCCAGACTAAACAACCACAGCTCCCTCAGCCTCTCCTCATAGCACTTGTGCTCAAGTCCCTTCACTGGTGTTGTTGCCCTTCTACTGACATGCTCCAGCACCTCAATCTCCTTTGTAAATTGAGGAGTCCAAAACCGGGCACAGCACTCAAGGTGTCGCCTCACCAGTGCTGACTACAGGGGACGAATCACTTCCCTGGTCCTGCTGGGTTTGGGGAGCATTCTTGCATGTATATCACTCTCTCTTTGTAAATCTTTGTTATTGTTATTGTTGCTGTTACTGTTCACTTTTTTAAAAAATCTCTTTGCTGTTTCAGTAATTGTTCTTATCTCAACCAGTAATATCTGCCTTTTGTATCTCCCAGCAGAGAGGGCAGAGTAGCAACTTGTGGTTTTCTTTTTAATTGGAGTACTAAACTGGGAATATCATTCCTAAACCATATCAACAGGTTGCAGTGGATAAGGTATGGGGTCACTATGAGCATTAAGATGAAAATTTTCAATAGCTGATCATCTTTAAAGTAGCATCCATTGGTGCCTTGAGAAGTCTGTTGAAAGAAGCTCATGTACAGTAAAGATGAAAAGTGTAGCATCATACAGTATTATACTGCAAGCAGTTAGTGGGGAGAAATTAGAACTGCAGCCTTCATTTTCCTCCAACCTGATACAATTTTTTATTGTCTAAAACAGCTAAGTGCCAAAGAAAAAGAAGGTTTGGGCCAAACAACTTTTGAATGAACAGAGGCAGCACTTCCAACTCTCTTCTGTTTTCTCTGTAATAACTGTGGAGAACAATCTCATGAAAAACAGGCACAGTCCAGCAGAGCAAAGGTGGTAAATTCATATGGGGTTGTGAGTTGCCCCTCATTATAGGGACACCCTGTAATATGAGGGCTGTGTTTTGTGAGCCTCTTTGAAAGTTATTGCACAACAAGGACCTGTGACTAGGAAAAGTAACTCATTTCTTACATTTGTGAATTGTCATTTCCTTTGTAAGAGCACAAGATAAGTAGTGTGATACACACCAGGTTTAAAAACAGACTACTCTGATGGTACACTTCTTGGAATAAGAAATAAAAACAGAGCATAAGTAGAGTAAGATTAAGACATTATATAGATCTACATCTAAAAAGCAATGGAAACATTACATTACATGAGTGTTTTATTAAAAAGAAATTTAAAAAAAGGAAAATATTTTGGTTTGTGATGTTCCCTGAAGACACAAAGCTCTGCACCATCACAATCTTTCTGTTCAACAAGATCGGAAATTTGCAGGTTCAAACGGATATATCCAGATGGAGCGTTAGAAGTCATTCCTCTTGTTAACAAAAATGGATTTGGGGACTGAATATTCTACTAACATTCCCTCCCCCCCAAAATAAACTAAAAACCAGAACACGTGAAGGTCTGTGAAAGAAGCTAGTTTATATACCAAGAATAGAAAAAGCATGAAATTAATGCTAACAATCAATATTGTTGTGATTTAAAACAAGACATCTGTCTAAGGAAGTTAATTATGTCATTAAGACACCAATACCTTAAAAACTTGTGTTATTTTTTATATTATTATATTACAAATAAATCACTACAAAGAAAAAAATGCTTATTTTCACAGTAAAGTCAGAAATAGCAAAGAAGGAAAGAAGAGTGCTTATTAGTCTATGTGACTGACAAAATTCTTCCTAATATTTCACATTTTCAAGTCATCAGGGCTAATGTAGTTTATGTACATGAAACTGAAAGTAAGCTAGCCAGTGACTTCTTGGACTCAAGGAATATTACAATTTTAGAAACCTTGAAAAATTGGGGAAATTCTAAAAGAGTGAATGATTGTCCTTAACATTACTGAGTCATCAATACCTAAAAAGAGGAAAAGAGTGGCTCAGGAAAATTGTGCTAACTGGGTCAATGATAACTTTGTTTTGAGGAAAGATGATCATGATAAATAATTTTTTGGGGACAATATAATGTCTGAGGAGTTAAAGTTGTTCTAGTGTTACAACACACATGAAAAATAGCCAAGGCATTCGATTTGGTACCAACTGAAAATTGGCTGGAAATTTCTATGGAATTAACTCCATATACCTTCCATATAGTTCAAAACTGCTTCCTGACAGATTTCAAGTTGTTACCAGAGGCAGAAAGAAAATGAAGTGTAAGACAGGGAGCAAGGAAGATTAGGATTTGCTCAAGCACTTTTTTCAGTAGCCATTTAGATTTGCTAGTGAAGTCTGTAGGTGTCAGTGATTGCAATAAGTAGTGGCAGGAAACGTTTGTAATCCAAATCAAAATGATAAAGACATTGTGGTTGTTGTTGTTGGCTGGACTTCGCGAACAAAGATCGTGGGATAAGCCTGCGCAATGGATTTTTTAAGTGAGGCACAGTGTGCGCAGAATTGGCCCCACCCCCTTTACTCCTGAGGCTCATCTTGCCACGGCCGAGCAGCTCGGACGGTGACAGCGAGTTCCTCGGGATTCGAACCGGCGTCCTCAGAGGAGGAGCCGGCTCCACAGGCGGGGGCCTACGCCACTTGGCCAACACCCACCACCTCTCAAGTGTAACATACAAACAAACAGAAAAGCAATAATGTCAGGTTGTTGAGCAATCCTGGGAGCCCACGCGGGTCAGAGCACCAGGGGAAGACCTTGCCTTGTCCTCTCTGCCACCGAATGACATAAACGTGGCACTGCAGCCACGCCTGTAACACGAGCTGGGGTAGGCCCCAAAAGGGATAAAGACGTTATAATGCAACCATAAATACATCTGAGGATCAGGACTGCAAGAAGTGAAAATATATCCTGACTCTTCAAGTATCTATGTCTCATACTGTGATCAAAACGACAGCCAACTACACTGCTATTTATTTCCTGGACACTAAGTGTTTTCCAGAGTCCCATGCACCATACCAAGTGGTACTGTTCTAAAACTTAGTTTATTACCTACTTGATTCTCCTTAATGAGACAAGAGGGGCATCACAACATGCCATTACCTTTCTCCTTACAGTCAGTTTTTTCTGTCATCTAAAACACAGTTTGTGTTAGCACATTGCAATGGACTAACCTTGTGAGAGCTAGAGAGTATCCACTGCCCAAGTGCTCATGCCTAGGGCATTTCTGCAGAGGTGCTGCAGCACCTTCCCATGTCTGTGGAGATCATTAAGACACACTTGAAGCAAAGTGTCAGGCTGCATGTCTGTCTTGCATTCAGAGCCCTCTGAAAACCTGATTTAATTAGTCATTGCCTACACAATCAGTGCAAATAGTGAGTGGTCACTTTTTAGGCAGGCTGAACAAGACCACAGTGGTGTATTCACACTCTTTTGTGAGTATGTAATACACATTAGCCACTCCAGAAATATTGTATGATCTCTCCACTATTAAAGAAATTGGGTCAGTCTTCCAGGTTTAGAGCATGCTGATAGAAAAGCACACACTGGTATAAGGGTGGAGTGCTACTGAACTATGACATCCCAGCAGCATAGTTGATTCCTCATCTAAATAACAAGAACATTGATAGAAATTATTCTGGAGGATCCTTTGCTTGTTGATTTATGAAGTTGAGTCCACCAGAGTATGAAGCATGGTAGGATGCCATCACAAGAAAAACCTGGGTCTATATAATTGTTGAGCAGCATTTGCAAAACTAGTGTTAAGTATTTTTACTTACAAAAGGCTTGGAACACAACAAGATTCAACAGATATTCCTCCATTCAGCAGATATATGAATCCTACCTAACCAAAGGCTGGGGAAATTTGGGATGTCACATATATTTACAATGCCAGCATGGTCACTGAATAATGTATGCCAGGGCATGTGCTGAATATCACAACACAGGTTTCTAACAAGATCGAGATTTGCTTTGTAGTCTCTTGTAGTAATTTTGCATTAAATGCACATACATATCTTGATTATGCTTGAGTTACTAGCAGAGCAATGCTGTTGGCTCATGGAGAAGTTTTTCATGACATAATTTTATTTTCAAAATTAAACTGTGGCTTCTGTAAAAAGAGCAGAACTCAAGAGTTTTATTGGTTTGCTAAAGCAGAAAAACTCAGGGCTGAGCTTTGTAGAAATGCTCACACTGAGTTGGGCCACTTTATGCTATCATGAGTTTATATGCTGATAGTTTATGGTGGATTTTAGTCCATGAAGTTGTGTAGATTCCTAAGGTGCTATGACAGGTGGCAGCATTTCTTAAATTTATGCTGTGGTTTCCTGTGTGAAAATCTGCATATTGTTTATTTTGTTGTGAAGATGAGACAGATAAGCAACAAAGCAAAGTGTGTGCATGGACCTCTCTGACACTGGAGCCTGGAATAGGAATTCTGCCTTTCTAGACAGCAACTTACACTGGTTAACCGAGAAGGTTTTCAAAGTATAAGAAGACATAGCAGCTAGACAAGGAGAAGCCCAAATCCTACCAAATATGAGGGATAAAGATTTTCCCAAGGACCAGTGCCAATAGTCAATGATTAGAAATTACAGAAAAAAACAGATGCAAAGAAACTACATGATTTGTTTTAACTCCAGGCATGCCTTATAATGTTGCTTAATTGTCTAGCAATTTCTTAATTGTCCAGGCAAATTTCTTTTGAGACTTTGAATTGAGTTGTTCCAACCTGCAAAGCTGAACTTCCTCTGTCTGGAGAAGGATCTTATGCTGGTTTAGCATCCTCATTTATGAAGAAATCTAACAAAGAAAGCTATTGTTTCCATCCTTCTCCACCCTTGTGATATATGAAACTTGCTCTCAGAACCCTAAATGTACTAGTAGGCTGAAGCTGCACTGAGCAGCCTCACCTGAGACCCTCCACACTCTGCCCCTGGGACACCCCTTTAAGTTCAGGCCTGGGCTTTCTGTGTGATCTGTCCCATGGGTACAAGCCTCAAGTTCCATCACAGCTATGCTTCACCATGAGCTTTGCTGATCCAGAGCCCGGCCTGCTTGCCTTACTTGGGTACTGGCTAGAGAAGCTCCTGCTCTGCTAGCCCTTGTTACTGTGCTTTGACTTGTCTCCCAACCATCTCCTGCTATGGGAAAGGCCAAGCCTGTGTTATGGTGCATGTAACAGCGCTGGTGTCTTAGAACTGCTTGAGTTCTGTTCATTCTTGTTGCTTTGTTCAACATCACTTGCAGAATTAACTTTTCCATCCTTTCCCACTCTGTGTTCTTTAAGGATATGTCAGCCTGTCTCAATGAACTTTTCATGCTGTGCTTTGTACTTATATTTATTCTCTAAGTAGCTTTTCTTCTTAAGTGAATGCAGGCAGTCCATCAATTCATTACAGAACTAGGGCACTTTTTACCTTGGTCCACTTGACATACCATTTCACTTAGACCTTGAGCTGAGAGATTCTTATGTGGAAAAGTCACCAACACTGTGGAGTATGCATAGTAGACTTTTCTGATTTCATGGTGTGTGCCAGCAGGAACAAGTGTTGTTAGTTACAGAAGTGGTGAAATAAACCACTTTTACTGACTAAAAAAACTGCACTGCAAACCTCTCTACAGGATGAAGGTAGGAAATCCAACGTGTTTGCTTATACTGGTACAACTTTCTCATACAGATGTTTCTCTTTGTCATTGCTAAACCACCACACTGAGGGAGGGAAAACATCATGAAAGGATTTAAAACAATTATATCTCATGCAACTGTCCTCTGCCAAAATGAATAGCCTCTCCTCTCTCTCGATGGCATCTGCTAGCAGACACTGTTGTTGCTGACTTGCAACATAAGCACTTCAGGTTAATCATTGCCACAATTGGAATGACTTGTGAAACTCATTTCCTAATGCCAAATAAGTGAAGAGAATGTAGAACTGTATTAGAAAAAAGACAAAGAGTTCCTTAATGTCAAGTGAGTGGCAGGTAAAAACATTAGGACGACAAAACAGAAGTTCGTATTACTTTGTTTTAGTATCACTTTGCTTAAACTGTGTTTTATTATTCTGCTGACAGAAATTCTACTTGGCAGAAACCCCTTCCCCCTGCATAACCCAACTACATTGCTTTTCTTCTGAAGGGAAAATATGTTCAACCCAATGCTAAGAGTCCCTCCTGTGCGGTGAGAACCCCTCATCCCTGAGCAGCCACACTGCCTGGTTCCTTCCTCCTTGGAAGAGTGAGTTCTCTGCTGGACACTACTACATTTTCAGTGGAAAGGCTGAGGAGGAGCTTCTTGTGTTCTCATTAAGAATATTATTTTGGAACATGGGCAATGGCACAGTTAAATCCCCTCAGGCAATAGATGTTTAGAATCCACCTGGGGTACTCCAAATAACAGGTTATAATTATAAAACTAGGCACTTCACCTGTTTTTAATTAACTTTTGACTGTTATGTGCTGTATTTTTAGTATGTCTGCTGAATGAGGCCCCCATGGACATGGGCAAAATTAGGTGCTTCTCTGCTTTGTCTGAAGGGCAGTGAATCTACACAAACAGGCTAATCCTTCATGTCTGAAGGTGCTCCAATGCCAGCATTAAGGAATTTTTCAAGCTGAACATTAGATAATGGTTGATCAAGCAAGGCAGTGTCAGCAATAGTGAGTATGTCTCCTCTATTGCCATCTTGGACACAGACACCTGAATCTCTCCCATGTGTTGCATTAAATGCCAAGAAACATGGCCTTAATGGAGTTCATTATTGGCTCTTTAAAAGATTGGAGTATTTGTCAGAATCAGCTGCTGGCAATTTTCCTTCTCCCTTCATACATTAAGCCCAAAATGTACTTTATTTTTTAAAACAATATCAGGGATTCATCTTGCTTGAACATTATCTTGTAACTTGTCCATCACTATCAACTGAGAATATTTCACCTACACAGAGTCTTCAGAGGCATAGTTAAAAGTGACACAGTAAATCTATCAATTTTACATTAAAAAAATATGTAAATTGCTTCCAAAGTGCTGTAATTAAAGCCCTCAGCTGTTAGTTATAGTTTATCTTCCTTCTAATTTCCCTGTGTTTCTCTGTCAACACACATGATAAAAACAAGTTGAAAACACACACGCAAACATAACTGTAAGTATATTTATATGCTGGCTTATCAGGTTCATCTTGAGTATTAGCTAGGTTCACCTTTTTTGCATTCCAAATAGAGGCTGAGTATCCAAGCACTTTTCCTCAGCTTCTGTCTTTCTCCTCATTACTGGAGTGTTTGTAAAACAAAGATGGAATCAGAAGTTCTATGAACTGTAGTAACAAACTGCCCAAGGATTTCTCAATAAAGAGAGCAAATACCTCTTATGTATCAAGGAAGGCAGCCAACTCAGCGAACTTGCAAACCAATAGAAACTGCTAATCTAGATGAGGGCTTTCAGTAACCTATTGTAATGGCTACAGCTTCAAATTTGAATGTTGATCAAAATTGTAATACACCTTGTCATGCTGAACTACTAATTGGCATAACTATTTCCTTTGTGGAACTGTATTCAACTAAATAAGTGGAAAACTTTTATCTGTATTATATTTACTGTTTGTTAAAAATAATAACTTCCACAACTGTTGAGAATATGTAGTCTCTTTGGATCTTTTATCATTCCTCAGTGTCCCCATCCTGTTGTTTATCATCATCCAGTGCAGTACAGTTGGACAGTACCTGTGAGAATAGCATGAGGAAGTAAAACAAGTTTAAATAGCACCTTTCCAACAAAGAACCAAGGGAAATTTTTCACCCAGGTTTTAAGCAGGGAAGAAACTAGTGCTGAAATGGCACCAATGGTGACCAAAGAGCATAGAAACAAGAGCCAGGCTTTAGAAGATACTTGTTTGTGTTTGGTTTTGGTTGTTTGTTTTGTTTTTGGGTTTTAGTGTTTTGTACTGTTTTTTTGTTTTGTTTTGCTTTTAATTCAACTGTGATTAAGTAACAAACATAGCTGTGGTTGATTCCAGGAAAGCAGGTTAGATTGTGTCTGCTATATGGACTTTGATCACACTTATCTAGAGGCTGAGTGCTGTAAGCTAACTGGCTAAGAGATGCTAACTGATTTTAAAAAACCTGTTCACATCTCTACAATAACCCATTCTCACAGCCTTTCTTTAGAGGTGAGCTCTGACCATCAGCTAGTTTCACCTTAAAGGAATAAAACCTTTGCTGTATCGCAAAAGCAAGTCCTGATTTGAGCTGCACCATCATTTAGAACATTACACCTTGAGCCGTCTTTTAGATGGAAGTTCAGAAGACTGTGTAGAAGGGCGGGGGGCTGAACAAGGCCTTGTAACTTCTCATGAAATATCACCTGGTTTGCTGCCAAGGATTTACCTCAGCCAAGGAAACGATGCTTAACTTTGAACCTTTAAGTTTTCATCTTTTTTTGAGGTTTGAACTTTTACTGCATAAACAGAAGGACATTGTTTTACTTGACTACACAGCTCACATGATAGTTGTTTTCTGAAGTCAAAGTCATGGGTATGGAGAGTCTGGTTCCTAAATGCATATAGACAGGAGAGTTCCAGGTGATTAGTTATCAGCTGGAAAGTAGAATGCTCATGTTTTTATCTTTTCTGGGGTTTTTTATTTGTTTGGGGTTTTTTTTGGTGCAGGTATGTAGAAAGCAACTATTATTCTGTCTGCTAATTGTCTCTTATACAGGGGTTAGAGTGCTCTCTGCCTTCTCCACTATTCCTAAGAGTGTGCTACAATGAAACTAATCAGTGAAGTTATTTCTGTGTCTTTACTTTGTGGTGTTATCCTAAAAATAATGGGCTTGAAATGAAAAATGTTTAATTTTCTGTACCTTATTGGTTTTAGTGTGAAAGTCTTAGCTGACATGGATGACCAGAAGAGCTTCTCAGAACTGTCACTGATAGAAAAGATAAATGATGCTGTCATATTGTTCCATCTGAGCTGCCAAGGTTTGTTATCAGAGATTTCAACAATGACATACTGGGGGTTGTTATGGTCTGATTAGTGAGAGATGCCTCTGCCTGAAATAAGGTGCAAATGAGACCATATGCTGGAGTCAACAATACCCATTTTATTTAACAGCAAATGTGAGGTAGAGAGAGAGAAAGAAAGAGAAAAGGGGTGTGGAAAGAGAGAGAGAGAAAGGAAAAGAGATGAAGCACAACAGTCACCACCAGTGGGTCCAGCAGTGTCCCCCATGTCCTTCTCCACCCTGGGCTTTTTGGTGGCAGGGGTTCAAGAGTTGTTCTTCTGAAGGTGCCACCTTCATACAGTCCAAATTCTGGGCACCCATGTAGAGGTTGTAGATGGTGCTCCCAAAACTTGGGGTGATAGCTGTACGAGCAGTTGCTTCCTTGCCCAAAGTTTGCCACAGGGGCAATTTTTGTCTGGCTATGTTTAACCAGGTTGTGCTAACCAGATTTCTCCCTGCCAGACCTGGAATTAGTGCTTTCCTGTAGCAAATCCCTCCCTTCTGTGCTTATCTCAAGTTGCTGCTGTGGTGGCAAGTTCCTTCTGTGACCTTGACAGTGTTTTGAGACAGGCAGTTGTGCTTTTAAAGTCCTCACAGAGGTACTTTATTAAATGTTTCAAGAGAATAAATTAATGAATGTTAATAGAAGGACTAGAACTATAGAGACAGGGTGAAGAAAAGAAAGAATAAAATTAGCACACTTTTTAAAATGTCACTTGAGTTGTAAGGCATATGGAACTAGAAATAAATAAACCAAAGCTAATATAACTGAAATCAGCTGTAATTTAATTAATAAAATTATGATAAAGTCATATGTGCTGTCCACCAGCTCCTAGAAATGGTATTCAATTAAGGCCAGTGTGCAAATAGGACAATGCTAGCAAAGAACTTGAGTAGTAACAAGAAAATAATCTGCTAACAGACAAAGGAAGCCAAACCAATGGTCAGTATAAAAAAGCAAGTATACTCATGTGCTTCATCTTTCATTTGAAATTAGTGAGTCTGCTAATGCCTTGCAAAATCCAACACCTATGACACCTAAATCCAGAATGAGGAAAGAACAAGCTATAAAATACTTATATCAACTGAATGGTTTTGAATCCGCAGCATCTAGTGAAATAATCCTTATCATATTAAGTAACTAAATAAAACCATCTTAAAGCTCTTAGTGTAGACACCCATATTTTTTGTACCTGTTAAGACTGGAGCCATACAATCACCACCTGGACAGCCTTGCTTTGTTTCTCCCATCCTTGAGTATCTTTCATTCCAATAAACCCAGGTATTATCATCAAGTTGTATTTTATGCAACTCTACTGTCCTTATACTTTGAGAAAATTGATGCAAACTGCCAATCTGTCACCAAGGCAAAAAGAAGTTTCTTTGGGAATTCATTCCCAGCTCCCCACCAGCAGGCAGGTGTTCAGCCAAGCCCAGGAAAGCAGAGCTGCATCACATCTCACAATTCCTTGGGAAGACAAACACCATCACTTGGAATATCCCCTCCTTCCTTCGGCTTCCCCAGGTTTATATGCCATGTAGTATGGAACATCCCTGTGGTCACTTGGGGTCAGCTGTCCTGGCTGGGTCCCCTCCCAGCTTCTTGTGCATCCCCAGTCTCCCTACTGGAAGCAGAAAAGACCTTCAGCAATAATTAAAACATCCTTATGTTATCAACACTCCTTTCACCATGTGATGTTTTCTGTTGCACAGTAAAGAAAATATCTGCCAGGATTGTAAAAACAGTCATTAACAAGTAAAGGCATATCAATGGATCGAGTAAGTAACAAGTGAAATTTCAGGTGAGCACAGTAATTTAGAGGAATGTTACATGAAGTTGTGGTGGGGCTTAAAAATAAGTCTTTGATGTGGCAATGATAGCATGTGGCATAATAAAGCAGTATTGCCATCAGAATTCAAACTGCAGGAATTCATGCCTGCATATTTAAACAAGTGCAGAAAAGAGTCATTAAAATCTTTGTTCCAGGAAATTAAGACATTGTCTCAGAGTTAGAAAGACTATTTTCTACTAATAAGAGCCAGAGATTATCAGATAAAACTGTATAAAACTAGTTTTGCAGATAGATAATCTAGGGTACTAAAGAGCAATTAATCTACAAGGAAACCCAGTTTTTATGCAAAATCCAGATTTGATTCCAGCACCAGATAAAGATAAAGAGCTATTGGCTCAGTCCTGGGGGAAATTAAGAACTTCTGAAGTACATCAGAGTGCTCAAAAACCCAGTAACTTCTCCTGCAAGCTTAAGCTTCATGCATTTAAAAATATGCACAGCCATCCTCTGTTCCTACTACTTTTCATTTTCTTTGAAGTCTGCAGCCAGTTTTGCACCTAACAAGAAAATATCATCTTGATCTATACTTTCATCTACCTATTGATAATTGTTTTGTTCTATTTGGGAATTTTTTCTTTAAGAATTGTTTTAAAATTTTTGGAACCAGTTTCATTTTATCTAAACTGGAGGGATGCAGGGAGAGCATAATGAAAGAGACTTTAGGTTTTATTCTTTTTAATCTCTGTGTCCAGAGAGCTTTCTCAATCAGTTCTTCCTGGCAAAGATAGAGCCTATACTGGCAAAAAAATGCTTTGGCTGGCAATCACTTAGGACAGTATCCTAAATAGAAGAAGACATACTTGCAGAATATACTTTATTTCAGCTGGTTATACCCTTATGTAAGAATGTAGTGGGGGGAATCACACCTTGGACAAATTGTGTCAAAATTTACAGTTATAGATAATGCAGTTAAAACTTTAATGCTAAAAATCTTAAAACCCTTGTCTTGGTTTTTAGTATCC
>VXAU01000437.1:70886-124197 GCA_013399695.1 Formicarius rufipectus | reverse complement strand
TCCTCTCCTCTCCTCTCCTCTCTCTGTATTCCTTACAGAAAACAATGCCAAAGTTCTTAGTGAAAGAGGACATGAAAAAATGCAAACAGTGATAGAGCAAAAGACTTTATTAAATTTGTAGATGTCATGGATTTCTGTAGCTGAATTTGAGTAGAAGGGGGGGCTTCCAGGATGGTTTCTGTTAGAAGCTACTAGAAGCTTCTCCTGTCCTGTGGAGCCAATGACAGCCTGGTCCGGGAGGGACTTCCTGCTGGTGGCCAAAGCTGAGCCAATTAAGAATCATAGTTACGCCTCTGTGATAACATATTCAAGAACTGGAGTGTTTGCGCAGTTGAAAATTCCAGCATGAGATAACAACGCAGACAGAGAGAGACCAAGGTCAGAGCAGGAGGAGGCAAAGGAGGGACCCCACACTGGAGCAAGGCGGGGGTGGAAGGACTGAAAGCTATTTCCCCCCTCCCTTTCCCTGAAGCCCATGGAGATCTTTTGGGGTGTGGAGACCACCCTGCAGTCCCTGGAGGAGCAAGTGAATGCCTGAAGGAGCTGTTGCTCTGTGGGAGGCCCAGGATGGAGCGAGATCCTGGAAGACACTTGACAGCCATGACTCCTGGAGAAGGAGACCCACCTGGAGCAGGTTTTTTCTCCCGATAGAAGTGTTGCCCGGGGAGTGGACTCACATTGGACAGTCTATTTAGGACTGTGTCCCATGGGAGGGACCCCATGGGAGCAGGGGAAGGACTCAGAGCTGCGGCCCCCCTGCAGCCTGTGTTGAAGACCGTGGTGGAGCAGGTTGTCCCCCTGCAGCCCATGGAGACCATTGGGGTGCAGAGACCCGACTGCACCCCATGGAGTGACCCACAGGACAAGAGCAATGGCAGCAACAACAACCATCTGCGAAACTCCCATTCCCTGCTCTCTTGAACAGCTGGAGGGAGGGAGGAATGGGATGTTCTTCAGAATATTCTTTTTTTTTTTAGTTTTAGTTCTTTTCTTGTTAGTAATAAAGTTAAGTATTTAGCTGCTCTGAGTTTGTTTAGCCATTATCTCTCAGCTGTTATTTTGCCTTTTCTCCTTTTCCCTTTCTTTCTGGGAAAGGGGAGGGGCCTGGAGGTTTGGGTGGACACTGGGTGAAAACCACCACAATAGGCCCAAGAATAGCATCATATTTAAAATTATTCTTATCCTATTTGCTTTATCTCTGCATATGTGCTTGTCTGCTAATAATGTATATATAACCATCTCTTTTTGTGCTTTTTATCTTCTGTATTGTTTGGTCAACTGACAGGAATCCTTACACCAGGTTGTTTGGGGGTTTTTTTGTTTGGTTGGTTTTTGTTTGGTTGGATGGATTTTTTTTATTATTGTTATTATCATTTTTTTTTTGTTTGAATTGTTATATTGGTTAACAGTCAGTGTAGTAGTCCTGAAGAGGATTAGGACTTCCTCAGCCACTATGGAGGAGCTGCTCTTGATGCCAACCAAGATTGTTTCAAAATGGGCACCTTTGTCAGTTTTCTCAATATTAATTATGCACTAGGCATGTATTATTATTTGAAAATATAAAACTGAGGTGTCTTCAGGAATACAGTCTCCTTCTCCTATCCCTCCCGCTAAAAACAAAAGAAAAAAAATCTATGATAAAACTATTGGCAGTTTTATCAGCTTCCTTTGTAAGCATTTTGGTGGTCTTCAAATACGGTAACCACATTATTTTGTAGAATGCCATACTGGAAGTTGCCACAAGAAGTATTTAGTTCATTAGACTGGTACCTGCTGAATGCTTATCTACTGAAAAATATTGAACCGAAGAACAAATGTTTCTTGTCATGTAATTGGGCAAAAAAACAACAAGTTTAAATCTTGTGCATTTATCAAACACTGTAAATTTAAAAAATTAAATATCTAAATCAAAAAATTGCTACAATCAGAATTTATTCAAAGTGTCTTTGCTCACTGAAAACCAAAGCTTTGTAAACAGGGAAGTAAGAACCTCAGAGTATTTTTAAACTAAAAAGAAATTACATACCTGAAGGCTTGCTGTGAGGAGAACAACAATGAGAGGTGATACATGAGGGAATAGAAGTGAGAGATATATTAATGTGGCAATTAAGTGCTGAGCAGATGAAATAGCTGGCAAGAATGAAAGTGAGACTGCATGGATCCTGGCTAGACAAAGCACATCAAAAGGCTTTGGCTGACTGAAAGCATGACTTGGTGTGAGACTGGTAAGTGTAAGCTCAAGAAGTGTTTGACCTGTTACCACTGATAGGTCACAAAAAGATGATAAAGAAAAGTAGCATATAATTATGAAAATGAATGGTTTACTGTGAATGAAAGAACAGAAGTATTTCCAGACTATATGCCGTAGTAGTAATCAGACAAAAAAGGCAGAGTAGAGGAAACCCCCCTAGTCTTTACAGATGTGCTTCAAATTATTGCAACCACCAGTAAATAATTGTTAATATTTGATGACATACACCATTGTTTCCAACTCTGCTTCTTTAGTCAGACAGTTCATAGACAATTCAAAATATAATTGTTATAACACACTAACCATGTGCAAGACAGTGGAAGTTGACATAAGAATCACAGGTAGGTCTTGAGTGCTATTCTTCTCTAAACACATATAGTACTGGTAATTTCTAATGACCAAAATGTTTATATAACTTGAAGCAAACATACATGTAAACACACCTTTTTCCACAATATTAGCAATAAAAATACATATACAATTCTTTCTTAATCATTTAGGTAAAGTTGTGTTCAAGGGCTTGTGTACCCCCACAAACACTACATCTTTTAACACTTACATAACAAGTGCCTGTATACTTTCTACCTTAGACACCTAACAGATCTTGGCAGAAGTTATTAGTAGCATATTTTATGTACCTATGTGTCACCACTGGTTACAGAGGAGTTCGGGTTACTTACTGTCCTGACTTCCTCAGCTACTTGCCTTAAGATAGGCAGAGCGAACTGGAGCCCCAGGGCAGTATTAGCTACTTACATATTTACCAAATCTCCTGTTGTGCTCTTGCACAATTCAAGTATAGGCAGAATTTTCCCAGGGGCTATTGCTAAATAAATAGGACAGGTACAGGTGTATGTACCTTAGCTACATTTGTCTTGGGTTGCAGAGTCTTGGTTTTGCTGAGCTGAAGATTGTAAAGGAAGCTGCTGTCTTTTTTTCCAGCTAGTAAAGGAAACTTTTTTTCCAGTTTACTGTTAGCCAGCTTTTATATTTTCTTTTCTTCTTGCAGAATGCAAAGAATAGACTGGGATATCAGAATTGTCTTCACTTAACTATTTTTTTGTGCATTGTCATATCCTTTGTTGTTCAACTTTCCTTTAATCTACTTTAAATATCAGCCTTTCAGTTTTGTTTATCACAACAGCAATTTTGTACTTCCAATCCCTTTTGTTATTCACTTTAAAACTCTTGTGTTGTCCCATGCCTTTCTGAAATATACTAACCAGAAATTAATACACTAGTTCCTATAAGTGCATAAAATTGAGTTTTATAATCTTTAGTTATGTTTTCTGCTTTTCTATTTTCCATCTGTTTTTTGATTACCAATATATTTTGAGCAAATGTTTATTTTGGGGGTGCACATGATATTTGCAAGTATTCTGGTTTTCTATATTTAGCTCTGGAATGAAGGAGAAGGAGTTTGCTTGTTTTGTTATTCTATCTATGACTTTTGTTTGGTTTGTATGATATTTTTTTTCATTCTAAGACATATTCTCTGGACTGTGGAATCTTTGTAGAATTAAAATTGCATGAGCTACCATACAAGGTTCTGAGAACTTGCTTATTCTTTTTAAATTATCTTTTACAGTCTTGATTAAACTACAGTTGTGAAGAAGGAACAGGTTCAGAAACATTTACTTATACATGCAAACCCGCTGACTTTCACTCCTTTGCTCACTGACTTCAGCCACAGCTTAAAATGCTCCCTTAGGTCTTCATCATGCAATTGAATTAACACCACCTGAATCTAGAACATTTATCAGCAGGCACTACACATAAGAATAGTAGTTCAGTCCTAATGGCTGTGGAAAGACTAGATTCTCTGTTTAAAATCCTTGCTGTGCAGGTTTTCTACAAGGGTGAGTTTGTTCAGGTAACCTGACAGATTAACCAGGTATATGCAGCTCTGATGCACAATTGATTACTGGTGACTCTTATTTTCTGCCCTATGTTCTATACCTATTAAAAAAAAATAAAATCTTATTTTCACAAGTGAGCAACTTTCTAAAAATTAAGGCATTATCTGAATATAATTTATTCCTTAATGTAGACATTGAAGACTCAGACTTTAAAGGATTCATATCATATCAAGCCTTCACTCTTCATGTGTACTAGATTATTATTATTATTATAATCTGAACAAAACATAGAATAAAACAACAATGAGCAGAAGTACATAATCATACATGAGGTAAAATTTTACTTTTGGTTCATCATCACTCAATGACTGATCCCTCAAGGAGTCTTTAATTGAATGCAGACTATTTTGTGGGATTTGCTTTTTCAGTTGTAATTTTTGGTTTTGATTTTTAAATACTTTTCCTTGCTTACTGCATAAAAAATTTCAATCAGGAGAATCCTGGTGGCAATCAAGCTAGTATGAAATAGTTATCATGGAACAATTTCAATGGGTGTTACATGGTAACTACCACTCTAATATTAGCATGAACAGCAGGAATAATTGACTGAAATCACTGGCCCTAGTCCAAGATGACCCTCTCTATTTCCTACCTGAATAAGCAGAACATTAATGTACACTTGTATCAATGAGCACTGAGAAAAATGTAATCCCCTGTTTTTAAGATCAAGTCAGAAATCGTGTGAATGGTTTAAAAGTGCTAACTTTCTGCTTACAGGAAAAAAAAAAAAAGGTTAGTAGAACATTCATTTCCTAAGTTTGTCACAGTAGTTTGTCTATCTTTAGACAGAAAAATTAACACATTTTAATGAAAATCTTATTCTGTGCCTTGGAATGTATCTCAGTAAAGAAAGAAAATATATGACATCTTTGCATTTCTCTAGTCCTGCTGCACAGCTAACACCGATCTTTACACATAGCATTTTTAATTTTTTTTTTTGCAAACTTCAGTGACTTTTTTAGCACATAGCAGCTGTGAGTGCAAACACAAATTCATTTTCTTTTCCTAATGACATACCTAAATCTCAGAAGGAGATTGCTTTAGAAAATATTTATAGCACTGAGTAGCCACAATATTTTGCCTTCTTTGTCAGGTTTCAACCTATAAGAAATTTTCAAAAAGCATAAAAATATATTTACATTTCTAGGGTTTTACATAAATTCTTTAAAATCAGAGACTGCTTATATAAAAGTTTGCAATGATACCTGAAGAACACAGAGAATGTAGATCAGATTGTTCTGGTCTTTTGGATTAAGATGAATTAGGAAAAAACTTGTGGTTGTTAAAGACAAGAAGTTTGATATTTTCTTTTTTGAATTCCAAAAGAATAATGCATTTTAATCTTTTATTTCACAGAGAATGTGTATTGGAAAAGGGAAATTTTTTATGGATGCATCTTCTTGCATCTCATCTGCTGTTTGTCACCTCAGGTGCAATGAATGTTGTTCAGTTTCTTCTCTAATACCAGGTGAAGGATTAGCATGTGTGTCAGAGGACATATCCTTCAGGTGAGATCATCACTATTGTTTTCAGCACTGAGGATGAAGACCAGATATATCCTACAGTAAGATGACTGTGGCACGCCCCAGAAGATGTTTGTGAGTAGTTGCTCTCAAAGGACTTGATATGTTAACACCAACTAGGGCTGGAATCATGTTCTTTGCTGCATAGTTACCACTGTAGGCTTTTTACTGTGAACAAGTACCACCTTTGGATCCCTTTTACTTTATCAGTGCACTGACTGCCATGTTAACTGTGTTTTTCATGCATATATACATGAAAGTAGTATCCATCCTGGTCACTGATATCCTCTGGTGACAGATAAGTAGGAAGCCAGCTGTGAGTTCGCTTTGCAAGATTCCTTGCTTGGCAGGAAATTTCTCACATTGTCTCCTGGTTCCTGTCCTTGATTTACTCTTGTTATTATCACTGGTACTGTCACAAACTGCTTCTTCCCATGCTGGTAGTCTGAAAATTTCTGATAGAACTCGAGAGAAATAAACATCTCCAAAAAAACCCAGAACCATAGAAAAGGCACATTGCTACTTATGATCTCTCCAGTGCAAGTGTTTTAGCTTTATTTTCATAGAGTAGGTTTTCCACGTACTGTCCTTGCTATTAGATGTAACACAGTCTATGCTAAAATTTTCTGTCAGCATACCTACATCACTTGAAAAATACCTACACCTTTTAAAAAATCCTACATGTTCATTGATAAACATAATTAATGTTGCTTTGTCAGAAAAAAATCTTTGTGGAGGTAGAGAAGTTGCAACTCTACTAGTACACCAAATCCTGACCAGCTGGATGTGGCACTTAGTGCCATGATCTAGTAATCACATTGATGTTGAATCAAGGGTTGGACTGGATAATCTTGAAGGTCTCTTCCAACTCAACTGATTCTATGTTTCTATGATAATTAGGCACGCTTTGACCCTTTCCTGAGCTATATTTATCCTATGTCTACTAGCAGTCCCCTGAAAATTCCCAGGAACACACTGCTACTCCAAATCTTCAGGGACTAATCTCCCACAGAGCTTTGCATACATCCATCAAGATGTGGATACAGAGGAAATTTATTACCCTAGATGTGGACTGTTCTGTGCAAACTAGCCTCTGCCCAGGAGCATTCTTAGGCATCCTTACTAGACTAGCTGTAGCAAAAAAACTCAGAAAGGGTATTCTTGCTGACTTAACTTTCACGTCCTTTTTTTTGTTTGTTTCTTGCTGACAGGTGGGCTCTGCCAAAATACTAATATGGCAACAGACTCTTTTGAGAGCTATGGAAAATCTATATATGAAATTCTTTATGATATGGCTGCAACATTTGCAGATACCCACTTTTACACTTGAAAACATCATCCTTTCTTTGTGTGACAGCTAAAACTACCAGTAGCTATTGAGCTGGTAAAACAATAAATCAGAGTTTGTGATAGAGTTGTTTGTTTATAAGCGTGTGTCTTGAGAGCACATTGAGCGCCATGCAATATCTGGCCTTTCGAGCAGATTTGGCAATGCTTACAGCTTAAGACTTCTGAGGTAAAATGATATTTTTCTAACAGTATTAGATTTCTGTCTTACACCTGTTTGTTTTGAATCAGACAGACCAATTATTAGTCTTTTCTAATTTGCAAAACCTTTATAAACATGTGAAAAAGAAGGAAAAAAAATCCACTGATGATTAGGAGGCCAGGGTTTTAGCCTGTGTACTCAGATGTCATAAACATAATTTCTTCACTGGAGTGTTTTCAACATCTGCTAAAATTTCAGAAAATGGGCAAAGTAACCATTTTTCTATAAATCAGTGTCTTTTGTGAGATATAAGATTTTCCATTTATAATTTTAACTCTTGCCTTTACAAATAGAGCAAAATTATTTTAAAATGTGCAGTTGAATGTAGAAATCCATTTTAACAATATGTGGAAATGACTTCAATTGTGTCAAATGCCCATTGTGTTCTAATGAAATAAAAGCAATTATTAGTGTAGGATTATTTGACCCTAAATTGAATACACAAAACCAAGACGTTTCATAAGCTTTTATAAGTGTATGAAGGTTCACTAGTTCTTTTAAAAAGGACCTTTATTAGAAATATGATTAAAAGATTGTCATTTCAGATAGAATACAAATTGCTTGCAAACAACTTAACTCCTTTATACTCTCCCTTCTGTATGTTCCACTTGCAACATCTTTGATTCCTGCTGTGAAACAGTCTATCAAACGACATATAGAGTCCTTGTCCTAGCTAACCTAAAATCAGCTTATTTATTTTGGAACAGCATAATTTAGAATGGAATATGTGCTGGTTTAGAGTTAAACCAACAGGAGAAATGAACCTAACTCGGAATGGGATTGCAAGTCAGAATAACAATTTAATAAAAATACCACAATAAATACACTGATACAGAGGAAAATCCACTTGACCTGCAAAAACAGATGTGCAGCCCAGTAGGTCCAGAGCAGAATGGAGCTCACCAACCCCTGTGCTGAACACCATGTGGCCCCCCTGAGTTCAAAGTGAAAAGAAAGGAGAAACCTGCTGGTGAAAATGATGGTTGCAGTCCAGTAAACAGGGGCAGTCACAGTCCTGGTGAGGCTCTGGTCCTCCTCTGGATCTGACAAGTGGTCCATCTACTCCCAAAACCCAAAGCTTATATATGCTTGGGCTCAGATGGGAACTTCTAGTCCCTCCCCCAGGGTGGAGAGTTTCTCAGTGGGTGATTTACTCTGTGAGGTGAATCATGGTGTATTTTTGGCATCCCTAATGGCCCATTAGCAGACATGACCCCTCAGGTGGGTGTGAAGGTACTAATGTCTCCCTGGAGGGGAGTTATCATACCTGAGTCATAGTTGTGAAGACAGGAAAACTTTCTTATCTCACAGAAGTTCCCAAACACCCATCTTGTAGACTGAGGAGTCAGGTGTGCCCTGGGCAGCAGCTGCAAATGGTCCACTGTGAGCAGTTCATGAGAAAAATGACATAGAGGGTTTAGAATATACACCCACACAGTGATAAACTGGTCCTGACTACCATAACCAGGACAGAATATTTCCATTATTCACAATAAATTTCAGTACTAATTTCATTAGATCTAGTAGAGAAAAAATATCTGTGATTAGAAGACACCTTTTCTTTTCAGTTCTTGCTTTACTTCAAGCCTGTGTGGGAAAAAAGAAAAGGCATTACAAATGCAATAAAACATTACAATATATAGAAACAGTAGAACATATGAAACAATGCATTAGGAACTGCAGTGGATATATCCTTGGAAATAAATACAATGGAACAAAACACATTATTGCAAATACTGAGGGGTTTAGTCTTGATCAGGATCTTAGAGTACAATGATAAATTAATAAAGTCCCTCTTTCCTGAGGAGGATATGCTTCCTGACTATTCAAAGCCTTTCAGTCCAACTGTATGTAGACTGACACAGAACAGATCATATTGGGGAAAATTACAGGGTTTGGACATTAATATCCTGAGGATAAACAGCAGATTTTACAGCCTAACTTTTAACATGAATTGACTACAGCAGGCAGGGCAGTTGTTTAAAACTCTCTCTGCATGTGAGCCTTAAGTAAGTGATAGCATTCACTCACGTATGCTCATCGCTCCTTTACCACATGTTCAAAAAAAGTATAGCATCATGTAGCTTTTTATCCCATTTGCAGCAGCTCATAATTTTTTCACATATAACAGGTATTTCTGCCTGCTGAGTATAAAACTGAATCAGGAAATTTATAGGAAATATATTTTAGTAGTTATCGCAAATACTGTTAGAAAGCAAGGACTGGATATAGTGCATGTGTTATAACAGATTTCAATTGTTACCTAATCCTAGACAAATAGAATTGCTTTCTATCGGAATACTAATTTAATGGTTTGCTTCCATTTATTTTAAATGGCATTTATATGTGGCATCATTTTGTTTACTAAAATGAAGACTTAGTGCAGAGTTACAAGGAAATATTGTTGCCATATTAAAATAGGCATTTAATTGGAGCATCAGAATTACCATTTTAAGACATTGGTGAAATAAATCAGTTTTATAAATTGTCAACATTAATATTTAAGAAATAGAGGCATCAACTCATCAGAATCATAAAATCCTTGATTAAGAGGTCAGATTATCTAGTCAAACCACTCATAAAGAAGGTTAAATATAACTGAATGTTCCTACTTGTCTGTATTGAATATGTCATTTAAAGTAATCCAGGAAACAAATTCTTCTTAATAATATTTTTATATCTATTATTAGGAGTGAGTTGAGAAGAAATTAAAAATCTTTAATAGTCACTGGATTCCACACTTCATGGAGAACCCTGATTAACCCTGAGAGTCTGATCTATGCAGTTTTTTGATATTAGGATTTTCTGTCAGAAAAGACATTAAAAGTTCTAATTTTCTGTATTTCACTAAAGCATGCTTGCAGGGAAAAAAACCCAAAACTAATATTTATATTTTTTCTAAGTCTCTAATAGTCTTACTGCTCTATGATAAAGTCACATTTGATAGACTGGATAATAGCAGCTGTAAAACTGCTGCCTAAACTGATCCTAAAACTGATGTCTAACACAGGCCAGATGAATTGTATCACTAAGTGATTAACTCCAGCCTCCAGTAAAAAGGAAGTTTAGGATAACTACCTCATATGTAGAAGACTACATCTTAAATGTTGAAAGTTAGGTGAAAGTAATGCTGTCTTATGCTTTACAGTGCAGGGCTGAAGCACTCGATTTCTGGTTTCATAACTAGATTCAAAACATAAGTGATTGTGCAGCCACAGGGGGTGAGGGTGGACTCAGATAAAATTCCTTGTGCTCATATGAAATAGAGGTTACTTGGATGTTTTTGTTTGTGTTTTTGTTTGGTTGGTTGGTTGTTGTTGCTGTTGTTGTTGTTGTTGTTTGTTTTAGTGATCACTGATGACTCCTGCTAATGCTGGCAGCCTTTTCAGCAATCAGTGATTTGGTAATTTCTATGGGGAGACATAACTATGAATAGACTAATTTTCAATCTACAGAGACTACGTATGTGTTGATTTTTTTCTGCCTGAGTAGCCATTTGACAGGTTGTGAAATAGAAGCTGAGTACTGTTGAAGGTCAGAGTAGTTGTTGCTGAAAAAATGTGTAAGTGGGAGTAGGAATATGAGAAAATTGAAAATAAACTTCTTGTCACTGAGAAAGAAAAATACTCAAAATAAACTACTCTTTATGTTACAGTTGCACATATTCTACTTGTAAACCTAGAGCAAAACTTAAATGTCTACATTGATCCTAGACACACAAAAAAAAAAAATAAAATCAGTCAGGTCTGAATAAAAAGTCTTAACATTCTAAGTTAGTGAAAAAAAGGTAGAATTTGATTTTGGGTTAACAAACAGTGTATATACACAACTTTTCTACTTAATAAAAATTTAAATGCTATTTGTGTGCTCAATGAACATCCTCACTTTAAAATAAACCTGTTCAAATCTCAAAGTTACTATTTTTCCTTAAGGCCTGGAGTGAAAATGGGTGTTTGCACTGTGAGAGACTGGAGAAAATTATTACAGGCTCAAAACAACAAAAAGTATGGGGGGCAGGTGGGGATGGAGCAGGGCAAGTTCTGCAAAAGTGGGACAGTGCATGCCTTGTCATGACAGCCTGATTTTGAGAGAAAGTGACAGCAGGAATTTTGAGTGGGAGGCCTTCCAGACCAGCACAGTAGTGTAAGGCACAGCAGCGTTTGGCAGTCTGCTGGTGATTCCTGGTCTCAAGTGTCAGGATCAGCCTCTGAACTGCAAACAGTTTCTGGTGCACAAGAGTCTTTACATAGCCTCTGTCCTGAGAGAATTCAAAACTTGAAATCAAAAAGCTAGAACAGGTCTGAAAAACCAAAATCTTCTGTTGGAGCTGCAGTGAACGTTGGTTTGGAAGTGAACTAATGAACCTGCTGGCCTTTAGCAAGGCAGCCACTCATTGCGATTACTGGTGAAACCTGTCAATCCATGCTGTAGTTTTCAAATCTGAAGATTAATATTTCCTAGTGATAAATCAGAGTGAAGGGTGTGAGGCATCTTGGATCCTAGACCTTACTGGAAACATGGAAAAAAAATTCACCTGAGTAGAGATGCTAGGGATGATAGGCTCTCAGCCTTCTGTGAGAGAGATATAAGTTCTATTCTGGTTGAACTTTTAGGATTTCAGAATAACATTACTTTCAGTAGCAGAGATGTTTTCTTCGTACCAGGTGTCAAAACACAAGAAAGATAAAGGTTGCTTTACCTGTTTTTATCCTGCATGCTTGCATTTAAGTGGAAACTGATGACACGTGATATTCCTCAGCAATCGGTATTGGTAGTGAGTGGTATTGTCAACACGCTGGAGGGCAGGGATGCCATCCAGAAAGACACAATAAGTTTAAGAGGTGAGTCAGTGTGAATCTCATGAAGTTGAACAAGGCCAAGCACGAGGTCCTGCACATGAGTTGGGGCAATTCCAAGCACAAATACAGGCTGGGTAGAGAATGGACAGAGTTCAGCCTGGAAAAGAAGGACTTGGGTGTGTTGCTGGACAAGAAGCCCTACATGACCTATCAATGTGTGCCTGCAGCCAAGAAGGCTAACTATCCTGGGCTATAATAAGAGTAACCAGCAGCTTGAGGGAGGTGATTCTTCCCCTCTACTCTGCTCTTATGAGATCACACCCTGAGTTCAACTCTGGGACCTCCAACTTAAGAAAGACATGGACACATTGGAGCACATCCAAAGAAAGCTCACAAAGATGACCAGAGGGCTGGATCACCTCTCCTATGAAGACAGGCTGAGAGAGTTGGGCTTGTTCAGTCTGGAGAAGAGAAAGCTCCAGGAAGACCTTCTATCAGCCTTCCAATATCTAAAGGAGGCCTCTACAAGAAATTCTTCACTATGACAGTGGTGAGACACTGGCAAGTTGACTGGGGAAATTGTGGATGTCTTATCCCTAGAGGTGTTCAAGGCTTTAATTAACCTGGTAAAAGGTCTTCCTGCCCATGACAAGGGGTCTGGAACTATGTGATCTTTAAGGTCCATTCCAACCCATAAGTCTGTGATTCAGTCATTCAGCATGGCATGGTAAACACTGAAACAGGAAAGACTCCAAGGCATATTGAAATAAATTTGGGACAAAAATAAGTGAAGTGTATCAACACTGAGCATGACAACATGATCTTCATACATATCATAGTTCCCTTTCTTCCAGATTTTCTCACTTACATTCTCAGCTGGCTTTTTTTCATGAAGGATGTGTTCATGATAAATGTCCTACCACAGCCTGTATGATGTAACGCAGTCCAAAACAGGCATAGAATCTATACTCTTTAGAGCAAGCTCTTTGAACAGGCATCCTAGGGAAGTGGTTGAATCACCATCCCTGGAATTGTTTAAAAGACATGCAGATGTGGCACTTAGGGACATGGTTTCATGGTGGACTTGGCAGTGTTAAGAACAGCACAGCATGAAAATTTTCATCATTGGTGTTTTCTTTGGATTTGAAAATAAGAGGCACAGAGGCCTTATCTGTCTTCAGTCATCCTTCTCACATATGCTTACTCCCAAGCTAGATCTGCTTCAATAAAAATAAATTACCAGTATCTTTTCCCCCTGTGGAGCTGTTGAAGAGGAAGAAACTTTATAAAAAATATTGTTCATAGAATGTTTGGGACTTTTTCTCTTTTGGTTAAGTGTACGCTGAAGTTCTTAGTAAAATAAAGGGAATAACCATATAGCTTGTTGTGTATTCGAAGAAGAATGAACTGCTAAACTTATATGCTCTCTGTGTATAGACACAAACACCTTAATTTAACACTCTCTTGCTGAGTTGTAAATGATAACTTTCTACCTTATTTTAGTTGATTTTGTGGATGTTTCAGCTGTTACTTCTACACAGGTAACATTCCATGTCCTCAGTCCACATTAGAATTACAAGAAAAAAGCTCTACAAATAGCTTTTATGAACACTATGCACATTTAATACAATTCTCAAAAGAGAAAAGTATCTGGTTGAAGCATTATTCCAGGTCTTGGCAACAGTAAGTCCACTGATACCTGCATGCATAAAAGAAATTATGCAGTTTTAGAATAATCCACTTTAAACATTTAGAAAACTATCATGGAATAATGTTTGCACTCTCAAACATGGTTTCTGTATTTTGTATGTGATCAATCCTCACTATGCATGCACTTTAAAATAGAAGGCTTCAGTAGTTTGGCTTTGGCCTTGACATTTGCCTGGCAAAAAAAGTCCACTTCGAGATTATTCTGATGATTATTATTTAATGATTTGAATTGGTTTCAGTACAGACTGGGAAATAAAAAGTATTTCCTTCATAAGAAGACAGAAAATGATCTCTTGGTAACTTCAGAACATATTTTATTGGCTGTTCAGCATTGCTGTCCAGGAATAATAGACTTCAACTGCTCGTCTACATTTCTGATTATTAAACTTTAAACAGCCTGACAGTATGAGACATAAAGAATTAATATAATTCTATATTAATTCACTGCTGTGAAAGACTGAGATTTTCCTTCCTCTGTTGTATTCATCCAAATTAGAAGCATAAAATTTGTTTCTGTTGGGGAATGATGCAGTACACTCCAAGATTTTATGTTATGTTATACCAAGTACCTCTGAATGTGAATAAATGCTGCTCCCTTTTGCCATCACACTGGTTTTCAAAACTAGCATGTTTTCCAGCTATTGATGAAGGAGCTCAATACAACACAGAGTGAACCAGTACAGTTTAACGGTGAAGTAACACTTTATTACTCACATGGTTCTACTTTTATACAGTCTGTGTCTTCCGGTTATATGCTTATATGAAGTAATTGGATAGCTCAATCGGTTCATGTTTATGCATTTCAAATACTCAATTCCATTGGTCCCGGTATTAACATGCTCTGCCCAAAGTCCACCCTGTGGACTCTTTCCAGGGACTTCCCAGAGGAATTCAGGAGGGCTCGCAGCTTTCTTTTTAATGAACAGGTGCAGATAAGAACCTGTCTCAAAACTATAAACTATTCCTTTACTAGTGTCCAAAAGTATGCAAACAAAGGCCTGTACCTCTTGGGAAGTGTTAGCATGGATTGTTCACAAAACGTCCATTTTCCTGCATATACTCCACATCTAGCCAGACACATATAAGCAGTTATTAATCTGTGCTGTTATCTTTATAGATTAATGAAATAATTATTATCTTATTATTAAATGAGGTAGTTCATGCTTCCCTTACCCTTTCAAACACAGCATAACCTGCACTGAGAAGTCTATTTGGAAACCATTATTTGGCAGATAAACCTGGCTGGTTACCAAAAACAATCAAGATTCTGAAGATGCAGGAGCCAATGCCCATAAAACAACACTATGGGCATAAATTATGGAAGTTTTTGATTGAATGTAGAAGGTGATGTGTGGGTGACAAAGACTATATTCATGCACATTTTTCACAATAATAATGAAGAACCTATGCACAGTAATCAGTCATACATAATATTAAGATTGCTAATCCGCCTCATAGATTTTGCATGTGTGAGCTGTCACTCAGTCTTAAACCAATTTGCACACTTTATCTATGAGGATCAGTATTTGAGCACACTGTGTTTAATTATGTCAATGCATCAATCCATGTGTTATTGGTGGTAAATAATTGAAAATCCAAAGAGCAGAGGAGCTAACATGTCTATACAAAGCACAGGCAAAAGTCAGTTACTTTTTATACAGATTTGGAGACGTGTTTTTCATAGAGGCAGACATAGGAGAACACTCCTTTTCATTTCTTAGCAGGAACTTGAGAAATTTTTTGTATATTTTTCTACTTGTATCTGCACAAAGGGAATGTAAATGATTACATTGCATTGGTATTTCACACATATGCAGTGACTTGCAGTTCACTCATGCCCACATGAAAGAGTAGCAGTGGATATAATGCCGTTGGCAAGTTGTGATGCTTGCTTGGAGCTTAGCTCTTGGATGACAGCATGATTCATGTCAGGTCAGCAGGTGGGCTCTACAGTACCCCCTGACACAGAGACATCCACTGCACGTACTCATCATTTCTTTCTGCAGTATTCTCTGTGTGCTGCTGGTACAGTTTCTCATTGCAAACCTTGCTTGTGGATGTCTACATCTGTGTACAGCAGTGTCCTGACTTACCAGTTCTGTCTTCGTAGAAGCACCAGACATCTCATGGACCTTCTCTGTAGAAACACCAGCTTTAACTCTGAGGCAAGTATTCACCATTATGAAAGAGACCTAGATTAATTCCCTGGGATGAGGACCTAAAAGCAGAGTGCAGGGCCTTTCCCACACACATTCCTGTGCAGACTCCCATGCCATGCCCCGGCTGATGCACTGCACTCTGTTTGACCACTCTGTTAGCAATGCTCCTGAGCGGTAGCACTCCCTTGGGCCATTTAAATGTGCTGCAGTTGCTCCTGAAAAGTTCCTGGCTTCTGCTGGGTTCTCTACTCTTGATCATGTTTCCTTGGTTTCAGCAACCCTGTTGTATCCCTCAATGTAGAGCTCAGGCACAGAACTTACCATTGTAACCACAGCTTGCTGTCCCAGTTGAGGGATGTAATACCAAATTGGTTCACACAATTACGATCAGGTTATTTCTTGAGAAACAAACATACAAGAGCAACTTCAGTATAGTTTAGTGGCCTGCTATGTTGCCATAAATAAATATATCTTATTTCCACACATGTAGATTTGATAATTTATTCATAAGTGGCCTTGGGTGAAAGCTGAGCTGGTCCCTGAGCACACTATGTATATCCTCATTTTACCTATCAGCTATGTAACATATCCAATAGATTCATGGGATGATAGAGGTTTATAGAAAATTATGAGAAAATATGAGAATATATAGCTCACATAATCATTGTTCAGTTAATTTCTCCCATACTTTTCTATCTTCTTGAATTGTTTCTATAATTTTTCTTTTTCCTTGTCTTGCCATTGTGGCTCTGACTGCCCTGATGTTTTAGGTCTTCAGAGTTTAGGGAAGCAACTGAAGAAAGATCATACCATCAAACTTTTTGTAATAAATTACAGCTAAAATTAATCTCCATTTTTAGGTTTGACAGACTAATTGTTAATCCCATGGGACAGCACTCACATGAGTGATCAGAAGGAAAGTTCTGCAGTCAGAAAACTAATGTTTTATATTCATTTTCAAAGTCAAGCCACATAGGTTTGGATTTTCAAGACACTTTGCTTCAGAGTACCTTTATTTGAGGTTTGCAATCTGAAACAATTTAAGGAGATATCCACATCATGCAATTTACAATATTCAACTAAGAAACTTTGCTTACAGGAAGTTTAGAAGCTTGCAGCCAAGGGGAACAAGTCAGTAAAAAAACCAGATGCCTGACCTAATAATACCTTTCTAGATTCTTCCTCTTTAAAGGCACTCTGTTGGACTGTTTCTTAAATTAGTATTTCCAGAGAACTGTAGGACATGTAAGTACTCAGGCAAATAAGGGTGAAATGTGTTAAGCCAAATATAAGAATATGAGAGTAAAAAAATCTGAAACCTGTTTCCTGAAGTCTAGGATATAAGGCCCTGTCACCCATTCTATATGATAGACTGCAGTTTTTTACCTCTTTGTCCAAATTCCCATGTTAATAGCATTATTTAAGTGCAAAGTGTAATTGCAGCAATAAGTGGAAGAGGGAGAAAATAATAATGAGAAATATGTATACATTTCATGAAAAGATAATTACATTTAAAGGAGAAAACTTTAGAATGATATTTAATTAGTTCTGCATTAGAAACAATTATAATGAAAAAAACGTGTAGGAACAACAAAAATGAATATTTTCCCAAATGTATTTAATTACACACAAAACAAATGGAACACAGAATATAATTAATATAAATGCGATAAAGCTGGCTGCTTTGTTGTTTGGGTTTTTTTTTTTTAATATTCACATTTAGAAAAAGTTGGCCACAATAATGAGAGTAGAAGTACTACTGTAATTTGCAATCAAGATAGAAGCTTAGTTGAGAAGACCTCTAAGGGTGTATATAAATACTATGATGCATAAAAAGGCACAAAGTTACCCTTCATGTTTTAAAATACAGTATAAATAAATTCCTAAAGTAGACTGGCATAGTGATAAATGCATATGGTTAAATAGCAATTTCCGGCTTTATGATTTGCATAGCTTTTGTGATTTTCCTGTATTATGTCTAGTACAGAAAGTAGAATGAGGATTGCCAAGAACTGAAAACTCCCATTCCCTTTCTAAGAAATAACCCTGAACAGTACTTTTAGCTCCTCTGTGTTTTATACATTTACCTACATGTCCAAGTAATTTGTGTACTTCCGTTGGCAAGGAATTTAGGTTATAACAGTGATATAAGGATTAAATTCAAGGTTGCCCTACAACTCTGTTGTTTGGCTGGGTATAAGGGATATTCTTGCACACACTCACAGTGCTCTTAGCCATCAGTTTCCTGTGTTGTCTAGAAACTCTCTGGCTAATCTCTGCATAGATGAGACAAGGAAATGATTTGAAACAGCAGACTGACTTAAGACAAGATGATTGACTGAACTCCTAGCCACTGTCAACCAAAGCATTTGATTAACTGGTGCAGAAAGTGGGAGTTTGGGACAGTTTTAGACATTTCTCCAGGCTGTACATACACAAATTGTTAGAAGATATTTGTGCACTTAACTGTGTTGGTCCTCTTAAGTGGGAAATCGGGCAGTGTCAGAGACCATACCTTGTGCAGAATTGACCAAAAGATACATAAATAACATAAAACAAGTGTTTCTGCTTATGCAGGTTTGGTCACATAGCAGTCTATTGCACATAGCAAAGAGAGATAAAATGTTTTGTACACAGTTAAAGATACTACAATGAGAAGTATAATGAATTTTCAAAAGTGGTCACATAGGGCCATCTTCATTATATAAATTCATCCGGGCAGTTTGAAAGTCTCAATTGATTCAGGTGAAGATAATGTAGAAAAGGCCCTTTGATCATCCAACTAGCAATGGATCTGATTGCTTATGTGAGTTTTACTTATTCAAAAGATGCCCATAAATTAGATTTTAAAAACAAAAAACAAAAACCAAAAAAACTACGCCCTGTCTGTGAACAGCTATGTAGGGTCTTACAAGGATTGCTGTTCTTGCTAAATGCCATTTCTAACATCAAGACAATGGAAGCAAAACAAAGTATTTGTATGTAGCACAAGAGCATAAAAAACACTCAGGATAGCAAACTACATTTTCAACCTTGATAGCCTAAAGTTAAGAGTGGAAATCAGTACCAGTAAAAGTAAAAAATAATCAAAACTCTCCTGAAGAGGTCAAGTGCAATCAAGGTGGGTTTATTCAAGCTGTATGATTCTAGTTACAAGTCAAGTCCTCTCTTTCTACAAAACTCACAGAACAAGCTGAAGTATTGCGTTTAGTAGATTGATGATAGGTAGATAGACAGATGGATTAATTATTTATCTTGCTGAATGGAGGTCAGATCTCTACTTTCATAATTTGGATCTGACTGCATATTTAATGCTCTTATTAGAAAGATGGCTGGAATGCCGGATGCTAATGTTCCCAGTTGTTAATAGATTATGGTCTCTAGGAGGCTTCCAATGTCTCATCTACCTGAATTATTTATAGCTCACTAATTATTTAGACCATGCTTATTTTAAAGAACAGGAATTATGTACACACTAATTAAAACTGTCCAAAATTTTTAATACTATTTAAGAATGCAAAAGTGTCAATGGTGAGATTGTATACACAATAGGAATCTGTCTTTTCTTAGTACTACACTGTTGTAAGCTTCAAGTGCAAGTATTATTTTTGAAATCTGAGGAGGCATTCCTTTGACCAAATGTTAACATCTATGTGCCAGGTACTTTGACCTACCTGTCTTGATACGTCTTGTAATAGAGACAAAGTAGCACTCACAGAACATAATTAATTTAATTCTGAATCAGAAGTATAAAATTGATTAGAGAAAGCACATTCAGGAAGTGTCTAATCTCATCCTTTATGCCAAAGGAAGTATAGGTTGATCATCTCAGATGTGGCCATCTACCTCCTGGATAGCTGAAGCTGTGATGACTGTTGTCCACAGGGTCTATTTTTGTACACACTCAGATTGCAGTTTCAGATCCAAGTACTCAATTCGAGCAGAAATATAGTTTCTTTGAAAACATTGGGGAAAAAAAAAAATCATGCTATTGATCACCCTTGTGATTACATGTAATACTGAGCTCAATTTTGCATCATTATCTACTACTATATAATTATCAGTACATTATCATTAGAATGACTACCGCAGATGAGCTAAAGGCACTAATTTTGAAGGGTGTATTATAGGCCTGAAAATTTTTTCCAACTGAAATGAACGGTATATTCCTCACTGAAACTTATAGGTACAAAACCAGGATAAATGCTGAGGGCACTACAAGTCTTTCACTGAGTCAAAGACAGGTTAGATGTACAAGGTCAAATTTGGTCCTATAAAGTTGAACATAACTAACATGTTTACCTTTCAGGGAGTTTGTGGTTTAGAGTAATTTGTCATAACAGTCAAAATGCTTGGAGTGTGTGCTGGCATTCGAGAATGGTGTTCACCAGGTCTAAGCAATGGGTGAGAAGTCATACTTACAATGCTCAACGGAAAGTTAAGCGCAGAGGACAGCTTCTCAGAAAAGTTACACCCAATACAGACTGGAAAGATTTAGTTTTATCTGCTTGAAACTCACAACTGTGATACATACTCTGAAATTAGGTACATATGACTTGTAGTTTATGGTTAAATAGGAGTGAATGTTTTTGTTTCAAATGCACTGGTTGGGAAAGACAAATATAAAGCTGAAAATACTACATCTTTTGTTGCCAGATTTTTACCAGCAGATATGTAATCTACTGGATATCAGAAATGATTCAATATCTGTAGCTGACCCATAAACCTCTTGAGTTTTTGTGGGACATGGCTGTTTTCTGTTTATTTGTCTTCATGAAGGTACAAATAAAGTATTTCCAATAATCAAAACAACAAAAACTACAGGACATCTGGGTGGGGCAGCAAGAGAACAAAAACCACAAAGCACTGAGGTAAACATATTATCAATCGTAGCAGAAAACAGGAATACTAAGGACTCCCTGGCTATGCTAATAAATTCAATATCACTTAGGAGCTCAGTCATCCATACTGTATAAGTAGTGGAAGGCTCCATGGCAAGCTTATGGCTGTTATCCTCTTCCCAAAATATTCACAGTACTGCTCAGAAACTGGGATTCATGACATATGTAGCACACTGCCTGCATGAAACTATATGCTTCTGAGACCTTGTTAACTAGCATGTCTAGGGGCTATCCAATATCAGCTGGCCTCCACGCCCAAAATATTCTTGTTATATTTTATTTGCTAGTACAGGAAAACACTGGTTAGAACTTTCTCAATTATTATGTTGCAGTATATCCTCCAATACAATGCTAAGGATATAATGATATCTAAACTGGTAATTTTGATTATAAGCAGAAGTGAATCAGTGTACTGCAATTATATATGCTGAGATTTAAAAAAGAAAAATTATTTTGTATTAATGTTGGAGTATATTGTAGCTACTTAGTCATAGATATGTCCTAAAAGTACAGTTGGTACTTTTTAGAACTTTAAAAAAGTTCTTTTGGCTTCTGATTGCAGGACCCACATTGCCTCCTCTGGTGTCTGTTTTAAGAATATTTTATGAAATCAGCCTAAGCAAGACACAGTTACCCAAAACTATCACTTTCCAAAGATGAAGTGCAAAAATTCAGCACTGATTTATAGTGCTAATATTAGCCTTATGATATTATCATACAGACCTAGATAGCCAGAGTTACAAGCAACTTGACACACACCTCCAGAAGAAACTCAGCACAATTACTCTAAAAGGATACATTCTAAACTATACATCAGTACACATTTAAAAGAAGAAGGACCTAAGTTTATCTGGATAAAGTATGATAATATAGTATTTCAGAACACAAGAGCTTTCTCTTCCTAAGCCTTAAACCCAGCTAAAACCTACATAACCACAATAATATGGTGCCAGGTCCAAGTTAATGTACCCTGCTGAGAATTAACATTCATTTTTTTGTCCCCTGTGTTATGCTAGGAAGGTCAGAGATCACAGATATCTTTTTAAAAGATGCTATGTAAGCCTACCTTTTACAGTAAAACACTGAAAGACAGTTGGGAAATGTACGAAAATTTGACTTAAATTTTCCTATGTACAAGGGTCAAAAATTATGTTATTTAAAAATATTTATCTTTTCTAACTGGTCCTCATATCAGTATAAATTTCTATTTATCATATAAATTTCTATATATCATTTAGCTGTCACAATTAAAATATGTCCCTTTGTTCTGTGCCCATAAAGCTGTACGTTTTCCTCCCAGTAAGACATACAGAGAAGAAAATACAAACCTAACATCTCTCAATATGCCAGTGTAATATCAAAACCATTTTTTTTCCAATAGAATGTTAAATAGGACATCATTCTATCAGTATTTTGTCAGCAAGATGGCTGCCACAAGCAGGAACCTGAGATACCCCAATTATAAAGTAAAATTTTATTTTCAAATACATTTTATTCACATTGAGGAATACTTCCTCACTTTCAAACTGCTGGCTAAGCAAGACAGATACAATTTTCTTTTAATTATTTATTTGTAAATCTCCTCTGAGTATTAAACATGCTCATAACGATATGTCCATAAAGAGAAGTAGTACAAACTTTATCCTGACATTTGATTTAAGCTGTTTTGGCAAACTTACTTGACAGATACAGTTTTTCCTCCAAACACTGAAACAGAATAGAATGGAATAAAGATTTTTGCTTAAAGAGAAGACCTGATTTCATAGTGAAATATGAATAGCACTCTTAATCTCTGCAGTTTTTCCTACCTTTCAGTGATTTGCTACTATGTAATGTCATTAGCAAAACAAAAGTATGACTACCACCCTTCCTTAAATGGATACTGTTAAGTTATTTCAGCTCAAAGTTTGACCTGTATTAGTATAAGCTCTTGGCAAATGTCCCCTGAGGGGAATAAAGAAAACCGTTAACCTGCTCCTTGCTTAAATTACTGGTCTGGCTCAGCAGAAGGAGTAAAATTAATTCCAGGTGATATAATGGTTCTATAAGAAAAAAAAAATTAAAAAAAAATCTTCCTAAAATAGAAAATTCTTATCTTAATTAGGGAACTGTAGCATGTATATTGCTTTTGAATCATCATTTATGGACTGAAGTCATTTGAAGAAAAACTTAATAGACTTGTATACTTATGATCCCAATTAAACATGGTGATTGTTCTGAAAGCTTTTTTAGAGCTGTTTTTAGGCTGTAGTGCACAGATGAATATATACAAGATGAAAAAATTTGCATATATTTTAATGCAAAGTTTCAATAAATGTATAGTTATCAATTACTATAATTATTAATAAGTAATAATTTCACAATCTTTTACTGATAAGTGTAATTTATTTCCTACAAATAACTTATTGATAGGAAAGATAAGGAAATTCTTCATAGCAGAAGAAAAAAAGACAACCTTTCCAAACAGAAGTTAACATGACATGCTTTCTCTGACAAACTAATAAGCTTTGTTCATCTTAGATACTAGAGGTGTTTCATAGTATGCTACTAAAGTGAGCTGAATTTGTACTGAGAGACTGTTATGACTTGTTTTGGTGATTCAAAGGAACTCTCTGAATACTGTATAGAAACCAAATGATGAGTCTGATTAATCAGATCTTTTTCTGACACAGAAATGATGTCTTTATCACAATACAGTCTGTATGAACATGATAAGCTTGTGTGCATTGTTGCCTGACAAAACCTATAATACAATTTATAGTATAAAATTGTATATTGTATATTATATAGTGTTATTATTGCTGGTATATAGTGCTCTTATTACTGGTTAAAATTTACAAAACTCATGCCTATAAGGAAAAAAGTATTTTTTAATAAATTCATGAAAAAGAAACCCAAAAACCTCATCATCATTTTCTCAAAGGATTAGCAATGGTACTAATCCTAAGACTGTTCTGAAATAGATGAAGAGGGAAAGAAAGGAAATGTACAAGCTATTTTAAAAGAGCGAGAGAGGGAAAAAAACACCCCATCTGTGCCGTATGATTTCATACTTGCCATGAATAGCAAAGAGCTGAACAGTTCAAAAGCAGTATGGACAGGGCTAAGCTTCACATCAACTGACTTTAACTACCAAGGTCATAACCGCTTTCAGGAACATCATAGCTTGTGGGTTGAACCACGTATAGGCAGAATACGTTTCTCTTTCTAATTGTACTGAAAGACTTAGGAGAAAAAGCTTTTAAAAGAGAGGGATGAATCCTAACCAGTGTAGAGCACGGGACATCTCTTCTAGATCTTAAGAAATGGTTTACTGTTGACACAGTAATTTCAGGGGAACAGATTAACAGAGCAGAGCAAAACAAACCCTTCCACTGCAGTTCTGTCAGAAATTGCTGTGCTAGTCTCTCCTGCTCAGCTGAAATTATTCATTCTAAACTGTTCAACCACAGATAATCAAAACCAGGTTATTGTAGTGGTCAGTTTCCAATCTCCATTTGGAGGGGGACAAAGAGAGTTGTATATTGAAGTTACAACATACAGTATATAGGTTCAGTGAGCAAATATTAAAAAAACTCAGGGGCTGGTTTTATGCTAAAGGATGGGAGGAGATATTACAATTAAGAGAATACAATATAGTCACTATGAGGGAATTCAGGAATGCGAGGTCAGTCCACCTTTAACGAACATGAGACAGAAGAAACAAAGGGATTGATAAGGTAAAAGTCCATCCAGCCTAGGGAGTACACAGAAACCCACAAATCTTGTCAAATGCAGGCAGCTTGGGCAGACTTGATTGAGTCTTATCAGGCTTGGTATCCTCCCAATACACTTTCCCAAGGCCTCTCTGACTTTCCAGACAGGCTTCTTGAAACCAAGCTATTTTCAACTCCCAGAGGTTATGATCAGAAAATAAATATCTAACATAGTTTCCAGCCTTACTTTTTTATTGTTAGTGTGGAGATGTTCAGAGATCAAGCACAATCTTTTTGAAACAAAAATTAAGATAAGATTGAGTAATTATTTTCAGAAAAATAACATATCTGAAAGGCCAGGTTTCTGCATTTGTTATTTGGCAGGTTCAAAGCTATGAACAATATTTTTTTGCATTTTTTTCATAGTACATACACATGAAATGTTAGTTGTTCTAATGATTACAATTTCAAACCATTGCATTTGAAAGGATCAGTGATTGAAAAGTTGGTATTTGTAGCAGCCCTGTGTGCTCACTTGTGATTACTATTTCTGAAATACTAAGCACACCTTTTAATATAACATCTTTCTATAAATGCATTTTATTGTATAATAACTTTTAACTATTTTCTCTGTGGGTATATTTTTCTATCTGCACAGGGTCTTGTTTTCTCTTTAGCTGAAAAATTACTCTCTTGTTAAAAGAAGAAGACCTTTCTTGTAAAATTTCCAGGACGTTTGCTCAACTATGTTTCACAGAAGATGTATATTCCCTGTTTTAGGGAATTATATTGATATGTCTTTTAATACTTCAGTGACATTGTTACTAACAGTTGGTAATAAGCTTCTTTCACATATTAAAATTTAATTCCTGATATTTAATCTTCATTTATAAGAAATATTTAAGAACATAAATATGGTTTCACTTCATACAAAAATTAAAAAAAAACCTCTTTGCTGCCATTATGCTATATTTTGAAATCTGTAGGCTAAGAATCCTCTCTTGTTCATAGTTATTCTTTCAAAATCAATAATATTATTTAAATTACTGATTGTCAGATAAATGCAAAGATAATAAATATAATATGACTGATTTCAAGAATAATTTATTTAATCTTGTTGTATGATACATATTTAAGCTCTATATCACAGTGATATTTTATTATTCATTCTATATTATTCATTATACTATTGAAACAGCAATAGATCAGAGTTTTTGGCTTATAGTGCATTCCTACAACACTTTCAAAAAGAACATATTTTCTAGAGAAGTTAGTAAAAAATATGAGGTTTTGATGTATTTCTAGCAAATATCTATTAGTTTTCAAGACACAGAAAAAAACTATTTATCTTCTGTGATGGGCAATAAATTATTTCCCCACAAAATCATACTTCCTTTTCTACTGGAGGGGAAGGGATGGAGATTACTAGAGGAGGTGACTTTACTATTAAGATAAAATATGTATTTGGAAAACAATAACCATCCAAGCCAGCAAACATACCTTCATCTAGAAAGATAGGTCTGCTCTTGAAGGTATTGAGTCTACCCAATCACAGAATCATATGGCTGAGATTGGAAGGGAGCTCTGGTCCTGCTCATGCAGGGACACCTAGAGTCAGTTTCCCAGGACTGTATCTTAATACCATTTGAATATCACCAAGGAGAAAGATTCCACAATCTCTCTAGGCAGACTGTGTCAGTGCCCAAGCACCCTCAAAGTGAAAGTGGTGCCAAGATAGAGCCTTCTGAAGAGCTTGTTTACATCCACTTTGCACCACCTTCAGGCATTCATAGTCATTAATAAATTCCCTCCCCTGCCCTTGCCCATTCCCCCTTCCTTTTTCACTTTCTCTGCCCCCATCAGCTTCATGGCCTTTTACTGTATTCAGCCCAGTATGTCTAGGAGTCCAGAGTCAGACACAGTATTTCAGATGCAACATTTCCACTGCTGAGTAGAAAGAAGGATTCATCTCCCTTGACCTGCTGGCAATACCCCTCCTAAGGCAGCCCATGATACCCTTAGACTTCTTTGCTGCAAGGACACTCTGCTGGCTCATGTCCAACTTGGACCCCTGATCATTTTCTGCCAAGTTGTTTTTCAGCTGAGTGGCCCTCAGTATGTACTGGTGCCAGGCTTGTTCCTTTGAGTGTACAGTGCTTTGCACTCTTGCTGTTGAATTTCATGAGGTTCTTTTCAGCCCATTTTTCCAGCCTGTGGAGGTCCCTCTAGATGGCAGCACAAGACTCTGGTGTACCAGCTGCTACTACTCCCAGTTTTGTGTCAACAGCAAACTTGTTGAGGGTACATTCTGACCCAGTTTGTTAGGAAATATCTAGAAAAAGAAGAGCAGAGTTGGGGAGGAGAGGTCTGAATCTAAGCTATGCTATTAAATTCTAATGATAAAGAGACTCAGCAAGTGCAAAATAGCACTGAAGAGAGAAAATCCAACTATCAAGCAGAAAGCTGAACTGTTAGTGGTAAAGCATGACTTAATCAAATACGTTACTTCAAAAAATTAAGTAGACGAGAACAGAAGCTTAAGAGCTAACACTGGCAAAATACCAATCATTGTTATCAGCAAATATTAAATTGCTTTCCAAAACAAAATCCAATTAGAAGTTCACTACACATGAAAAGGCTACCTCACTACACTATAACAAGAGATATGTGTCCATCAACAGAAATGCTGAACTCCAAGACAGTGAGTTTGTAAGTAAGTAATTTTATTTTAATAAAACTATTGTCATCAATTTTGTAATACAGATTTTGTATTAAAAGTCAAACCATTCAGTATTGACATAGTAATCTGTAAAATATTTTTAATAGTCTTCAGTAAAAGAACTTTCCTCAATATATGTGATGTACAGATGCAGAAAATAACTAGTTTACTGTTTAACTTTCAATGTTCATCTTATAATTATTTTGATTATTATTTTCTTAGTTTCTACTATTAGCTGCTCAGAATAACAGGAAAAGCACAGAAGTGAGTAGTTTAAGTCTCAGTGTGAAGCAGATTCATCTATACATATATGATTCTTGATTGAAGAATTTCTTGCCTTTCCAAACTCCAAATAGGTTTCCCTAGAAAAAGAATAATTTCATATAAATACTAATACAGTATTTGATTTAGTAAATTTTTTATCAAATTATAAAAACTTAATTATGTTATTAACTTACTTTTGTTTGTTTGCTTGGGATTTTATTTTAGCTAGAGCATCAGTGAAACTAGGAAAAAATCTGGATTTTTTTCCTGAAATATTAAAAATGGAAAAACTGAGGAAAATTAGTTGTCCAGCAAGGAGGCAAAAAAAACCCAAAAACTTTTGATTGCTATCTCAGCAAGCTGGAAGCTGTCAAGTAATATGGTGACTTAACATAGCTAAAAGAATGCCTCATCAACTAACAGCTAGTTCAATGGTGACTTAATAAATGGTAGAGAGAAGTGAAAAACATCTACAAGGACTGCATACATCCTCCTTTCCTTGTAGTTAGGGAGCTTGATTCCTCTTTTACGATTACTTTTTATTTCAAGTAATTTAAGCTGTAAATGAGCTATGAAAGGAACAACTGGAGTGAGAGGTTTAGATTTTTGATCAAGGTTTCTTTTTTTTTTTCCTTTTCTTTCTTTCACACGAGTCTGAATAATAAATGTTATAATGGAATTTTCTAATTAAGAAATGAATTTTCTTCCTATGTTCTATATTTTACTTTTATACTTAATAGGAGCTGATATCAAATAAGGGGAGCCATTTTGATCTGGTGCAAACCACAGCTGGGAGTGAAATTACAGCTTCATTTAGGTCAGACGGCTTTTGTGTACATAAAGCATTCCAGAGATCATACACAATGAATATGGCATGAAATTATCAATATAAATTGTGAAAAAGGAGACAGTGTTCAAGTAACATAACTTGATTTAAGAATACTTTTCTCATGTTTATTCCGTAAAATCTAGGTAAACATATTTACAGTAAATGGCTATAGCAGAAGTTCAGTTAATAATATACATATGTGGATAGATATATATAAAACCCAAAAAAGTAAATCCCCCCAAAAAACACACCAACAAAAAGACCCAAACCAAAAAATTTTAAAAAAATTCTACATCTGTTTTCAAAGTGTCATTGCTAGTAATTCCTCATCAAGTTGAAATGGTATTTTAAGCACTATCTTAAAGGAGTAATTTAATTTATGATTGAGGTTGTCACTAATAATGTGAATGATATATACAGTTAAAACATTTTCACATGCCCTAGCATGGAAGTAAAAAAATTAAATGCTTTAACAAGAAGAGGAATATTTTAAATAAAATTAGTAAATTGGAAAATTAATCTGAAATCAAGATATTCAGTACAAAACAGATCTTTTAAGCCTATCATATGTTATAAATGGACTCTACATAAGCTATAATAGGAATTGCTATTCAGAGAGGATTGTAGACCCCAATAAAAACTAGCAAGAAAATGGGAAAAGCTGACCTTGGAACAAGAAAATATGCCACTGGCATTTAACTCAACTCATAAACTAGATTGAGGCAGTTTGAAGATGTGGATGGGAATGCAAAGCAAAGGTCAGCTGTCTGTGGCAAATGTAATAAAGACTGTGACTGGATGGAAGGAATTCATTGCACATAACACTTAAAAGCCTATAAAGAGTGACTGATGGTGTAGCATAGGGAGGAGTAGTCTGACAGAAAAAAGCTCCTGACCTGATAACACTAAGGAACAGCACAAAAATCTGAGAAACAAGAGCATTTACCTGATCAAATATCATTTAACTGTATTTTTGCTTATTTGCAGTATCTGTAGAGTAAATTTGGCATATTTGGAGAGACAACATCCTTTACATGACTAGGTAATCCATTTGGTTGTGGTTACAAGTGTCAGAGTAAATTGGAAAAAAAAGCTTACCCTTACTGCACACTCTGGCTTGTCTTATTATGTTGGGAGCCAGCTGGTGGATGGAAACAGGAAATGTTCTTTCTATATGCCAGCCTGTCTGGGAAGTGACAACAGGCTTCAGCTGGTATGCCATAGCAGTAGTGGAAATCAAGCACAGGGTTATGCACACACATACAATGGAGAGAAACTCTGTACATAAGGAGAAAAGTAGATTATGTCTAAATGATTTAAGCTTGATAACAGTCTCAGGTGTTATTTAAATATCTAAAAGGCAACTTTGCCAAAAAAGGCAACTCAGTTAAAGAGAAGTGGTGTTCAGCTTGCTTAAATTCTGTACTGTCTCAACAAAATTTTTGTTTATGTATGTTTCTGGATAATCCAGCACACATTAAAAAAATACATTACTTCCTTTCTCTTCTCCCTCCTGCCGCTCCCTGCCTATCCCACACCTTTTTTTTTAAGTAATAGAAAATTGTTGTGAGCCACTCAAAAGTCTTAATTAACACGTCTCTAAGACTATAGAAAATCAGTGGATGTGATGAGTGCTTCCATTTAGGTTCCTTACCTCTTTGCTGACAATATCACTACAATAAAGTCAACTCTTTGGAATAGTATCCAGGAAAAAATAAGTATCTGAACAATCTAAACTCTACTTACGAACAAACCCAATCCATATTTTCTACATACCTGAAGGTTTTTCTATTAAGGATAATAAATTATCAAAGCAGTAGGACAGCTCTAGTGATCACAAATAATACATAGCAACATAGATTTTTAGCACCGCTTCTGAAATGTAAAAATTTTTATGTTAGAATATCACTATATTAGCTCCCCATCATGTTCCTTTCACATGGATAAAAATACAACAGAAAGCAAAACTAAATGCCAAATTGCTGGTCCACAAACAGGAAGAGGAAACAACATTCATAGCTGAGACCTTCTTCTGACAAGATGCAGCAAGGTGTTTCATCCAACAGAAGACCCTATTTGCTATCTAAACTGCAACTCAGCTCCCCTAAGTAAGCATAGTGTTGGGGGAGGCACCTGTCGGTGACTGCCAAGAAGATAATTTTTACCAAAGGATGAAACTGTCTGCTGCCAACTAGAGACTGCCACAACCACCAGCTACGTACCCTTTGCCATAGAGCTGCTGTTTCTGCAAGTTTTTATACTGTTCAGATGTTACAGTTAGGATAAAAGATGTATTAGATAGGTAATTATTACCATTCTATTACTTCTATATGTTCAACTGTTCTGATTGCTTATGGGTACCTCTGTCACAGCCCCCTGATTGGTCCTTGTACCCCTAAAACCCCACTGGCTAGCCGGTGGGGCAATGCAGCACCACCATACAAGTTTTCCCTTATAAGTTATAAAACCTCCTTCCCTTTTCCTTTTGTGTCACGATCTGCCCCTAACTCCACCCAAGTTCTAGAATGCTCTGACCAAACCCTATAAGAGTCCCATGCGCCCCTAATAAAGTGTTCACACTTGTGCACACCTGTTTGCAGCCTCCCCTGTGTGGACCGTTCCTTTTTTCCCTTCTGGACCGCGTCAGCATAGAGCATATTCCAGCTATCTGCAAGCTAGTGATTTTGGCACTCAAGGTACAGCATTTATGAATATACTTCACCATGAACCGACAGTCCTGGGAATCACATCTAGAAATCTAGGAAATTCAGTACTGTGGGAAGATTTTCTAACAGTCTCACTGTTCACAATAAGTTATAATACATAAGAAAAGGAATGATTTATTCATTTTTCTGTCAGAAGAATAAGGAAAAAAAGCCAATTTGCAGCAAAGAGGGTCTACAAAGTAGTTGTTTAGAACTAGGAAAGTAAGCTAGCAACTGAGAGCTAGCTGGAGGAATAGCTCAGGGACACAGCACAGTGGATTGTGCTCTGCTAAGCAACCTGATCTTCCAACAATGACAGTAATAACTAACATCAAAATCCCAACAGGAACAATGAAATCCATTCCTCCAGACACCGTTTGTGTTCCTCTCCTTTGACTCAACAATGCTTCATCTTCTGCTTTTGTGTTAAGTTGCAGATGCAGATGGAACCAAGCACCTTGTATTCATGATAGAAAAAATCTGTTTTGCCTACTTTGTGGTGAGACCCTGAATCAACATTGCTGAATGGATTAATTAAGTTAGAAAAACATACCAGAAGTCTACTTACAGATGGAATAAAAATTATGCCTTCTAAAAGAAATGAAACTTTATTTTAATTATTTCATGCTAATATCAGAACTGTAGATGCTTCTACCTGCAGGCAGAAAAAAGAATTATGTCTGTTTCTAATTCAGTGTATGAGATAGAAGGAGAGACACAGTGGGATTGTTAGCTGCTGCCTCACAATTGTTTTCTACTACACTAGACCATTCCCAGCTGTAATCATCTTAAGGAGTCTCAGGTGCAGTCAGTGGGAGAGGCTGTTCAAGTCCCTGCTCTAGCACTGGCCTGCAGTAGAAATCTTGGATCTACTTCAGGCAAGAGTCTTAAAGCAGTAGGAATAGAAATGAGAACTATTAGAAACATCTGTGAAATTTGTAGGCATAGCATACATATGGAGATGTCTAAGGATGTTAGTGTTTAGGTTTTAACATGTTGCAGATAATTTATTATTATTATTACTTTTGGTTTGTTGGGTTTTGGTTGCTTTTGTTTTTTGTTTTTGTTTTTTTTTGAAAGCTTGGTTGCTAGATGGGTGGGAAGACAACATCTTTTGGGAAATGGCAGTACAGCAGGGTTTTGATAAATTAATGGGTTTGTGTTTATCTCTTTGTGTTTTCCTTAAGCTGCAGGTTTTTCGGTTTTCTTTAATTACTGTTTTAGAGGTATTTTATAGTACTGTTTTCAGTAAACAAAAGTGATTGTGTACTCATGATTTGAATGGTAATTTGATATTTTAATGTAAAGTGTGTACAGTAAAAGTTTATTATGATGATTGTTGGGCTGTAGAGTTATTTTACTTTTAAATCTTCAGTACAATTTGTAGGAGGAGTAGCTTCAAAGGCTATTTTCTTTTTCCCTCAGTGCTGATCAATATCTGAAGTAGTGTGCTACAACTTCATTTAGCATTGCTATTTTGTTAAACTTTCACAGTGGATGATTAGTGTCTTGCTGTTTGTCGTAACTGTATGAGGAATAGACCTTCATCGGATAAGTCTTTTATGTAATAAAGCATTTCTGTAAGGTGTGTTTCATGGTTCTCTCCAGGAAAGCTAGCCCTGTGTAAACACTTCAGTTAAGAGTTCCAGATTTTATTGTACTTGCTTTCTGTAGAATTAGAGAGAGACGATAAAGTGTGTATATCAAATTATATATATTATATATAAATGTGTGTATAGATTATTACAACTTCTTTCAAATGAAAATTGCTATAAGAGACAAGAATGGTGTGACTGTTTTATGAATCTCTAGTAGCTGACACTGCAGTCTTGATTGTGTCTCCTAAAAACAGAGGATCTGCCTCATGGCTACTGTTCTCATAGGACGTTCTCATAGGAACTTCCCAAATGTAATGATATAAAATGAAATTAAATTAAGGAATGGGAATATAATAAGCTCTGATATACAGTTTTCTACATGACACACTTAATTTTCTCACCTAAATGGTGGAACATTCCAGGTTTGTCTGTCTTGTTCCTGCTTTGTCCAAACTGATGAGGACTCTAGATGCTTTTCATACCATTCTACATTTAAAAGGGAGGGGGTGGGTAGAGAGGGATAGAGGGATGGAAACTTTCTATACTTAGAAAATTAAACTATGTTAACAAAAAAACTTGTGTTCTTGGGGTAACTATGAAGAGACACTAGGATACAGTCCGTTTTTATTAATGAAAATCTTATTTTTGCAGTATTGCAAGTGATCCATGTAAGTGTACAAAACATACAGTAATAGATGCTCTAGCTCCAAGCAAAACAACAAAACCCTCTCAAAACAACAGAACTACAAATAATTAACCATTGCAAAGTTTAGCAATATGCAGTATGTCTTCTACAACTTTTTGTTTGCTTTCATTTTCTGTTTTATTCCTGAGAGTTGGGATCTGATAATTTTGGTGAGACAATATCTAATGTGCCTTAACAACATTTATTTCAGTCAAGAGAAAGAGACCTACAGGTTTTGCTTATGACTTGCTGCTCTCTTCCTCTTGTAATAGCACAGTGATAGATGACTCACAGTGGAGTTCTCACATGACCTGTATGATTCCTCACTTTTCAAAAAAAAATCATGAATATAATTTTCTTTTGTTTTTTTTTACACACCTATTTATTTCTTCTTTTTGTTTTTTTTGAGGAGAGGTTTCTTTTTCAATGCCATGAGTGGTTTGAAAGGTCCTGCAAGTCAAGTTTAGCTTCTGAAATCAGGTAAGATCAAGTACTATCTCCATACTTCATAGGCTATGGAGAAGACAACAGGAAGTTGAAACAGCAGTTCAGGTTTGGGACCCCCTGAGCAATCCGAATAGATATTGTCTATAGGATATGATGATATGCATCCTAGAGTTCTGATTTAGTTGCCAAGCTGCTTTCCAAGATATCTGAAAAGTCATGGCACTCAGGTGAGGTCCCAGGTGACTGGAAAAATATAAACATTACACTCTGTTTGCCTCTATCTTCAACATGGATGACAGAACAAGAGGGTCTCAGTGTCCTAAGCTGGAGGACAAGAACTGTGAGAATGATCAACTACCAGCTGACCCTGAAACTGTGCTGGATCTGCTGCTCCAGCTGGATCCCTACAGATCTATAAGGCCTGATGGGATTTATCCAGGAATCCTCAAAGAGTAAGCTGATGCAATTGCAAAATTTCTCTTGATGATTTTCAGGTAGTCTTGGGAATCTGAAGAGGTGCCAGCTGACTGGAAACTGGTCAATGTTGTCCCAGTTTTTCAGAAGGGCAAGAAGGAGGAGCCTGGAAAATACACACCTCACTTAAGTGCATGGTTATGGAGAAGATTATTCTGGAATGTATTGAAAAACACCTGAAAGACAATGCACTCATCGTCACAGCCAGCATATATTCACAAAATCACAGAATATTCTGAGTTGGAAAGAACCCACAAGGATTATCGAGTCCAGCTCCTGGCCCTGCACAGGACCATCCCCAAGAGCCATACCAGATCCCTGAGAGTATTGTCCAAATACTTCTTGAACTCTGTCAAGCTTGGTACTATGACTACTTCCTTGGGAAGCCTGTTCCAGTGCCACCCTCTGGGTGAAAAATTTTTTTCCAGTACCTAGGCTCCATCTTAGGCCCTGTGCTCTTCAACATATTCATAAATTACTTGGACACGGGACTGGAAGGGATACTGAGCAGGTTTGCAGATGACACAAAACTGAGAGGAGCTGCTGACTCCCTTGAAGGCAGGGAGGCTCTGTGGAAAGACCTCTACAAATTAGAGAACCAGGCAATCACCAACCACATGAAGTTCAACATGGGAAAGTTCTGGATTCTGCACCTGCGATGGGGCAACCCTGGATGTTCCCTGGGGAATGCAGTTGGAAAGCAGTGCCACAGAAAGGGACCTAGGAGTCCTGGTCGATGGCAAGTTGACTCTGAGTCAGCAGTGCCCTGGCAGCCTGGAGGGCCAACCCAATCTGGGGGCATCAGGCAAAGCATCACCAGCTGTTTAAGGGAGGGGATTGTCCTGCTCTGCTCTGCACTGGGGAGGCCTCAGCTGGAATATTGTGTGCAGTTTTGGGCACTGAAATGTAAGAAAGATATTAAGCTGTTAGACAGTGTCCAAAGGAGGGCAACAATGATGGTGAAGGGCCTTGAGGCGAAGCCGTATGAGGGGCTGATGGCACTTGGAGAGTTTTGCCTGGAGAAGAGGAGGCTGAGTAGAGACCTCATTGCAGTCTACAACTTCCTCGTGAAGGGAAGAGGAGGGGCAAACACTGATCTCTTCTCTGTGGTGACCAGTGACAGGACCCAAGGGAATGGCTTGAAGTTGTGTCAGGGGAAGGTTAGGTTGGATATTAGGAAAAAGTTCTTCCCCCAGAGGGTTGTTGGGCACTGGAACAGGCTCCCCAGGGAAGTGGTCACAGCACCAAGCCTGACAGGGTTCAAGTGTTTGGACAATACTCTCAAGGCACATGATGTGACTCCTGGGGATGGTCTTGTGCAGAGCTGAGTTGAACTCGATGATCCTTGTGTGTCCCTTCAAACTCAGTCTATTCTTTCATTCTGTAATATAAGGGTTACAACAATGGTTATGTTTTCCAATACTATAGACTTTTTTGTAATGCATCTGAAGTTCTGTAGAAAAATGATGTTAGACTATTAAATGGATGCTAAAAAAATCCTACAAAGCCTAATTTGAGTCCTTAAAATTACAGGGCATACTCTTTTACCTTCTCAGTTTAACTTAGTACAATGTTATATAATAAGAAATGTAAAACTAAGATATTTATCTCTGAACATAGAAGCATTTTAAATTCTTATAAGCTGGTAAAATCAAATGTATTATGATTAGACAAAAGTGATGCTTGCTGTGTCTGTATGTATATGCTTGTATGCTGTACATAGACGCCATAAATAAATTATATTATTTTTATAAATTATTTCTAAAGCTATGAAATGTTTGATTTTTGCCTCATCATACTAGCTCTTCAAATCTATTCCTGCAACCACATTATTATATATTAGCTAGTATTTTGAAAGATGTTTTTAGAGTGGACGTTCTACTCATTTAAATAAATATTTAGTACAGTATAACATTAAGTAGTACTTTTCTGTATTAGAAAAAATTATGAGAAAATTGTTATACAGTAAATTACAACCAAGGACAACTGTAAAACAGTTGTCCTTGACTGCTTTATATCTGGTGGGCAAAAATAAGCTTTAGTGATTTATGATAAGAGAAATAATTACTTCATTAAAGACTTGTTCAAGCTCATTTTTCAAAATACATAGTACATGTGATTATTTATTACTAATTTTTTTAATGCTTCAGTTGTACCATGCAACACACATCATTTGCTTATCTCATTAAAATTTTCTCTACAGAAAGAAAATATTAGGTCATCAATGTAATATTACAAATTCTTTAAACTAGATTATAAGCATGAAATTGACATAACAGCATCTTTGATGAAAACTACTGCTAAACTATAAAATATTTCTTCTCTTCTGAATGCCTAACTGTTAAAATTCTTTGGTCAGTGACACCTTGTTTGTGATAACTCTGGAATTTGTATAGTGATGAACACTAAGTCAAGAGCTATAGCTCACTGAAAAATAATTTAAATCTTTTTTGCCTAAATATTCTCATTTTGGTTTCTATTGCTGTAAGGACATAGCTTAATATTAGGCAGACTTTCTGTGAAATTCTGATTTTACGAATAACATTGCATTGGCTTAATTTGCTGATGTGATGAGTCCACATCATTTCAAACAACTTGTCATTTGTTATTTAATATCAGTGCTTTGATATCTCCCTTTAAAAGAAATTTCTGTTCTCATGTGGTTGCAGTTGTGCACCCTGAGAACTTTTTCTTTCCAAAGTGCCCTTGACTTCATCTTTCCAGGAATCATTTGTCCAGTTCTTTGCAGTATTGAGAGCATTCACCTACATGGGGATAGGAATGCTTCACAATGTGTATTCAGGCCCTGGTAGTACCTGCAGAAATATATACTCTATGCTCCTGTGCAGCATCTCTGATGTCAGTGACATTTATCAAGTCCAGCTGTTACTGCAAGATATGACTCAGGCTCATCCAGTATAATTCCAAATATCTGTTTATGACACCTCATTTCAGAGACTAATCATTCTAGGCTTCTGCAGATGGCCTTGTGTCTTAGGTAATCTATGTCCACCTCAATTCATGTGTCTTTTGACAAATAGTACAAACACTGAAGGGCACTATTAAACATGTGCTTGAATCCAGTAATAATAATAATAATAATACATGCATAAGTATGTTTTGCAGCATGGATTCTTCAAGTAGGTAAAATTAGGAAAAAGGGTAGGTGAAGTACACCAATAGCTGGTTTTATAGAGTTCATACTTCTAATAGAAAATAAAGTAAGTATCTTATTGTGAGTTTCTGGATGGTCCACATGTAAACAATATGGAGACAGTGGAGAAATTAATTCTTTGTTAGAGAAAATGTCTTTTATGATTTATATAAATGCTATGTGAATGTAGAGAGCTGTAGAACTAATTTACTATCATAGTGTATTTCAACAGTAATCCTTTTATTTCTGACAAGGAAATATTTTGAATGCAGTTCAAAGTAAATCATATTTCATTCCTGTCAGAGTGTAAAAGATACTGAATAATCCTGATTAAAAACAAAATATGAAAGAAAATATATAAAAAAAAAAATCTTTAGATTTCCTTCTTTGAACATAAATTTATCACAGTCAGTCTTGCTTGGGACACTACTGTCTTGCACACATGAAGAGACAATGTTTCTATTCTAAATATCTGAACATACAGAAAAATATTCTTTACCACTCATGTCCAACTGAATGAAATGGAGCATAGAAAAAAATTCTTTTTTTTTTTTTTTTTAGGGTATTTNTGCCATAAAATTCAGCTTTCAGCCAATCTTCTCCTTAAGCCACAAGTTGTTTTTGTCCATAAAAGAGCCATTTGAAAAAAAAGTAGGTGAAGTTTACCAGACGGATAACTTCATCTAGATGCTGCGATTCAACTGAAATGAAAAGAGTCAGAGTAGGAAAGTTGCTTTGCCTCAGCATTAAATATTAACCACCTATACAGAAAAACAAATCCTGTAAAGTCTGAATGATGTACTGTATCCCAAAGTAATGAAGCAGTAAGCCTTATGGAAATGTCTTCACGGTACTCAGCAAGCTCCTTGCCAAAGCTATTTCTATTCAATTTTCAAGCCTAGAAACACACGTACAATGCTCTCGGTATCACAGTAGCTATGTAGTTACCAATGAAAACGGTAACATGCAGTAGTTGTTTCTATTTATCCTGACAAAATAGCTTACTAGAGTCACTGTAAATAGTACATCTCATTAGTTTTGCATTAAAAAAGAACACATTTTAGGGCTCTGCATGAATAAGTCAGTCTGATATACTTTGAACAAACACTTGTTCATAAAACTATGATCAAATCTTTTCCAATAAATTATTTAACCTTTAAATAAAAGGTGAGCATTGTTTTTTAAATGTGTTTAACTTAGAGAACTGAGCACAATTTCTTTCTGCAGAAGCAGAACTAGAAAGGGAAGTTCTTGGGTATGATTAACTTATTCAAGGAAATACAGATTTTTAATTTCTTTAAATAGTATTATTTTTATTTTTAATAGTACTGTAAGAAAGAAGAGTTCTGGTACCTGTGACAGTTCAGAAAGGGGATGAAGTGGACCAGCTGGGTCAGCTATGCAGATACTCAGTTCTGAAAGGTTTAAGAGAGGCACTATTATATGCTGACATATCTGAAAGTTTCAACTTAAGTCTCTGAAATGTCTTTACCTTGTGTTGAGGGAAGCGAAAATGAAATGGAATAAAAGGCATTACTGGTGTTGCCTCATTGTCAAGAAACATCCTACAGGGTGTTAAATAACACCTAATTTGTATGTTTCTTACATAACACAAATATAAACACATCTGTGTTTTCCTTCTCTCAGGTCTTTCTAATATACTTGCCATCTGCTGTGATCATTGGTGCTTGTCTACAAATATGGATGGAAAGGGTATATTAAGATTGTCAAAGTACCTGTACAAGACACCCAGACATCTAAAACAGAGAGATGCCTAAAACATCTCTCTATCTCTGCTTTGCTAAGAAAGCCCTCTCTTGACTAGAGTATCTGGCACATGATGTGCACTTATAGAATATAATTCTTATGTTATCTAATCAGCAACGTTAGATATGTTAGTGATATGTTAGATAACATTGTTCTGAAGGATATGTTGGGTATGTTATTGTCTCGACAGATGTTTGTGACCACAATGAATGTCACTATGAGTGCAAACTTAAATTTGCATAATTTCTGAAAATAAAGGAAATTGCTGAAAAAAAAATAGTTTCGAGAACAAACACATAATTAAGTGGGGAGAACAACCTGAAGTTGCAATGGAAACATCTAATTCAAATGAAAAGTAGAAATGGATACTAAATACCTGAAGCCAAGATGTACATCACAGATAGATAAATACAATTCTTGAAACTGATCTTTGTAACAAGTAGGTTTCAAGTTATTATAATCACAATATAACCTTTATAAAAACGATGGTGTTTATGTTGTTATACTTGCCTGAAACCTACACAACCTTATTGTTAACCAGGATGGATCTTTATCCTCATCAGAACTGCCTCCAGCTCTGGTCAAAAGTGAAACTTGGTATATTTCAATACTGGATTTTAACTCACCTTTCTAGATATGTTCTTGATAAACCTAGAGGTGTTCTTTTTATCATTCATTGTTTAAAATTAAAACATCTCTGCAAAGGCTGACAATATTGAATGAAACTAATACTTTGTTTTCAGAGGAGAGTCATGTATATTGAACCTTTTCCCTCCTGATTGCCTCGAAATTGGACTGTGTTCATAGTTACAGCTTGTGCTTATTTGTGTGTGTATCACTTTCTGCAGGAAGCACATTTTCAATCTTTAGACCTGGTACTTATCCTCTAACAAAGACATTTCAAATGCTTTCTGACTTAGTGAATATTGTGTCAAGAAAGACTTCACAGCATCTGGGCTCTCATAGCAGTGTTCTATACCTACAAATATACATTTGAAAAGAAACTGTAGTTATTCACTTGGATCAGAATGCAGATGTGAACCTTGGAAGCATATAAAAGTCTATCAGATTTTGACAGCATTCCCAGATTCACTAGTATTCATATAACTCTATGAAAAACAAAACAAAACACACAAACAAACAAACAAAAAAAAAACACACAAAAAAACCAAACCAACATTTTGGTCAAACAAATACAAAGATAACACCATGATAAACTGCTTTTGACTCATATTGTATGTGTTTTTATTTAATACTAGAATTGAGATTAAAAATATATAATTCTATCCTGCTAAATACTGGATGAAAAATCTTTAGTCAGGCACCAGAAATACAGAAATTAATTAAAACCCTTGCTCATTAAAAAACAGTTGTTTGAAGCATAGTAATAAATTCAGCAGAGAGAGAAGTTATACGATTTTCGTTCACATTATTGTTCCAACAAGTTTCAATTTTTTTCTTCTGAAGGTCTTGTCTTAAATAGCTGGATTCCTACATGCTTTCAGTTGTAAGCCTTTCTGCGAGTGGTGCAAATAACTGGGATAATTAAAGACAGTCATGATGGTGTCTTTGTAATGAAAATGTCTGTCTTCCAGAAACAGATTCAAGATAAGTTAATTATATATTCCCTTTTTTTTTTTTTTTCCCAACATAATGCAATTCCACCAATTCTGTGATATAAATGTTGATGCCATAGCAGTGCCAATATTTTTCTGCTACTGGGAAGATTACTGTTAGATTCACTTGAATTGGGGATGGGGAAAAAAAATAAAGAAATGTAAGCTTCAACCACAGTGTCATGGTTTAGGCATCACTTACACAAAATCGTACAGGATCACAGCCAGGTGGCTACAGGAACCACCTTCATTCAGATCAGGATGAGTCTTCCTGATTTATTGGTTAGGATGAAGTATTTTTATTAATATAGCTGTAAAGAATAGAGTGATGTCTAGAACAAGAAATGGAACTGAGCTAACCACAATAAAGAATCAAAGCAATTCACACTATGTGAAAAGCTAATTTAGAAAATTTAACATCCATAGTTGTCTTCTGAAGAGCTCAGTTAAGGCATTAATAGTAATTTTGATTACTCTGATGAACAGCATGGTACAAATAACAATAATATTAATTAAATTAATTCAATGAAAGTTTGTGTTATTTGAAACAAACCATATTTGTGTCAGGCATATCTGCTCCACAAAACTTATCTTCAGTGTTCTCAGCTTTGCTCTCAGATTTTTCCCAAGGGGATAAATAAATGAAAATTTTTGAACATCTTAACTATTAGGTCACACTCATATAGAAGACGTACTTGGTAAGTGCTCCCATACTAATTCTTGTTATTTACATATAATTCCTCTGAAACTCCTAATTAATTTATGTTTTTTCTGTTATGAAAGTCAGTGTAAGTTGCATCATTAAGAAGCAGCACTTTATGTCAAATCTTAACACCCTTACAAAATGTAGTGCTACAGCTGAAAGAAAGGAAAAAAAAAAAAATGGAAATCTACATCATTCTATTAACTTTGTTGTAATTAGATGCTATCAGTGTGGTCAGAAATTACTGTACATGCACTCAGTTTCTCATCTACCTCATTCTAATAACTTTGCTGTAATTAGATGCCATCAGAGTGGTCAGAAATTACTGTACATCCACTCAGTTTCTCTCTGTTGACAAATACTTTTCATATACTGAATCACCTATGACTTTAGAATAAGAACGTATAAGCAAACAGTTAAAAGACTTTAGACTGTGTCCCTGGGAGTGTAAAATTATGGAGCCTTGAAATTACAGCACCAGGGTAATACCAGTAAACATAGATCTAGATTGACCACGAAAGAATTGCTTTTATGCTGGTGTAAAAAGCCTATTGGAGTTAACAGTAGCTGACAGCACAGTGGAACTGTCTTTAAAGCATGTGTAGCTACCACAAAAACAACTAGATGCACAGTAGCTGCTGCTTCATATTCAGGTGTGTTGGACTGATCTCTCTGATATACTACAATGTAGTGCCACAAATCTTAGAGTTATTATCATTAAAGGGAATTGTTTCTTTGCATTTGGTCTAAGGTTTCATTGGTTGTGGTTATCTGTTTTGAGAAATGGTTGTTGATTCTGAGTGCAACTGTGGTGGCATCAATATACTTTCCATCACAAAAATGTCCCCTTATTCCCTTTAGTGTGAGATGGATATTTGAGTCCTGCGAAGGAGAGAGAGGAGATGAGATAGCCCCTAATATGTCAATTATTACAGCCTGTCCTTCAGATGTATCAACTCAGTTTCAGAAGAACTGCACCTCAAGACCCTGAGCTTTGAATGGTTTATATATTTCATGGCGTTCTAATGGGTTCCTGAAATCTTTTAAACACCTGGAAATGGCAGACAGGACTTCTGTTTTCAGGCAGTCAAACTTATGACCTTTTTCTATGAGAGAACTATCCTAATTCAGAAACTCTTTGTCTGTTGTATTTGGAATATTTCTCTGCTGATAAAAGAGACCAGAAAAGATATCATGCATAATAAAAAAGATTTTAGATCTCTAATGTATTCACTCCACATATGATGTTTTGGTAATAGAGAAACAGATACAGAAATTGGGTTCAATATATTGTCAGATAATGTATTCCCAAAATACTGCTCTGCATTTAGATTATGTCAGACTGTACAAAGCTAAAGACATGAATATGAGGTTTTGCCTTCTAATGCTATTTTCGTGCAATTATTTCCTGGAAGACAATACTGAAGGAGCTTTTCAAGTCTTTGAGCATGTATCAGTAACATGTTAATGTAAAAATGGAAATTCTTATTTGAGCAGGAAGTGTCTGTATAGGAAATGTATCTGTTAAAAAGGTAGTCAGATATGCATTTGCTGTTTTGTATAGCTGCAGTCCTGTAAACGTTTCCAGCAACAACTTGTGCTCTTATTCTGGAAGAGAGGGATGTGATGGGTTGACCTTGGCTGGAGGTCAGGTGCCCGTGAAAGCTGCTCTATCACTTCCCTCCTCTGCTGGACAGACAAGAGAAAATATGACTAAAAGCCCATAGGTTTTGATAAGGACTGCAAGAAATTGCTCAGCAATTGCTATCATGGGCAAAACAGACTGGACTTGGGGAAAATTACTTAATTTATTGCAACCAAATCAGAGTAGAGCAGTAAGTAATAAAATCAAATCTTATCCACCTTTTCTCCACCCCTCCCTTCATTTTGGGCTCAATTTCACTCCCCAGTTTTCTCTACCCTTGCCTCCACAACATTGCAGGGGGATGGGGAATGAGGGCTGAGGTCAGTTCATCAAATATGTCTGCTTCTTCTTCCTCCTTGAGGAGATGACTCCTTGTACTCTTCCTCAGTTCTATGGGAAACAGTCCTCCATAAACATATAAAACATGTCCTTCTGACAGGCTGCAGTTCTCCCATAACTGCTCCAGTGTGGATCCTTTCCATGGTGCACAATGGTTCAGGAATAGAAAACTCCAGGGTGAGTCCCCCACGAGATCACAGGTACTGCCAGCAAACCTGCTTCAGTGCAGACTCCTCTCTTCGCAGGCCACAGGTCCTGTCAGGAGCCTGTGAAATCAGAGCCTTCTTTGGGCGTCCACCTACTCCAGCATGGTCTTCACCATGGGCTGCAGGGAAATTTTTGCTCCCGTGCCTGGAGCTTCTCTTCTGCCTCCTTCTTCACTGATCTTGGTGTCTTGAGGGTTTATTTCTCTCACACAGTCTTATTCTTCTCTCTGGCTGCTGTCACATAGTAGTTTTTTCCCCCGTCTTAAATATATTTTCTGAGAGGCACTACCAGTGTTGCAACTCTCCACCCTGGGAGAGGGACTGGGCATTCCCATCTGAGCCCAAGCTTGGGGTTTTGGGACTGGGAGCTCTCTTCAGATCCAGAGGAGGACTAGAGCCTTGACCAGACTGGGACTGTCACTGGACTGCCACCATCATTTTCACCTGCAGGTTTCTTGTTTTCTTTTTACTTTGAACTCAGGGGGTCCATGTGGTGTTCAGCACAGAGGTTGGTTGGTGAGCTCCATTCTGCTTGTGCCCCACTGTGCTGGTCTGTATGTCTGTTTTTGTGGCACAAACAAAATTTCCTTCTGTATCAGTATATTTTGTGATCTTTTATTAAATTGTTATTCTGACTTGCAATCCCATTCTGTGTTGGATTCATTTCTCCTGCCGGTTTAACTCTAAACCAGCACAGTTTCTTTAAATTTTCCAACAGTTCTAGAAAGATGTTAGTTGAAATGAAAAATATACTTGTCCTGTAAATTTGCCATTAGAATAAAAAAATGAGAAGAGAAAACATATCTGGCAAGGTAATTTTCTTATCACTTTTTTTTTTTTTTTTAACTCCACTGAGATTCGAAATCAGAAGCTGAGGGAAAAACTTTGAAGAAATCCTATAAATGTTTGACTACAAATGTTTAACTTCTGTTAAAAGAGGTTTTCTTTTAGCTGTAAGTGATTAAAATATATTAGTCTTGTTCCTAGGATATTTTTACATTGGTGAATTTCAGTAAAGGGAGATACAATAATGCTTCCAACAGTCCATAGAATCTTACTCTTACTTTAGAAAAAAATGCACTCAGAGTGTTACCTTGAGAACTATGCAATCGTGTACCTGAACTAGATTTGAAATGACTGTAATGGCTCAGAAGAGAAATGGAAATCCAAACTGTAAACTAAGAAGAGGTTTTTTGCTTGATTAGTTAAAATGCACCACCATGAAATGCTTCAGCTGGAATTTACTCAATGGACTTCTTAATATAACTTCTTAAGACTTGCTATAATCTAGTGGTTAGCTAATACGCATGTTCAAAAATTAGAAATCTTTTTTCTTTTCAGATCAGAAGAGAACTATGTGCATAACTACTGTTAGCGGTAAGGGGAATTATGCAAGTCACTGTAGAGTTATATGCTTTATTAAACAACATATTAGTATTTTTTTTAATATATCTAAAAAGCAAAGCTTTAAAAATTTTTTTCTCTAAAAAACTCGATACCAGTCCAGTCAAAAAATAAATTTCCCTAAGCAATACTATTGTGATTTTTTTTTTTTAGTTTAGTTGTGTTTTTTGTTGTTGTTGTTTTAGGTTTTCTGTTGGTTTGGTTTTTTTTTATTGATCTGTCAGTCTTTGTCACTTTCCTTATTTTTGTTTATACATTCTGAAGAGAAATGCTGAAAACACATTTTTGAACTTGTACTCACTGTTTTTCACTGTCATAAATTAAGAACAGGAATGTTCAATATATATATTTCTATTATTTTAAAACTCAGATTGTACCACAATTTCATGGTTTTAAATAAATAATTACTTCAATTCTAACTCAGAAATTGTTGTCATAAGACCTATGCTTATATTATAGATAACAGAGACATAAACATGCAGAGTTTAACACCTTGTGGGATTGTTTATATGCTGCCTAAAAGAAAAGTTCATTAGATTCATAGCTTGCCAAATGAGATAAAAAAGACAAAGGAAATAAATAGAAAACAATGTGGATAGAATGAAAAAAGTAATGAGTGCAAGAAAGATTTTTACTGTCTCAGACAAGATCTGTCACCTGTCATGGATTATCACTGAATTGAAACCTTTATTCTGACATAGAGTTAAGGTTGTCATCAGTTCAAAAAAGCCTGATCATGACACTTGAGAAGCAGCAGACCTTTTTTTTTTTTTCACTATTTGCTGTCACCAGCTCTATCACTTAATGTGTCAATTGATTCAGAGCTAATGCCAGTTCAGTTATGGTTCAACTAAATCTTATAAGGATTTTTGTTTAGTTCTACATTTCTACAACTTTCTGTATTTCCCTTATATTCTTTCTGTACTTTTTTTCCCCTCTATTGTTATACCAAGTTACAAAGTACCAATTATAGTATGTCAGTGGGAACAGATTCTTGGAACAAATAATCCATACACATATGCCTTTATATGAGAAGACATTGTCCTGTATATCCTGATTACTTTCTATTACTTTTCCTAGACTACCTTGAGATGTCACTGAAGATTCAGCATGAAAACAAATGCATCATTTTGAACATGGCAATGAAAGAATTTGGAATGTTTAATTGGCAGCTGGGGTTAAGTAACACTATCATTCAGTATTTAAAGGAAACTTTCAAGAAAGATGGAAGAAGATATTTTAACAAGGTTTGTAAGAATGGGACAATAGGGAATGGTTTTAAACTGATAAAATTTAGATTGGACATAAGGCAAGTATTTTTTGCAATGAGGATGGTGAGTCACTGGACTAGGCCAAGAGAAATCTTGGATGCCCCATCACTGGAAGTATTCAAGGTCACACTGAAAGAGGCTTTGAGCAGCCTTATCTACTGTGTCCTTTCCCTGGACAAGGCAGAGGGGTTAGACTAGATGATCTTTAAAATTTTCTTATAATCCAAACCATTCCACAATTCTATGAATCTATCACTCTGTGAATCTATGGTCCTTGTTAACTCCTTGAGTAATACATATGAATGTGTGCTGTTGACTTCAATCAAATTTCCTTGACCAGTTTTTTTCACTTAATAGTAAGTCTGTATTTAGTTCAGGACTGGGAGTCCAACCAAAAAAGACTCAGACATTTTTATTCTGGATCACTTCTAATCACTGAATTCTATATCCAGAATTGGACTTTGTTTTTACGTCATCTCTTAGAAGTCACTGGGTTTTGGCAGAGCAAGGAACATAGAAACCTATTTTTCATAGTTCATGGAAGACAAGTACTATCAATTATTTTATTTCAATAAATTGATTAAAATCACAAAGTATGTAGTTTGAAGTTCTTTGTTTCTAAATGAGAAAGAAATGCAAACTGAATTCTGCACAGATTGAAATATGTTGATTGTATAGATTGGCAAGAATAAGATGAACATTATGTTTTTTAAAGCACGTCTTAACACAACAATATTTTTAGCTCCATTGGTTTTGGTTTTTTGTTTTTTTATTTTGTTGTTGTTTTGTTTTGAATTGTAGCACAGTGGCTACCTAAGAAAAAAGTCAATAATTCTTATTGGTCCTTTGGTTTAAGTATAATATCTGATCTGTTTCTGCATATTTTCAAAATGGAAGTGGCCTTGCAAAGAAAATAATTATCTAAGTGCTCTGAGACAAAGATAAACACCAAAATGGTGACCCTTCGGTATTTCTTAATGTCATTTATGGCTTAGTAACAGTGCCACATCAAGTGACAGAGAAATCACTGTCCAGTTTTAGTTCAGTAGTTGGAAGGAAATTGTGCCTGTAATTCTCACATGCATGTATTCATTATTCATAACAAGATTTATCAACGGAAATTTAAGTATAGTACAGTTAATATTTCAGAGATAATGTAAGAGAACTCAGCTACACTTACTACACAAAAACTGAGTTACAATTCACAACATTTTTTCTTTTCTGAAATATTGTCAAGAATCATGATAGATCCATTTAATACAGAGGAACATTTTAAGTACTGGATTCTATCCAGAAACTGCTTATTTTTCCATAGCTAGTCTTCCTTTTTTTTTTCTTGGTGAAAAAATTCACAAATGAGACACAATCAAGTTACTTCCTGTCACCTAAAATATTTTCAGAAGGTTTCAATTCAGTACACATGCAATTTAGATTTACAATTTACTTTAAGTAGCAAGGCTAGCAAGTGCTAAGATCACTTAGAGAAAGAGGAAGAGTCTGCAAGCTTTCATTTTCACTTTGGAACAGAGATTTGTATGTTTTTAAATCAAGCTGTCTTCTAAATTCTCTGTCTTCTTTAGGATTTTAGTGTTTTGACTCCCTTCCTCTCTCCAGCCCAGTTAATATAAAAAGTGCTTTTATAATAACAGTCTTAAAAATCTGCTGAGGTTTCACAACCTCAACATTTTTAAAAACAGTACTTTAAAGAAAAGAATAATGAAGAGGTAGAGGTGCCTATAAAAATGTTTCAGCTTTAGATTTTCCTGGGGAAATATTTTTTAAGACTGCCTCTATAGAATTATGTTTGTGATTTTTAGCTAAATTAAGTTTTTTAATCTGCAATTTGAAATAATATACAGAACATGATAATGATCTGATCCAGAAGGAAAGTTGTTATTTATTCAGATGACTCACATTGCCTTGATTTGGTCTTTGTTTTCTGGATTAATATAATAAAACAAAAAATAAAACTTGCAAAGTGGGAACTTCATAATCCATAGGAAAATCAGTCATTTGAAAAATGGATACTTTATTTTTACAATGCAAGTTGTTAAAACGTAAATTCTCTGAGATGCATTTTTTTATATTTCCTCCTGGAATTTATTAAGCCTGTTAAATTAATCTTCAGGTTATTGTTCTAGCAGTTACCGATTTCTGGCACATTAAAGCAATTCTGGATTTGTCTACATACATTTAATAGAAATCTTTCCCTACCTGGCTTTAACTTCTGGTATTGTTTTTATTTAAGATAAAGTTCAAAGAATACATATGATATTTTCTAAACCCCAAAATTTTCTCCAAACCTTGTGAAGATCCTTTATGAAGTTTTCCTTCAACTAATCCTGACCTGACTCAAACTTTAGGAATAAGGATTTTGTCATGTGAATCTGAATGTTAATAACTGGACTGTCCAGACCTTCCATATGTATCTCAACAGATTACCTCAGAACCTACAACAACTAAAGAGACAATTTCAGAGCCAACAACCCTGAGATGTCTGTAAAGAAAAGTGCTTGAAAGTTCTGTATCTAACAGATCTTATATTCATGCAACCCAGGGTCCAATAAGAAGCAGGAGATAAGAATGGAAGACAAAACATGATTTTTTTTTTTAAAGTTTATTTTTACCTGATCCAGAATTAAAACTACAATCATTGAAAAAAAAAACAACACCACACACAAAAAAACCCGACAACAAAAAAAACCCAAACCAAACAAAACAAACACACACACACAAAAAAACAAAACCAAAAACAAAACAAAACAAAACAAAACAAAACAAAAAAAAAATACCCTTAAAACTGAACTTCTAAACAGCTTGATTTTGTTTCATGTTGGAAAAGGAATGGTTGGAGTAACATAATCATCCTGTTCCTTGCTTTACAAAGATTCATTCTCTTTATGAGACTACCTCTCTGACATTCCAAAATAATTGTGCTTAGGATGGAAGAACATGTAAGAAGTAAATCTGTATCACCCATAAAGACACTATTCCTTAACACATCCTGAAGAAGCTTTTATAGCCAAATTAAGGAATGTGGTTTTATATTTTAAGGAGTCTTTTTAGCCTACTGAAACTACCAAACTATCTGTATTGGGTCTGGCTGAGATGGAGTTAGCTTTTCCTATGACAGCCTTTAGTAGTGTTGTTGTTCCTTTTTGAACCTAGAATGGTATTGATAGCACACTGATGTTCTGGCTCAACAGTGCCTGCACAGCATCAAGGCTGTCTCTCCAACCAACTTCTCTCCCATCCTCTGCCAAAGGGAGTAGGCTGGGAGTGAGCAAGAGGTTGTCAGGGAACATAACTGGGACAACTGACCCCAACAGACCAAAGTAATATTCCATATCGTAGAATCATAGAATCATTTAGGTCAGAAAAGACCTTAAGATCATTAAGTCCAGCCATAAACCTGACACTACCAGCTTGACCACTATCATTTGACACAGTGCCCAGCAATAAAAGATAAGAGAAAGAAGGAGTGAGGGGAGGGGACATTCATTATTAAGGCGTTTGTCTTCTGAAGTAACTGCTGTATGTACTTACTATAGTTTTTTAGGAGTGGACAGAGTTTTCCTTTCCCCTATCAACGAATGAGGCCCTTATCTTTCCTCACCACAGATATCAGAGGGTAGATCATGACTGAAAGGGGGTTACTTAGCAACGGTAAATCACTGGGGTGTGGTAAGGGAAGGGGGCACTGTTGGTTTTCAGCTTGCAGGGGAGGAGGACAGTGAGAAGGGGAGAAAGACAGCTTTCGCAGAAACCTCTGCCCTCCATGGACTAGGAGAGAGAGTTTTGCCCATGGAAAGAGGATCCCAGCTCTTTCCTCCTTTTTTCTGTGTGGCACTTTTCACCAACTTCACAGCAACCATCTCAGTGACACACCAAAACCTTTTCCACCCACCCCCGGGGGTCAGCTCAGCACCATCTGAGGAGCAACATCTCCACCTGCTGTCCATAAATATTACTGCGCCCAAAGGGAGAAGAGACTGTGGGGAGGTTCAAAGGGGAATTGTCCCACAAATTGGTCGTTTAGCTCTGGTTTCTTTGTTTTCTCTTGAATAGATACATATAGATATGTATTGTAGTTAACAACTGCTATCCTTTCTATTATCATACCTTAATTAAATTTTGTTTTGAGTCTAAAGGAGGTCTGTCTCCTTCTTTGTTTTCTAGTCCAACAACTTTCTTAATTTCCTCTAAACTTAGACAGTACTGAGGCACTACTTCCAAGGATGTATATGGACATCAACTGCTGATGGGAGGTAGAGAATAAATCTTTTTGATCTGCTTAGTTTTCACACAATCTTTGCTTTTCTTCATTTAGCTGATTTTATCTTGTCCCACAAGTTTTTAATCTTTTCCTCTGTATCATACTGAGGAGGAGGAGTGATGGAGCAGCTTCATGAACACCTGGTGTCCAGCTGAGGTCAACCCACCACACTACCTTTCCTCTTGAGGAATGCTCTAAACCCATAGATTTTGTGACTTCACTATGTGGATTCCCTCTGACTTTAACATTTATGTCTCTACTCTTTCACAAATATGTCAAACTTATTATTTGTTTCCTAATTATCCTGAAAAGAATCTGAGCCAGTTAAATGATTGTGCCTTTGGTAAACTTTTCCCTTCCTCTTTTCCCCTCTATATCCTTTGTGTGGTATCTCTTTGCAATTTTTGTTCTCTCTTTTTTTTCAACACCTTATCAGAATTACTCACTGCATCCTTCCTCATTAGAAGTGTAGCAAAGCAGGGAAAATATTTATGTCTAAATGGTCTAACAGAGGGAACAGATTTGAATTAGGAATTTAAATGAGAAGAAAGCATTTTCCATGTTTTTTTTTTTTTTTTCCTTTCTTTTACATGACTTCACAGTTTTGTTTTCTCTGTGCCATGTTTTTCAAATTCTCTTTAGACCTTCACAGTTTTTCTTTTTGAGCTTGGGAGATTGAAGAACAAAGCTGGTATCTAGTTTTACTAGCAAACAGCTTGGAAATTTTCAGTGGAAGAACTTAGAACTTAACTAATCAGAATAAGGAGTTTCACATATATACACTACATGTATTTTTAAAATAACTAGTTAGTGATTATTTTGACAGATTGTTAAAAATACAGCTTCCTATTCCTCCTAATTGTTGTGTAAATCTGTGAATGGTTAGCAAAGCCTGACAATCAGTTGTGTTACTAGACTAAATGTTTACAATTAAATAACTGTTTCCTGATTGTGCTCATCAGACCTTGTTATCAAACAGAAGGAAAGTTCTTTTACTAGAATCTTCCCACAGTTTCAATATTAATTTACAATTACACACTTACACAGTTGCACGGTTACAATATTAATTTCAGTAATACTGAATCAACCTAATGAATTAATTTCAGTCATTCAATATCTGAATGATCAATTTCTGTAATGCACTATTACTTATAAATCAGATATGTGTTTTGACCATGATCCCATGCAAATAACAGAATTGTTAACAATGAAAATATTAATGAATGTCTTTACATTAGACTTGTGAAGATAAAGCCTTAGGCTTGGGAAAAAAAAAAATTGTTTTGACTGTGTTAGAACAATTTAATTTTATACAAGTCACAAAATACTAAAAGTAAAGTACTTTGGAAGCACTTTTAGGTCCTAAGATTCTCACACGGCACCCAAGATAAGGTATTCAAATGAAGATTTAACTTCACAGTGAAAGTTAAAAATCAGGTCTATCCTTTCCTTAAAAGTAAATCACATAGATTTAAAATTAGAATTAGTTGGACCCTTGGTTTAACTTAATGTATTATTTTGTGTCAAGTTTTAATGGGAATCTAGTGGAAACAGGAATAAATAAGAACTGAATTCAAAGCATGTAAGGTTAGAATTCTGAGACACACTGCACATATGGGAGAAGAAAGTCAAGTGGCAGTGAGATTTTTATATATATATATATTACATGAACCTTTTTTTTTTAATTTATAAAGAACTGTTGGGAAATAATGGCAATTTTACATGCTTCAATGATCAATTTATTATTTTTTCAAACACATCACAAAATCTACTTTTTATTTAGGAAAAAAACCAAAAAGTGACATTCTCTGCTTCTCAAAACTCTAAAAAGCTTTGGCATTCATAATTCCAGCTGATGTTATTCAAAGTGTGTGTAAAATCACCACCCCGGAAGTGCTCAAAAAATGACTGGACATGACATGTGGAAATGTAAAGTTCATGCATTTTTGAGAGAACTTGTTTTTGGGATTTGGAATTGTTGGTAGTTTTGTGCACTGAAGAATGACCTTAACCAGTTGTGCTCTCCTGCTGATTTTCAGTCACTGCACATTGATATAGAAATTCCTTTTTTCTTTGCCTGAATAAATTTAATTACACACCCAGATTCACTCAGTCAATCTCAGTTGAAAATCTCCAAGTAAGTGATATTTACTGACATTCCATCCTTATTAAGCATTACACATTGTTATTGTGAATTAACTAGATTCATATTCTAAGTGCTTAGGAGGGAAAGTTCATCTGTTGTGTTGTGAAATTTTTGTTTGTATTTGAGCTTCAGATGGCCCTCTGAATATTTTTGTACCGGGACTTAGACAATGCTCTATAGAGTTGTAAAACTTGCTTATTCCCTCTCAAATGCATTTTTCTAGTGTTTTTATAAAAGTTTGGATCACTTAACCAGAACTAAAAAAAAAAGCCTTACAAATGTACTAAGCAAAAATGAATTTTATTGTTTCACTCAGAATTTATTTAACAATTTAAAACTTGCTTATATATATATATATATATACATACATATATATATATATATACATACATACATACATATATATATATATATATATCATTCTGAGTGTTCAAACTAGGAATCAAATTACCACAAAAAGAACTCCCAAAATATCCAGAAAATTTTTTAAAATTTCAGCCTAAAATCTACAGCATCCTTCCTTCTCCCAATGTGCAACAGAGATTTATGTAACAAAC